>CM035418.1:149660283-150135283 GCA_020310875.1 Ceratopteris richardii | reverse complement strand
ATTCTTCTTGCAGCTTGCAAGTGTGTAGTCCTTGGACTATGCATAAATTGTGATAACACTCCAACTCCATATGCTATGTCGGGCCTGGTTATTGTGGCATAATTGAAAGAGCCTACAATAGATCGATACAAAGTTACATCCTCTAATGGCTCTCCATCAATGGAGCTTAGCTTTACATTAACTTCCATGGGATTTGAAATAGGCTTGCAATGTAGCATCCCAAACCTCTCAAGTAGGTCTAGAATATACTTCCTTTGTATGAGCATAATACCTTCTTCTTTGTATACAACTTCAATGCCAAGATAATACCTAAGATCTCCAAGATCAGAGATCCTAAACTCCTTTCCAAGCTTTGCCTTGATCTCCTCAATGCCCTTTGTATCATTACCTGTAATGATAAGATCATCTACATACACACACATGTAGACCACAAGTTCTCCTCTTTGTTTGATGAAGAGAGATGGATCCGCCTTGCATTGATTGTAACCACATTTGATCAAATAGTCCACCAATCTTTGGTTCCAAGCCCTTGGAGCTTGCTTTAGGCCATAAAGTGCCTTCTTCAACCTACAAACATGATGTGGAAACTCTTTATGAACAAAACCTAGTGGTTGCTCCATGTATACCTCTTCTTCCAAGTCTCCATTGAGAAAGGCATTCTTGATATCCAATTGGAAGAGCTTCCATCCTTTGCTAGCAGCCATTGCAATGAGTGTCCTAATGGTGCTCATCTTTGCCACGGGGCTGAATGTCTCTTCAAAGTCCACTCCATAGGTTTGTGCAAAACCTTTGGCCACCAATCTTGCTTTGAACCTAGAAATAGATCCATCTGAATTCCTCTTTACTTTATACACCCACTTATTACCTATTACCTTCATGTTCTCCTTCTTGGGCACTAGAGTCCATGTTTGATTTTCCTCAAGTGCGTCGATCTCTTCTTGCATTGCCTCTTTCCATTCGGTGTACCTGCTTGCATCTTCATAGCAATCGGGCTCATGATCTTCTACTACTTTGTTCATATATGCATAATGTGTTGCCATGTATGAATCATAAGTAAACCTTTGAGTTGGATACTTAACTCTAGAAGACTTCCTTTCTTCACCTTTTGGAGGAATAAACCTCCTTTGCCTTGGGAACTTGATCTCTTTCTTTGACGTGGCTTCTTTCTCCATCATGTGTCCTTCATCATCTTCAACTTCATTACCTTCTTCATCCAACTCCACCAATGTTGCTTTGCCTTTGTTGATTGATTGTGCTTCATCGCTTGATGAAGATCTCTCCCTCCATGGTGAGTTCATGCTTGAACTATCTTCATTGATGGAACACCTTGGGCCGCTTAGCTCTAGGTGGATTTGTTCTTCATCATGTCCATGCTTTTCTTCATCATAGTCCTGCATACAATCATACTTCTTATACCAAGGGAGTAGCTCATCAAATGCTACATCCCTTGATATCCTCAAGTCCTTTGTGTTTGGGTTGAAGCACCTGTAACCTTTATGATCATTTGAATATCCTAGAAACACACACTTTTCTGCCTTTGGTTGTAGCTTGTGCCTCAATTCACTTGGCACATGTACATAACAAGTACATCCAAATATCTTCAAGTGGGAAAGATCAGGTTTCTTACCATAAAAGGCTTGATATGGTGTCAAGCCATGGATCCCTGAGGTAGGAGCCCTATTCATTAGATACACGGCGGTATTTGCTGCATCACTCCAAAACATGTTAGGTACATTCATCTCATTAAGCATTGCTCTAGCGATCTCAGCAATGTATCTATTCTTTCTCTCTGCTACTCCATTTTGTTGGGGTGTGTACCTGCATGTTACTTGCCTCTTGATGCCTTGATCCATTAAAAAATCAGAAAACTCATTTGAGAAATATTCTCCCCCTCCATCGGACCTTAGCTTCTTGATATATGTACCTGTTTCCTTCTCTACCATTGCCTTGAATGCTTTGAAACATGTAAACACATCTGATTTGTTTTTGATGAAATAAACCCAAACCATCCTTGTGTAATCATCTATAAAAGTGACAAAGTACTTGTTACCTCCAATGGATTGCTCTTCGTTGGCCCCCACACATCTGTATGTATCAACTCCAATGGATGTTGGCTTATGTAGCCACTCTTCTTGAATGGAAGTCTCGCTTGCTTCCCTAGTTGACAAGATTCACATAAATGCTTCATACCTTGTCCTTGGAAGTTGGGAAGACCTTCAACCAGCCTCTTGAATTGCATTTCCTTCATTCTTTGTATGTTGATGTGACCTATCCTCTTGTGCCACAAGTCCAACTCCGAAATCCTCTTGTTTCCATATGTGAAGTAGACATGTTGAGTAGAATGAGAATTTACCTCCAAAGTGAAGAGTCTCCCTTACTTCTTTCCTCTTGCTATGACCTTGTAACCTTGCTTAGGGTTCTCCACAAAGCATCCACCTTTGTTGAACCTTACTTGATAGCCTCTTTCAACCATTTGCCCAACGGACACCAAGTTCTTTGTGATGGTAGGTACATGCAAGACATCCTTGAGACATCTTCCTTCCTCCTTGTCATCCAAAGCTACATCTCAAACATGGGAGATCTCATGGGCTGTATCATCACCTGTTTCTACATGTCCTTTACCTTTGGGAACATGTAGATTAGTAAACCAAGAAGCATTGCAACTCATATGGTTGCTACATCCACTATCAATATACCAAGTGTTATCTACTTTGCTTGAATTCCCATTCATGTGCATCATCAAGAGATTGTCATTTTCTGAACTTGTAGAAGCATAATTACCTTGGCCTTTGTATGAAGAACCTTGATTATAGTTCCATTGGTTTCCTCCTTGGTAGCAATATCTAGCATAGTGGCCAAACTTGCCACATATGTAACATCCTTCGCCATCTTGATTCCTGTTTTGTTGTTGTCGTCCTCCTCTTCCTCTTGATCTTCCTCTCCCTCTTTGTGATGAGGTGCCTTGGTCATGTCCTTGATTTTTTGAGTGGCCTTGCCTTCCTCCAAACCTTCCTTTGCCCCTTCCTTGTCCTTGTCTTCCTTTGCCCCTTTGATTACCTGCATAGAAAACTTGTGCATCTTTGCTTTTAGTTGAACTTCCACCTATGTTCATTTCTTCGGTGACCATGAGAGCAACCAATTGCTCAAAATCGGGAAGATTATCCCTTACATAAACTGAAGTGGTAAAGGGTTTCCACTTCTCATCATCTCTCAAACCATTGAGAGTATAAGCCACAAGATCGTCATCGTCTACGTGGCTTCCAATGGATCCCAATGCATCTGATAACTCCTTGACCTTAAGTATGTAGTCATTTATGCTACTCCCTGAGCTCTTCCTAAGGTTGTTGAGCTCATTCTTGAGTTGGATCTTCCTTGCTTTGGTGCTTGTTGAATAAAGCCTTTCAAGTGTCTCCCATACCTTCATGCTTGAATCCAGGTCTTGGATATGGCCGATCATGCTATTGCTAATGTGTTGGGAAAGAATAAAGATAACCCTCTTGTCTCTTTCATTCCATTCCCTAAATGCCCTTCTTTGGTCATTGGTTGGATTCTCATCCAACCTAGGTCTTGGTTCACTTCCACTAATCAACCCCCAAAGGCCCTTGCCCATAAGATAGTTGGAGACCCTAAATCTCCATGGTTGATAGTTACCTTTGTCTAGCTTTTCAATTTGAGTGTTGAAGTCTCCCATATCTAGTCTTTGATACTTGACCTAGCCCTTGGCTAATGCTCCAATGTGTGTAAAATGAAAATGAGGCTCTGAGGTTACCTCAATCCAAAGCTTTCCTTAGATGGACACCTTGTGCTCTTGCAAATTTGAGTAGAATAGCTCCCCCTTGATGTGAGCTACCTCCAAGAAGCTTTTGTTGATGCAACTCTTCAACCACCAACTCCAAGAGGTCTTCTTGCTTTTATGTGATACCTCCAAGATGCCCAAATGCTCTGATACCACTGATGGGGGAAGTATCTCAACCCCTAAGCAACGATGAAGCGCGAATGACCTCCACAGGTATCCTTCTTTGACCTCTGAACACCAAAAATGCTGTTACTCAGAGCTTATGCAGAGAACTCCAGTGAGCTTCTGTAGACCTGTAGTAGACACCAAGGGCTTTCCAACAAAACAAATTTCACTTGAAATGGATGCTTACACAAAGAGAAACAATGTCTACAACATGAGCTAGTTGAATGCTCACAACTGCTAGTCAAGCAGAGACCTCACTTCACTCCAGCACACTTTTCTCAGAGATTATATAGAGAATGAATCTCAAACTTGAGTCCACTTTAGAGCACTATAATAGCTACCCAATGACACCAAAATCATAGCAAATGGATACATAGAGAAGGAGAACCAGCCCTTACAACAGAGAGCAAAATATTTCCAACAGAGCCTACACAAAGAGAGAGATATCAATCACACAACTTCACTAAAATGAATGTTGCTCCCAGCTTACTCAGAGAATGCTCCAGAGAATTGGTAAGCATAAAATAGACTTATATAGCTATCCAATGAGACAAGAATTACATCAAATGGATACCATATGAGGGAGAACCAATGCTAACAACTCAGGGGTAGAGAGTTGCAACACTGCCTGCGCACACACATAGATATGCCTACTAAAAGAAAACAAACAAGCAAGCAAGGGGGTTTCTTAAGCAAGGGGCTTGCTTATCACAACTCCAGCACTTAGTGCTCACTTTACATGAGCTAAAACTCCAAGAAGATGGCCCAAAAGAAGTCGGGATACATGCTCCTTTTATAGTGAGAGGTGTGCCCCTAAAATCTAGGAACTACCTTTCCAAATCAGCCTCCTAACTTGGAGGAATTAGTTGAGATGACTTGGGGAGTGGTTGAGTGACTTTTCTTGATGGAATCTCGTGGCTTTTGGCTTCCTTTGATTGCTCCACATGTCCATAAAAGATTCCCCACGAATTTTTTAGCTTGAAGCTTGACTTTTAACATATATGTATATGTATATGTATATGTATATGTATATGTATATGTATATGTATATGTATATGTGTATGTATATGTATATGTATATGTATATGCATATGTATATGTGTATATGTGTATGTATATGTATATGTATATGTGTATGTATATGTATATGTATATGTATATGCATATGTATATGTATACGTATATGTATATGCATATGCATATGCATATGCATATGTATATGGATATGTATATGTATATGTATATGTATATGTATATGTATACGTATATGTATATGTATAATATGTATATGTATATGTATATGTATATGTATACGTATATGTATATGTATATGTATATGTATATGTATATGTATATGTATATGTATATGTATATGTATATGTATATGTATATGTATATGTATATGTATATGTATATGTATATGTATATGTATATGTATATGTATATGTATATGTATATGTATATGTATATGTATATGTATATGTATATGTGCCAACCATCACAAAGAACTTGGTGTTGGTAGCTCAAATGGTTGAAAGAGGTTATGAGGTGAGGTTCAATGAGCAAGGATGTTTTGTTGAAACCCCATGTAGGACTACAAGCGCATAGAAAAAGGAAAGAAGTAAGAAATACTCTTCACCATGGAAGTAAAGCCATCAACCCCTCACACTGTCTACTTGTCAATTGGAAATAAACAGATTGGATAAATCGACTTATGGCATAAAGGAATTGGGCACATAAACTTACAAAGGATGAAGGACATGCAAAGGAAGGGCTTGGGGAGTGGTCTACCTGAGCTTACATCTCAAAATATGCAACATTTGTGCCATGCTTGTCAATTAGGAAAACCAAGTCGATTGCCATTCAAGAAGGGAGCACATGTGAGCAATGAAGTGTTGAATCTCATACACACAGATGTGTGGGGACCCACAAGGGAGCCATCCATTGGAGGTAATAGATATTTTATCATATTTATAGATGATCATTCAAGGTTTGTTTGGATGTATTGCATGAAGTCAAAGTCAGATGTGTTTTACCACTTCAAGAGGTTCAAAAACTAACTGGAGAAGGAAACAAGGAAGTATATAAAGACTCTCAGATTGGATGGAGGGGGAGAGTATTTTTCAAATGAATTTTCAGATTTTCTACATGACCATGGCATCAAAAGGAAATTCACTTGTAGGTATACACCTCAACAAAATGGGGTGGCAGAAAGGAAGAATAGATACATCGTAGAAGTGGCTAGATCTTTGTTAAATAAAATGAATGTTCCTAACTCTTACTGGCCTGATGCAACAAATACAGCCATATACATTATGAATAGGTGTCCAACCTAAGGAGTACATGGAGTTACACCTTATGAAGCTTGGTGTGGTAAGAAACCCAATCTTTCACATCTCAAAGTATTTGGTTGTGTATGTTATGTTCACATACCTCAATAATAGAGACACAAGTTAGACCTCAAGGCGGATAGGTGTATATTTCTTAGATATTCTTCAGAGAAAAATGGTTTTAGATTCTATCCTTGCACCAAAGAGCTTAAGGTATCTAAGGATGTAATATTTGATGAGTTGTTGCCTTGGTATGGTAGCAAAGATGTGAGTTATAGGTTGACAATGCATATGAATCCGAGAAGCAGTTCAAAGAGCAACAACAAAGCATGGAGATAAGTGGTCCAACCACTTCAAGCACACCATCAAAGGAGAGTACTACATCAGCTTGGCATGGAAGGACAAGGAATGAATCTCATTCAAGTGAAGGAAGTAGCAAAGGAAAGGAAAAAGCAAATGACAAAGACCATCGATGGGTAGACATGGAATCTACAAGTGATGAAGATATGGAAAAATTAGAAACTCCAGGATTTAAAGCATCTAAACCAAGGAGGAGGATATTCCTAACACCTAATGGTGAGGTAAGGTCATCCAATAGGGTAAAATACCCTATTCAAAGGTTAACTTATGATTCATTCATTGCAAGACACTATGCCTACATGAGACAAGTCATAGCTTGTGAAGAACCTAACTTTTTTGAAGAAGAAAATAAGCATAGGGAATGGATTGAATCTATGAAAGAGGAGGCCAAAGAACTTGAAAAAAATGATACTTGGTCATTGGTGCCAAGAACAAAGGACATGAAATTCATTGGCAACAAATGGGTGTACAAGGTAAAGAGGCATGCAGATAGGAGCATCTCTAGGTATAAAGCAAGGCTGGTTGCCAAAGGTTTTGCTCAAACCTATGGCATAGTCTTTGAGGAAACATTTAGTCTTGTAGCTAAGATGTCCACCGTCAGAAGTTTGATTGCAATTTCAGCCTCAAAAGGTTGGTAGATGTACCCATTGGATGTGAAGAATGCTTTCCTAAATGGAGAGCTTGAAGAGGTAGTCTTCATGGACTAGCCCCAAGGCTTTGAAGATGAGAGTTTCCACATCATGTATATAGGCTAAAGAAGGCTCTTTATGGACTCAAGTAAGCCCCAAGATCTTGGAACCAAAGACTTGTGGAATACTTAGTTAAATGTGGATACAATTAGAGTCATGCAGACCCATCACTCTTTGTGAAGAAGGAAGGTAGCAAAATTGTTTTCATTTGCATATATGTTGCTGATTTGATCATTACAGGGGATGATGAAGCCAACATCAAGGACATAAAGAGGAAGCTTGGATGTGAATTTAACAACATAAGTAGCATATGTTTGGCTCAAAATCCGGTGTTCTATGCAAGGTCGAAGCATATAGAAGTGCATTACCACATTATTTGAGAGAAGATCATGTCAAAGGATGTCAAGGTGGAGCATATCAATACAAAAAGGACCAATATGCAGATACGTTTACCAAAGCATTGGATGGAGTAAAGCTACAACACTTCAAGGCATGCATTGGAATGAAGGACCTAGGCATTGAGACTAAAGGGGGAGTGTTGAAAATCAAGTCTCAATCATGCAAAAAGGCTCAACCATGAGTTTTGCAAGTGGACCAATAAAAAAGGAGGACCGAAATAAAGTTAGAACTTCCACCAAACTCAATCAAATTCAAATATCATCAAATCAACCACCAAAAAGTGCACCTAAACTGATTGGTGGGTGGTTAGCAAGATTGTAGGAAAAGTAAAAGTCTATATAAGCATCATCCCGCCTTTGTTTCTTGAGTTTTATGCATTCCACGAGTTTCCCACTTAGTTTAGTGAAGTCATAAACTCCAGAAAGCAGAACCCTTGCTTGCTTACCTCATTTTCTCATGATTTTGCTCCTCTCTATCTAGAGGTGTAGTTAGGCTTTTCCAAATCTGATTGTACCAAATTGCAGGGCATTTTTTGCTCTCTCATTGTACTCATTTTCATTGATTTCAAGCTTCATTTGGTCTCTCATATTGTGCCATGAAGTTTGCCAAAGTTTCAAGTTATTTGGCTGAGTGAGTTGTGAGAAATTGCCAACTTTGTGAAGGTATATCTCTGCAAATAGGCAGAGAGTGTTGCAAACAGGTAGCCTGTTTTGCAGAGGGTGGTTCTCCCAGTTGGAATATCCATTTGGGATTATTTAAAACTTGTTGGGTAGCTCTTATAGTCTAATACAAGTATGCAAGATTTCATTTTAAGTCTATAGTGGTGCAGAGAAAAGTTCAGAACAGTGAGCATATATCACTAGTTGTGGACCTAGTGGAGTTCAGCAATCTTCCATTTTTGCATTGGGATGTTAGAATCATCCCCCATCAAGAAATACCCTTGGACAAGATAGGAGACATGAGTGAAGGAGAAGAAGGAAACACCTATCTTCCCATCACCCATCAAGGATACACAACCAAGGCAATTTTGGACTCAGGTGCAGGAGTTGCAATTGCTACGACTTCCCTATGGAAGCACTGGGGCAAGCCAGCACTCAGGCTGACGAGAATGAAATTGCAGATGGCCGATGGTCACATTGAAAGACCCTTAGGATTGCTAGAAGGAATAACTATCACTACATGTGGTGTTGAGTTCGAGCATACTTTTGCCATATGTGACTTTAGCAAAAATCAGGCCTATGAGATGATTTTGGGAAGACCATTTATGCGGCAATTGCAAGTGGTACAAGATTGGGGAACCAATTCTTTGTATTTGCAACACTTAGGTGTTACGACCAAAGTCAATCTCAAGGATTACTCTCATAGAGACGTAGCCCTATTCAATGGAATCCCATCCATAAAGCTAAAGATGATACTGAGTCGGTTCATTCCATAGGATTAGGATCCTCGTGGATGCATGAAGACACTCACCTATGGATGTGCAAAGTAGCAGTAGAAGAAGAGAAGAGAGAAAAAGGCAGAGAGGTAGGTGCGAAGGAAACTCATAGATCAATTCAAGACCCAGCCTGTGCACCTGTAGTATTTCCTAACAAAGAATTTGAACCTCATGATTGGGCGGAAATCTTAGAAAAATGGATGTAGCCATCAATGAAGAACAATGGACACCCCACTGTGACGAGGATTGCTATGACATTTCAGTCTTCACAATAGAGCCAATCATGTGTGATTCAGTTATTGAAGAATGTGAACCCAGCACTGATGCATTCGAAGATGCAAGTGACTCTGATCTAGATTCAATCATTATGGACCCACCTTTTGCATCAGATCAGGAATATTTCTACACAGTAGAAGCTCACCCCTCAGAGACATGAAGAGCTGACAAATGATGTGAGGTTAACCACACGAGTAACCACTAAGAATGAGGGCAAGAAGAGAAAGAATAAAGAAACCACGTCAGAAGAGGAAGAATCTTTGTTTGAGGTCCCCGACAATTTTAAGAAGTATGAGATAGAAGATAGAAGATTCATGATAAGAATGCCTAAACGCGATGCACAAACCGGAGAGGCCTATGATAACAAAGAAACCACCAAAAAATTGTTGTAGCCATGGAAGAAGGAGAAGAAAAGTGCACCTACATTGGACATGACCTGAGGGAAGAAGAAGAGGAAGAGTTGATAGCTTTGCTAAGAGAATACAGAGATGTATTTGCTTGGAGCTACAAGGACTTGAAAGGTGTAGATCTTGACATATGCTCACACACGATTCCCATGACCTCAGATGCCAAACCTTCTAAACAGAAGCCATACACATACAATGATAACTATGTTGCAAAGATCAAGGAAGAGATAGATCGTTTGTTTGAAGCTGGATTCATCTATGAAATTGAGCACACAGAGTGGGTATCGCCCATTGTAGTGGTGCCCAAGAAGAATGTCAAGTTACATGTATGTATTAAATTGAAGAAAGTTAATGCAGCCACCATTCCGATAACTATCTGCTTCCTATCACATATCACCTACTAGAAAGAGTAGCAGGCAAGGAAGTGTACAACTTCTTTGATGGATTTTCTAGCTACAATCAGGTAGCCATCACTCCAGAAGATCAACATAAGACAACTTTTTCCACAGAGTGGGGCATATTTGCTTTTTGGGTAATGCCATTTGGTCTCACCAATGCGCCTGCTACCTTTCAAAGGCTGATGTGCCACGTGTTTAAGGAATTCCTGAGGAAGAATTTAGAAGTCTATGTTGATGATCTTTGTGCCCATTCCAACATAAGGCAAACCCATATCCCTGAGCTGAGAGCTATCTTTGACAAATGTAGAGAATATCAAGTCTGCTTGAACCCAGAAAAGTGTGTCTTTATGGTCAGACAAGGCAAGATTCTAGGACACATAGTGTTAAAGAATGGCATATCCACGGATGAAGAGAAAGTGAGAGCCATTGCAGAGCTACCTAGGCCAAGGAATTTCAAGGAAGTGCAAGCTTTCATGGGGCATTGTGGCTATTACCAACATTTTATACACATGTATGCCATCATTGCAAAGCCTCTATATAGACTTTTGACCGATTTTGAGTGGTTTGATGAATGTGAGAAATCTTTCAATGAGCTTAAACGGCCAATAGCTTATGCTAGTAGACAATTGAATGCAGCCAAACAAAATTATACCACTACTCAAAGAGAAGGATTAGGTATTGTATATGCGGTTAAGAAGTTTAGGCACTATTTGCTCGCAAATAAGTTTAAATTTTTTACGGATCATCAAGCTCTACTATACTTGGTAAACAAGCCATGCAATACAAGCAGATTGGTAAGATGGTTTCTCTTACTAATGGAATATGACTTTGAGGTAGTGGTGAGGAACGGCAAGACTCACTTGAGAGCATATCATCTCTCAAGGCTCACATCCAGAGAGGCCCCACAAGGAGTATCAAATGACCTTGCTGATGCAGACTTGTTTAATCTAGAAGTTTTACCTAGTTGGGCCAAGGCATTAGTGCCAGTGTTGACATATGGACCCAAACACCCAGTAATAAACACTCAAGATAGGGAGGTAGTAAAAACCCAAAAGTATCATATCATGGTAGGAAATATGTACAAGCATACAGATTAGGGGATATTAGCTTGTTGTGTGGAAGAAGAGAAGTATGCAGAATGGTTGCAATTAGCACATGTAGGTGCATTAGAGCAACAGTACTCAAGGCAAAGAACCTTATAGACACTAAGAAGACTCGGGGTGCACTTGCCAACTATGGAAGCTGATGTCCATAAGTTGTGTAAGGAATGCCCTGTCTATCGTATTAAACCACCTGTGGAGCATGCTACACTGTACCAAGTGTCTCTAGTACCAGATTGGAATGAACCATTGATACACTTCCTGAGGACGAAGAAATTCCCTCAAGATATGACCCTGGCTAGGCAAAGAAGTTTAGAACAAGAAGCCCTTGATTACGCATTCATTGGTGATAATTTGTACAAGCGAGGAAAAGACGGATATCTGAGACTATGTGTCCATGAGAGCAAATATCTTAAGATCTTGGAAACTACTCACGAAGGTGTACCAGGAGGGCACTTTGGTCCAGACCGTGTGATTAAGGCAATCCTATTTGCACGCTTGTGGTGGCCAACCCTTCACATGGATGCACATACCTATGTGAAGCGGTGTGACGTTTGTCAGCAAACTCAATATTTGATACGCAAGGATGAGATGTCATTGAAACCAATGATTGGTGGACGGGCATTATCTAAGTGGGTGTAGTCAAGAAGACTCAAGGACTTGTGCCAAAGAGAATAAACCTCATTTGCAACACAAGTGCATATAGTGGGAAATTGACACACGCTTACATATCAATCCGATCAAACGACCTAACCAAGTGTATCAAGACATGTGCACACATGATGGAAAATGAAGTGGTTCAGCTGATATGCATGAGAAAAGACTAATCCACCTCTCAAACTCACTGAAAGATTGAAAGTGTCTGTCGCGATACCAGTTATAATAGTTTTCAGTAAATCGAGGATTTCTCTCAACTCCAAGCTCTGAATATAGTCAATAGGGTACTCGTTTCGTAGCTCTCAACGAGACGCATCTATTGGAAGTTGAAACTTGATTGTGGAAATCTTGCTTCAAGTTATGACCAAAATAGTGAATGGTGGAAAGTACCCACACTCATGCCACAACTCCTACAAGCTCACACACACACTACAGTAGCTCAAAAACAGTGGGGAGGGGTAGACAACAGTCCTACACACACATTCCAAGCATTCCACACACATAGAAGATCAAAGAGGAGATGGAAATCTGCAAGAAAGAGGCAAATTCAAGATTTCAAAGCTCTCCTTGTTCACAATAGCAAAAAGTGCCTACAAAGAGTCACCAAGTGACTTATATACATGTGCCCTAAATTTGGTCCTTTCACACAAGAGACTGGCACTTTATTAATAAAAGTGAATTTCCTACTAATTTACAAAGGATATTTTACAACAAGATGGGATTATGCCACTAGACGACTCCTCTAGTGCATTTACATGGCTTGAGGGGATTCTCTGAATGTTTTGAAGAAGAAAAATCATGCCCATTAATTTGAAAATTTTGGCGCTCTCCTCTTGTGCTTCTTTGCTCTGCAACACTCTCCCCCTCCTTCTCTCTGTCGTCCCTTGACAGGCTTTAGCTTCTCATCGGCTGCTTGCTTAAGTCTTCTGAATACACGCACCCAGCGGTCAAAGCGGCGACAAGGACTGTCAGACAATTGGTTATCTTATCTGAGGTATGTCCTTTGCTTCTATTTGCCCCTTGGTATTCCTTATCACATATCTGGGTTGTTGTATTCAGTTGGGCTACCACGCATGCCACCAATGACTAGGAATGTGTTGTTCTTAGTCACCTCTTTCTAGATTTTGGTCTTCTGATTTGTCCTGGTTGCACACATCTGACCCTGTTGTATTGTTTTGAGCCTATTTACTTTGTTGACACGCATGCTATCAGCAAGAGGATTACTATCTGCCAAGTATTTTCTTGCACTTCTTCATGGATAGTTCCTGGCCCTGGTCCGTCCTTCCCATGAAATGTCCTGAATTCCAATCCTCAGGACCTCGATGATTCGCATTGTTGCCTGATGCGTGCCCCTGCGGGGCTTTGGGCAGAGGGTAGTTCTTTCATTTTATGATCTTCATTCTTTATTGCGCAGTTTTTTACTTTGATCTTCTTCTTCTTTTCTTCTTGCTCAATTTCCCTTCCACACGTCCCTCCTCCTGAACTCTGTCGTCCTCGACAAGCTTTCTGTGGCGACGTGAATAGTTCTGTATGGCTGCTTGCTCTCGTTGATTCAGCAAATTGGCGTGACATAGCATAAATTCTTTCCATTGGCTTGACTTCACTCCATCCTCTGGCGCTTGTCGGTGATCCACAAAAAAGTTGGTTTCATAAGCCACTAGGCGTGCATTAAGATTTGAAGTCATTTTGACAAAAAATTCCAAATCTATTTCGAAGAAGCCAGTGAAAAATGCTTCTTCAAAAGTCTGCATATAGATTGACGGCAAAAACATAAGTCGAGAATAATACGTCATAAGTGTTAGGCGACTCAGAATGGTAGAAAGGTAAAAAATGAGTGCTTCTGATCCTTGCATAATGCCGATAAAATTCAAGAATGTATATTTTGCATGCTGAAAGACTTTGATTACAGTAAGGATCATACTGAAAATTTTATTCGTCATTTTGACCGCTAAATCCGGAACAGTGGAATACCTTGCAATCCAAAATTCCATTGTTTTTACCATGTACTCTTCGGTTGGTAGGTAGTTATGTGGCGGACTAGGTAGCAATGGATAGTTCAGCCATTGAGTATTTATGCTTCCCTGGCGCTGACCTTCCCAAAATTGCGTCCAAGAGCATCTGCGGGGTACGAGGCAAAATGATGGATTGACTTAAAGCACATATGGTGAAGCTTCCCATTGTACCCGCAATGTAGGGTTCTTTTCCAAGAGTTTCCGCCTCCATATGGGATCAGACTTTTCGAATTCCTCTTGATTATACTTGAATGAATCTTGGCTGAACTGGAGGTTCATGTCCGGATCTTTATGTGTAGTATTCTTTATATATTGTCGCGTTTGTTCTTTAAGGAGACCATATGGTACATTGAAGGGCTTCAAAATTTGATACATTTTTGCTTTTGATTTGGGCCTCCTTCATCACCTGGATTATTTGATCTTTGAATTCAGCAGTAAGCTGGGACACCAGTAGTGCCCTCTCCTGTCGGCTCAGTTCTGCAATGTTCCGAGTAGTATGTTCAATGTGGACCTCCTGTTCCTCCCTTATCGGTGTGATGTGAGGGGGGAGAGAGAGGACGTACCTCAGTCTCTTCAGTAGCCGCGACGTGTTGTGGAACTACTGGTGTCCCCTCAATGTCCTTGTGTGCTAGTTGATCATGTAGTGTTTTATCATCTCCTTCTTTTGCTTAATTTCTTCCTGTGCTTGCAAAATTGTTTCCTTATTCTTTTGGATTTCCTCGGCCACTATTGCGAGTTGATCAGTATCTTCTTTACAATGCAGTAGGTATCTATTTTCCGCTTTCTTCCATTTGGTTCTAAGGGCGGCGGTGTCTTCCATGTACCTCTTTTCCCATTCGGCAATGGTGGCGTGCTCCTTTTATAGCTGATCTTCATACTTAGCTACATTTTTTTCCAAATCTTTGATGTCCTTGGTCGGGCTTCCTTGAATTTCAACAGGCTGATCACTTAGAAGAGCTCTCATGAGCTCCTTGTTTTGGTTCCTTAGGTTTTCTGCCTCTTCCATGGATACCTTTATTTGTGATTCTAGTATTTTACTTGTCGCGTTCATCCTCATTTTCTCGGCCTCGCTAGCTTCAATTTTCTTTGTTAATTCCTGTAGTTGTGCTTTCAAGCCTTCATTTTCCATGGCGAGAGTTTTGCACTGTTGCTTGAACTCTTGAACTTCATTCTGTTTCTGTTGTACTTGTTCTCTTGCAAATTTTAATTCTACGGAAAGACTCTTACTCTTTTCTTGAAGCTCATGCTTATCTTGCATCGCTTGATCATAGTCTTCATCAGCCTCAAGCATTAGTTGTTGTGTGTCTAGTGCGGTTTTGATCATGTCTTGTACAACAGGCTTGAGTTGAGTGATGTCGACATTCAACCATGTCCGTGGTATGCTTCGCCGGTTTGCACATCTTTTCCCTGCTCCACATGGATGGTTTCATTGTGGGGTTGTTAAATTTGTAGATGTATTTGTGGTTCTTTTTCTTCTTCATTCAAATCAAGAACTTTTGTGGCACTCCCTTGAAATGTGACATCCATGGGGGAGGGTTTGGCCACGACCCTTATTGGTGTGAAGGGTTCCTCTTCTTCTACTATCACTGCCTGAGTCTCTTTCTTTGGTGTCTTGATTGACACTTCGCTGATAAGGATGGTGGAAGTCTCATTGATTTTGATGACATGTGTCTCTTCTTGGTTTGCCTCCTTGCTTTCGGTGTCTCTAATGGGGTGGACAGAGTTGTCATTTTCCTTTGTTACTTCGTCTGCTTCCGCGTAGTCAACTGCATTCAACTCGTCCCATTGTCCATCATCTTTTGATTCACTTTGAATGTCCACATTTAATAATGAAGTGTCAGGTTTTTCTTGTGCATCCAAATATGAGCTTGAATTATCCAACCTGATTTCTCTGTAACGGTGTACTTTTGTGAGTTTCTTTTTCACCTGCATCTCTTGCAGGTGGGCCTGCTGATAATGGTGCCTTTGCATTGGTAAATTGATTTGCCCTTCTATATATTTATGTGTTTCTTCCAGGGCCCTAGTTAAATCTTCCTCTGTAATTGGCATGGGCTCTTCAATCCTTGTCTTGGGAAGTACGTGTGTCCTTTTTGTGGCTAGAACTTCCTCTTCTACTTGCTTGACTTCTCTAAGTCTCTTCGTGCCTCTCATTCTGGGTCGAGAGCTAGTTTTTGCCTCTTCCACAATCTTGACTCCTCTTTTCTTTTTCGGAACAGTGGCAAGTTTGGCATACTTTGCCATGGCGGTTGATGATGGCATTTCCTGCAGGTGCTCTCTAATACCTAAAGCATGGTAAATCAATATTGTCAGAGCGACGCTGCCATTGAGGAGCTTCTTATTATTCCACTGCTTCTTTGCTTCAAATAGTCTTTCCTGTATGTAAGGAGTCATATTAATTTGATTTCCAATCTGTTTGATTGCATGTGAGAGCAATTGAACAATAATCTTTTGACGAGCCGTATAGCGATGCATATATGGGAAGCAGAAGTGCTGGTGGATGAGCCTGACTTCCTCTTCTATGTCAACTCTGTTAATGTCTGTGAATGTTCTGGTCTTGGCCCCATGACTTTCTTCCTTTATGATAGTGATACCGTCCTTCTCCCATCCGAAAGCTTCCTTAATCAATTCATGTGTGAATTGGATGACTACCCATTCATCGATGCCATCCATTACTCGAGCCTCAGGCACCAAAGGATCATGTAGTGCAGGCTGTAGTGTATTCATAACTTGAGTGCATCTGTGGAAGTCAGGCTTATAGATTGGCAGTTCAAAATATTTATGTATGCCGGCTTTCTTCATTATGCCTATTGTAGACGGGAGTCCATGTAGTACTCTAAAATCCTGGGACATGATTGGAAATTGGTGATCTGTATCCATTATTTTGACAGTTGCCAGGAAGAGGTATTCCCCAGCCGATTGATCTTCCCTGAACCAATGTCCCTTTGCTTTGGTGATGCTCTAGAGAGGAAATTCCAGAACTTCCTCTTGTACTATTGCTTTAGAATCTTCAGAAGCCATCTGCACTTTTAAGGAAAAGCGCATTAGCTTTAATGGAAAGTATAGCAACTATGTAGTGCATTGCAGTGATTTGTAGTCGTTCTATCACTCTGTTTCCCATGGTTCTCTAAGTGAGATCTCTTACCACATCTTTTTATTTCTTTTCCTGAAAGAAAACATGCATAAGTGTAGCCGAAGCATTTATTTATGTACATAGTAGGTCCATTCCTAAGAAAGTTGAAGCTATGATCTTATCTCAATTGGAAATGTGCACCACTAATTTTATCATGTACATCATGTGCCGAATGCTTGGCCTTGTAATGTGGCCCTATCATGCATACTTTAGGTGCATTTGATATTTTATGAGTGCAATTGGAATCTCTGTCATCTCGATGGTCCACTCCTTGTAGTTGCTTGGGTTTCCAAATCCATTTTGTTGTCATGATGTCCCTTGTCTTCTCTCTGGTCCGTCGATCTTCGTATGTTCCCTTTGTATCTTTGGGTAGCCTAGCAATAGAGTTGTTGCTCTTCATGTTTTTAGGATGATTCTGTCTTTGTTTTGTCGTTCAACTATTTCGAAGTAGTGTATCCTCCAAATTGCTTATCTCTTGCTTGGCGGCCTGCCTGACCGTCTTGGGGATCCATATTTGCTCTTGTGCTTTCTGAGCGTCAATCAAAGACTTAGGAATCCATACTTGCAAGAGTAGTGTTATGTTAGATGGTCGCGATGTTGACTTGTTATTCGTCTTATTCTCCCAATGATTTGGTGATGACATTTCCGATTTCTGCACTTGATCTTTGTGTACCCATTTTAATTTCTTCTTTCCTTGATGTAAATGTCTGAATGTTGTCTTCCACATTGGTGATCCTTTGGCTGGGTGAGAAGCTCCATGAGAGTTGGTTTTCTTAGTGTGTGGTTGTTCCTCAGTTGAATGAGGTGATTTCACCTCTTCTTTGGACATTTTAGGGTTTGCACTTTCTGCTTCTTCTAGATTGGTTTTTGAGATATTAGGATTGGAATCAGGTTCCAGTAGCTCTTCTTTGCATCCTTCCGCACTCTCGATGGTTGTTGGTTGGAGTAAGGGCTTCTCTCCTAATCAACTAAAAATTTCCTTGTGCCCTATTTTGGCTGAAAATATAGCCTTGAGCTAGGTTGTTGCTCACTTCATTCTCAATGATCCAATCCTATCCTAGGATCAAATCTTCTATCAAATCCTCATCTCTGCACACTAAGACTCGTTGTTTTATGGAAGAATTTCCTAGGTGGAGGGATACGTTAGTGGTTCCTATGCATTCTATGATTTGACCTCCAATTCCTACCATTTGAGCCTTTGCGGGCGTCGTCGTCAGTTGAAGATCTTGTATGACCGTATTGTGTATGCAACTAAGTCCTCCTCTTGAATCTATCAATGCATCTATCAATTTCTACTCTGTCATTCCAATCCCTAGGTTTAGGTAAGGTTGTGACCTGTGAGCTCTATTTGCGTCAGATGTATGGGCTTGATAGTTAGCCATAGGGATTGGTTCCCCTCCTTGGAGATATCGTTCATCTCTTTGCCTAATCCACTCTTTCCTCTTCTTGATGTGTTCTAGGGCTTCTTGTCGTGCCTCCTCTCTAATCCGTTCTTCTTTTTTCTTCCTATTTTGAGCACCTACTAGGCGTGCTAGCATTTGATCCGTCAATGGCTCCATGAATCTTTTAACTCTGCATCCACTTATGTAGTTAGGAAGAATGTCTCCATCTAGAGTGGCTAAATTAAGTGCTCCACTAGTAGAGATCCTATTGATGATCAGAGGTCCGTATTCGCGTTTTTGTAACTTCTTGGCATGTCGCTTCAAGGTGTACACCAAGACTAAGTCTCCCTCTTTAAGTCCTTTGTCTTTTATATGTGCATCATAATATGCCTTTTGTCTTCTCTTGGCTGCATAGATTCCTGCTACCGCTTGTAACCTAGTTTCATGCAACTTCTTGATTTGGTCTAGTTGTTGGGATAACTCATGTCCGTTCCATTCATACTGTTGGGCTACTCTCAATGTTGGGATTAAAAAATCAATTGGCAAAATTGCATTCTGGCCGTACACTAGATTGAATGGGGTAGTTCCAATGGCAGTCTTGTATGCTACTCGAAAGCCCCAAATTGCATGATGCAATTGTTTGTCCCAATCAGACCTCCCATTATTGACAATCTTTGTCAATACTGTACATAATACCTTGTTGGAACTTTCCGCTTGACCATTGGCTTGGGGATGGTATGGGGCTATTTTTTTGTGGATCACTAAAAATTCATTCATTAGGGATTCTATTACTTCGTTAAGTGCGTTCCTCGATCACTCACAATCTCAATTGGTAATCCGAAACGAGTGAATATATGTTCAAAAAGGAACTTAGTGGTGGTTTTAGCATCGTTCTTTCTAGTAGCCTTTGCTCCTACCCATTTTGTCAAGTAATCAGTGGCTACTATGATGTACTCAGCATGCGATCCTTTGGCTGGTAAACAATAACTAAGGATCCCCACAATGGATCTCACATGCTAAGGAAGGAGGACCAAGGATTCTACATCAATATCCAAAATGGAAGAGGAAGGAGGACCCTACCAAAGGATCCCATCAATGGATCTCAAGAAGATTACAACAACAATTGAGTTCATCGACAACAAAGCTCAAAGGAGAAGGCAAATGGTTCCAAAAGCACTATCTACCCCATGATGTAAACCCTCTTGTATGTCTAGGGATCCCCTATGTCCCTAGATCTCCAAAATCACTTGGATCTCAAATGTCCAAGTATACGTCTTGGGATCCCATATATCCCAAGATCTAAAGGATCACATATGTCCCAAGCTTGGATCCCATATGTCCAAGTTATGTCTAAGGATCCCATATGTCCCTAGATCCTAAAAACCAAATGGAATAAGTGATCCCATATGTCACTAGTCCCCCACACCAAAAACAAAAGGGTCATCACATGGAGGGGGGTGGTGTTGAGAGTTCCATGCTCCACCCTTTTATCCAAGTCTACTTTGATTCTCATGCAAGCTCATTTATCCCACATGCAAGGTAATTCTCCCAAACTCCATATAAGTAAGGCCTCCCTTCACAACTCATACGCTTATTCCACTCTAGCCCATTGCCAAGAGTGTGCATCCTCTCCTCATGGAGTCTCCATGCTACAAGAGCATCATTTGTAAGTTCTTTCCATTTTAATATATTCATCATGTTTTCATACCTTTTGTTCCTTCCTCCATAGTTAATTTATTTTGTGATTAATTGTAGAGTAGAAGTAGCATCTTTCATTTCGTCAGTGAATACATGTCAAATCAGTTTAGTGACTTTCTAAAAAGTCAAGGAGAAGTGACCCATGTCCAAGAAGATCTGGGAGGATGCGGAATTCTGTGCAACGATTGGCATATGATAGTTACATGGCTCATCATTGTGCCTACATGACAAAGGTAATAGAAGATGATGAACCTTCGTGTTTTGAAGATGCAGTTTGAAATGTAGATACGCTTTATGGAAATGATAGATGGAAGACGGTTCCATTGCCACAAGGAAAGAAACCCATAGGCTGCAAGTGGGTTTACAAGGTAAAGCACAATGATGATGGTAGCATAAGTAGGTACAAAGCACCATTGGTAGCAGAAGGATATGCACAAACATATGGCATTGATTATGAGGAAACTTTCAACCCTGTAGCTAAAATGTCTACTGTCAGAACACTTGTTGCATTAACTATAGCAAAAGGGTGGACTTTACATCCAATGGATGTGAAGAATGCCTTTCTACATGGGGAGTTACAGGAAAAATTTTACATGGACCACCCACAAGGATATGAAGATTCAAAGCATCCAAGGTATGTTTGTAGGTTGCAAAAGGCCTTGTATGGGCTTAAGCAAGATCCTCGTGCATGGCATGCAAGGATTGTTGATTATTTGACCACCATTGGATTTTCTATGTATGATGTAGATCATTCGCTATATGCAAGGAAGGGTGATGATGGCATCACGATTGTGGCTATTTATGTTGATGACTTGATTGTAGGTGGTGATAATGAAGAAAGCATTAAAGAGGTAAAGAAACTTCTTATGTAGGAATTTGACATGAAAGATCCTCGTGTGCTATGCTATTTCTTGGGCATTGAATTTATACATACCGAAACAGGTATATGGATGTCGCAAAAAGCAATATGCCTTGAATATGGTGCAAAAGTATGGTATGGCTGATTTTAAGCTAATTTCTATGCCAGTAAATCAGAATTTGAAGTTAGATACTACATCAGGTGATGCATTGGAAAATGCTACTATGTACAGGAAAATTGTGGGAAGTTTGATATATCTCACAATTATGAAGCCTGATCTTAGGTACACTATTAGACTTGAAATTCAATTTATGCAAGTTTCGAAGAAGCCACATTTAGATGCTCTGAGGGGCACTCTACGTTATGTGAGTGCTACTTTGGATTATGCATTGTTTTATGAAGCTGGTATAGATTTGCAGGTTCATGGATACACCAATGCAGATTGGGCTAGTAGCATTCCAGATAGAAGATCTATTAGTGGCTTTCTATTTTCACTTGGGAGTGCAGCTATTACATGGAGTAGCAAGAAGCAACCCACTGTTGCTTTGTCCAGTACAGAGGCTAAGTATAGAGGTGCTACAATGGCAGCATGTGAGGGATCATGGCTAGAGATGATACTTGCAGATTTAGGTGTGGAAGTGCAAAATCCTCTCACCATCTATTATGATAATCTTAGCATCATACAATTAACATGGAATCTTATTTTCCATGCTAAAACAAAGTATATTAAGGTACATTATCACTTCATCAAAAAGAAGGTATTATTAGGTGATATTGATCTTGTCTATGTGAGAACAGATGAGCAAGTTGCTTATATTTTCTCTAGAGAACTTGGAGCAGAGAAGCTGAAGAAGTTTTGGAAGATGCTTGGATTAGAGGATATGATGTTGAGCTTGAGGGGGAGTGTTGAGATATCAAGCTCAACATATCATGATCCAAGATGACACATATTAGTTTTTCATTTCTCTGACATGTATAGTGGTCATGTTGGTATATGTCAGGGATACTTCATTGAGCTTTACTAGATTTATCTACCGAGAGTGATGTCACATTTGTTTCTTGTTGGCTCACTCATTTGTGAACATTAGATGTTTGCTTATGTACTGGTCTTAATATATTGCACTTTTTGTATTCTTGTTTTTAGTTCATTCTTGTACATTCCTTTTATGTAATAGAAGAAGAAGAAGAAGAAGATCATTCTTCCTTGCCTCAATCTATGTGTGTGCCTCTCTTTGATTGTGAGAGTGTGTGCGTGAGATCTCTTCTTGTCTCCTTTGTCATGACACATTACAGTGGAATCCCATCCATAAAGCACCAGAAGAAAACGAGAAATCAAACCCTTGTTGGATGCACAAGGACACTCATTTATGGATGTGTAAGGTAGTGAAAAAAGAGGAGGAGCGATTGAAAGCCGGAACCTTAGGATTCGATCAAGAACCACGTACCTTCAAGATCTTGCCTATGTGTCAATAGTATTTCTAGATGAGGAATTTGTGCCTCACAGGTGGGCAGGGATCTTAGCCACCATGGACATAGTGATGAATGAAGAACAGTGGACTCTTCACTATGATGAGGATGACTATGATATCTCTATCTTTATGATAGAACCCATAGAAGATGTAACCGTGATGGCAAAGCTCCTAGCTTTTCATGATGATGAACTGATGGAACCATTGATTATGGGACAAGATTGTTTATAAGATCACTTAGTGGACCTAGATATTAGGAAATGCTCCCTTCAACTTGGGATGTTCAGTTCCCTAACCATGCCCACTCTCAGGAAAGTAACCCCGACCCCCACATGATGGGAGCAAAGAAAGATTGGAAGTTGTTTCTCAAGTCCTCCATCTAGTGATGATCCTCGACCAAATGGGCACTATATGTGGATAAGTGGGGACCATTAGCGGGAAAATGGGCACTATGGGTGGAAAAATGGGAACTATCAATGTTTAAATGGGCACCATAGTCCCCTCGGGCCCACCCTTCACACTTCTTGCATGCCTGCCTAGATCTATTGTATAGAATGTCTCACCTCTTGATGGGCAGTTCATGCTAGTGTTGGACTTCCCTTCTTTTCCAAAGCAGAGTGTCCACTCGACCTCTCAACCACCACCATGGGAAAGTCAACCACGAACTAGACATCTCAATCGATGGCCACTCCAGACTACCCTTTGGAAGCAATGCAAGTATCTAAATGCAACCAGCAAAAAGAAAATGTGGGTACCCAAGGATCAACAATCATCAACCATCTCCTCTAGTTCAAGACAATAAGTCAAGATGAAGCAAAATCAACCTAGATGCTCAACACTGCCTAAACATTCTCATTCAATGAGAATCCAATAAGTTTGGGTTCCTAAGAATCTTGCAACTTAGAAAACAAGCCATGTAATTTTGAACCCCCCAAAATCACACCGTTCACCATCCATATCACCTTCTAATCCATCTTTTTGTACCCCATCGAACGAACCATTTCCATTTATCACTCACTAGGATATGGGTGCTTGAATGCCCTTAGAACCCTCAATCCCTTCCATTGTACAACATGAAACCTGATGAAGCTAACCTTTATCCTTGTAATAAATCACTAACACCTAATCCTTGTAAAAATACCCGTACTAACTTACTACCACAATAAGTGATATCTCTCATGAAAGGATATGTATGCACTATTTAGAGCATATAGGAGGTCTAGTGACATGCATTAGTCACTGAGAGATTGTTGGTGCAAATGATCAAGCCTACACATTCGGCTTAGCATGGAAGACAATGTGTGGAACTAGCACTTGATAATTCATGTGCACTATAGCTTGTAACTACTTGATCATTTACCATTGTAAAAGATCAATTCTTTTGAAGAATCTTGTAAAAGCTTCTATCGCATGGATTTAGGAAGAATATTAGCTACGACTCCAAATTGAACGAATATCTCCTACCAGAGGAGTTACTTCTTGATTGGAGCCAAGTTTGAATTCAAAATTCAAACTTAGAAGAATTACTTATAAAAAGGCATTGTAAAATCTCGCAGGGTAGTGTGCCTCATTTCAGAGCTCATTCCTTGGTCATTTGTAGGAGTTCAGTAGCTCACACCATAGCTCACTCGGTTCATCATCATTGAGCATCATTACAATGCCAATGACTTTTTACAATCATGTTCTATAATACATATAGCTCATTGAACATCTCTATCTACTTCTCTGTTATGACTACTTAGAATAGTCAACTTGGTCATATCTCAGTGAATACTCAACCATTTTACATAACTTTGGCAGAAGTCTAATTTATGCTTTCAAAATTTCAAGCCACTTGATTCAAGTGTCTTGGAGAAATCGTCTTTGAAGTGTTCATTTTAAATGATTCCACTTGCAATCATTAGCTATCTAATCTAATTGAATTCCCTCAAAAGGAATTTTTTCAATTGTTACTGTACTATGAGCTTTGAAAAAAAGGTAGCAGGTGTATGGAGTAAAATAGCAAGTTTTCAACACTAGCTATTATTGATAGTCTATTTTGGATTAATTGTTTCAAGCATCAACTCCAAAGTACATAGGTACTTTTTTGGTGTCATTTGCAAGATAAAATGGCCTATTTTATAACTCTCAAGTGTATCAAGGCTGGTACACAGCAGGTTTTAGCAGTACCACCTCACTTCCTTGAGGTATCCATCCATCTCTCTCAACAGTGGTATCAGAGCAAACTGAGCTAAAATGGGAGATGGTTTCCCTTCTTTCATTGATAAAATGGATAGGAATAATTATCCAGCATGGTCTTTGAGGATGAAGACCTATCTACAAGGAAGAAGTCTCTATGGATACATATCAAGAGATGAGGAGATGCCCACATTTAGAAGCAAAGTACAATAGAGGAGCAAGAAAGACTCAACACATGGTGTGCCAAAGATGCTTTAGCCAGGTCATATCTACTTAAGTCTATCTTTGACTTCCTTCGTCCTCATATTAGGAATTGCAAAACTTCCCAAGAGACTTGGGATACTCTATCTTCATACTTTTCTTCCAATACAAGAGCTAGGAAAAATCAATTGTGGATAGAGTTGACTACTCAAAAGAAGCAACCTAAGCAGAATATTTCAGAGTATGTGACCAAGGTAAAGGATGTGTCTAATCAATTGGCAGGCATAGGAGAGGAGATTGAAGAGGAGCAAATAGTGAGACAAATAATCAATGGCATCAAGGCAGATGATAAAGTGGGAATCCTTCACAACTGCAATGGATCTTTATATGGATATGCAAATCCATGATCTAACCACTCTCATGGGGCAACTCTTCACCCATGAATCCAAGCTCAACAAAAATGGTGATCCATCAAGAGGTAACAATTCTTCTGCCCTCTATATAGATAAAGGAAATTCTAAGGATAAAGGAAAGAGCAAAATGTTTGAAGATGGAGGTACTAGTTCTCAAGCTAACTATGCACGAAGAGGTAGGAATTCAAGAGGAAGGGGAAGAGGAGGTAAGCAAAACAGGGGAGACCTTTCAACTCTTCCCCATGCAATATATGTGGACTGTCTAATCACACAACAGATGAGTGATATAGGAACTTCAAGAACCAGAGAGGAAGATAATTACAAAGAGGTGGCTACCCACAATCAAGAGGAAAATTCAATCATAATCAAGGTTACAACCATGGCTACAACAACAATTATCAAGCGGGATACAAATCAAGAAAAGACTTCAATAATTATATAGAGGATCAAGAGGATTCTCGTCTCATTATGAACATGACTTCAAAACAAGGTATGAATGATGAGCACCTCTTCTATATTGACTCAGGTTGTTCAAACTATGTAGCAGACAATATAGCTCTCCTTTCTATTCTTGAAGAGCCCAAGGAAAAGCACCAAGTACAAACAGGTGATGATACCAAGCACTCAGTTGTCAAGGTAGGAAATTTCAAAACCTCTGTCACTCTAGCACAATGGTGAGTACCAACGTGAGGAGATACACCTCATAAATGTCAATCCGTGGAGACGTGAGGACCGGTATGAAGACCGCGAGCAAGTGATGGCACAAGTGCGTGAGTGAAAGCACACAAGCATGCACACACATACACACACACGCGCACAAGTTAAGAGCAAAGAGTGGAACAATGGAAAGCTTCGATTACCAAAGAGCTCTCTTACAAAACTGAAATCTACAACAAGCTAACCTCAAAAATGAGCTCTCCAGTCCTTTTTATAGTTTTTGAGTGGTTTTGGCCTTGTCCAGACCTAGTGTCCGGCCTAGTTAAAAAATAGGTTCCAGGGCTTATTTGGGGGCTCAAACGGAGTCTAAAAATCATGAAAATTGGTAGGATGGTAGATCTAATACTCCTCAAGCTCGAGGACTCCTCGGCTTGAACAAAATGGAGTTACAAAAATGGAAAATGGTATTTACAATGGTTTTTAGTGATAAAAATCACTATTTTTGTAGGGATTTCTTCTGAAAATTTGACATGTGCTTCTTGGAGCTCCCTACTTGCTCCTTCTTCCTGTGTGTCCACTTCCTTGATGCGCTTCCATGCTTTGTCCTTGACCTTAAGCTTCAACACTCCCCCCCCTCTTGAGTCTGTCGTCCCTGACAGACCCTTGTTGTATTGGTCGTTCCATGTAGTACGTTGAGAGGTAGCGTCCTTTGCGTCCAACAGGGGCGATCCTTCTTCCCAATGTATCCTGGTTGTTTGTCTGGTTCTTCACTTTGCCACTGTTATCTCTTGCAGTTTGTAATCCCTTTGTACGTACTTCTGCCTTGTATTCCATCTGAGTGGTGCATTTGTGAGTTTTCCAAAACTGCTAGCTGCTCAAAGGATGTGGTCAATGTTGATTGGGAGCAACTCTCGGTGGTGGATGGCGTCCTTGCTCTTGTTGTTGTCATCTTGATGTTGTCTTTTCATAGTTTTCATGCCAAGTATTTGTAACCCATAATGAATGGTGGGTAAGTGCATTAGTGCATGGGTTGAACCAAATATGTGCCTTGTGCATGGCCTTGTAATGTGGCCCTACATATGCGTACTTGGAAAATGCATGGCAAGAAGTATGGTGCAAGAGATTGGGTCTTGAGCTAAGTGCTCAAGGGTATGCTGACGAAGAGGTTTCCTAATCCATCATGGTTATAGTGTTGTTGAAACATACACGTCTTACCATGGTGAAGGGTCTGTTGGTCTTCATCTCTTCGTGTTGTGGTTCCCTCATGATGTTTGATCGTCGGCTTGTCCTTTTTGTTGAGGGATGTCCTTGCTGGAAGTTCGCTGATGAGCACTTTCCAGCACATAGTCTCTTTTTTTTTTTTTTTTTTTTTTTTTTTTTTTTGGAACAATGGCATCAAACAAGAAGAAAGAGGTTAGTATCAATAACATATTTTTCATGTGAAAATTGTGTCTCATGTGCCTGGGATTTCTCAATTGTGTCTATGCACGGCCATGTAAGGTGGCCCTATATTGATGCATACTTTGGAAATGCATGACCTGAATGGTGCAAATGACTTGGTTATGCCAAAGGCACATGGTTGCTGCTGGTCGAGGCTTTTGATGTTACTTGTATACTTGATGAATTCTTTGTTTGGAGGTGTCGATTGGATCTCGAAATGATGTAATCCTCCTAATGGGAACCCATTTCCGAATAGTATTTGGCCCTGTAGAGATCACCTCAGGCCAGTTCTTCTTTGGATGCTTTCCAAGCTTTGGTATCCAGTGTGGTTGACCCCTTGGTTTTGTGGATGTTGCTTGTGCTTTTGGCTGCCAAACCCATATCCTAGGTGAGTGCCTGCTTATTTTTGTAGAAGGGTTAAGTTTATCTTCTTTGGGTCTTTGTGCTCTGTTCTTATCCTTTGTTTTCCTTGGCTTCTTTGTTGAGACCTTTTGCATGGTGGGGAGCATAGGCCGTTGCGTATGTAAGAGCTTCTTGGGTACCCACATCTGTAATCGCCCGTGTTGAGCTGTAGCTAATTTTTTAGGCACCCAAATTTGTACCTTATTGTGGTCGGCCTTCATCGATTGTTTCGGTACCCAAAGTAGTTGGATTTCTCGTGTTTGAGCCTGTCGTAGGTGCTTGGTCCTTCTGTTGTCATGGTCGATCTGGTTGGGTGGGAGTCTTTGAGGCAACGTCGATGGTTGCACTCCTTTCTTTACCCAGATCTGTGTCATGCCCAACACTTCTTTCTTCTTGAGGGCTCTTTGTCTATTTGATAGACTGGCTGTCTTGCACTGTTTTGCTTGCTTCTGAGGTTGAGCTCCTGTGGATGCTTTGCTCTTTAAAAAACAAGAAGAAGGTTCATCTTGACTTTGCGACTGTCCTTCCGTGCTTGCGTCCGTCTGGATCATAGAGCTTTTGACATCTACAACATCTTGTTCAAGAAGATTAGCCTTAGAGGAACAAAGAGAGTGTGTGGTGTCAGTTTCAGTGGGCATGTGATTCTCCAATTCTAATGTAATGCATTGATTATATACCCACACTTGAAGAAGTTGACTTCTTAGGTTCAAGTTGACAGCATGGTCGTAAATCCAATCTTGACCCAAGACAAGTGGTTCTGTGAGGTCCTCATCATGACACACTAGCATTTTGACTTTTATTGGAACATCTTGAAGGTAGATGGGAAGTTCCACCTCGCCCAAACAGGGTGTTTCCACGCCTCCTAATCCTATGAGATAGGCTTCTATGGGCTTGATGTCCAAATGCAAGTCTTGGCAGTATGAAAGTCTAACTGCACTAGTTGCTGCTCCTGAGTCAACCAATGCTCTCACAGTCCTTACACTCTTTCCTTGTCCTACCTCTATAGTCACAAAGGGCCGTCGATCAATTATGTGAGAAGTAATTATGCCTGATTTTTGGCACATGTCCATGTGATATTTGGGAGCTTTTGTGTTGACATCTAGGCCTAGCCGCCGTAGCTTATTTCTTCTGATGCGCTCTCTTGCCTCTGCTTGTGCTTCTTCTCTAACCCTTAACTCCTCTTCTTTTCGCTTCTTAGCAGTGTTGAGTCTCGTGAGCATTTCCTCTATAAGAGGTTCCTGATATAACTTGACTCGGCATCCACTAATATAGTTTGGTAGGATATCACCTTCTAAAGTGGCCAATTGCACTGCACCGCTAGTGGAGAGTCTATTAATGATCATGGGTCCATATCCTCGTTTCTCCAATTTGCGGGCATGTTGCTTTAGCGTGTAAACCAGCACTAGATCACCTTCCTTCAATCCTTTGTCCTTTACATGGGCATCAAAGTATGCCTTTTGCCTTTTCTTTGCAGCATAAATGTCTGCTGCTGCGCGTAGCCTCGTCTCACCTAAGCGTTCTAGATCAAAGATCCTGGAAGACAACTCATGTCCATTCCACTCATGCTCTTGTGCTACCTTCAAGGCTGGGATTAGGAAGTCCAATGGTAGCACGGCATTCTGTCCAAAGACCATCTGAAATGGGGTAGCATTGAGTACCGTTTTGTAGGCAACTCGGTATGCCCAAACAGCATGATGAAGCTGTTTGTCCCAATCAGAGCGTTTATTATTTACAAGTTTCGTCAATACGTTACATAGGATCTTATTCGTGCTCTCGGCCTGTCCGTTGGCTTGTGGGTGATAAGGTGCAGACTTCTTGTGTATCACCATGAATTCTTGAAGGAGATTTTCAATGACCTCATTCAAGAAGTGCGTACCTCTATCACTAACCAACTCTATTGGTAACCCATATCTAGTGAACACATTTTCGAATAAGAACTTAGCCGTCGTTTGAGCATCATTCTTTGTCGTGGCTTTTACTTCCACCCACTTTGTAAGGTAATCTGTGGCTACAATAATGTATTCTGCATGGGAGTTTCTAGCTGGCGGGTTAATAGGACCAACAAAGTCTATACCCCACTTTGAAAATGCACGTCCTCCCATCATTGGCCTTAAAGGCATCTCGTCTTTTCTTATCGGATATTGGGCACGTTGGCATGTGTCACATTTCTTCACATAAGTATGTGCATCCATATGAAGAGTGGGCCACCAAAGTCCTGAGAATAAAATGGTCTTAATTACTCTGTCAGGCCCAAAGTGTCCACCTGCAGCACCGCTGTGTGCAGTTTCTAAGACTTTCAAATAGTCTGATTCATGAACGCACAGTCTTAGGTAACCATCCTTGCCTCTTCGATATAGGTTGTCTCCTACTAAGGCATAGTCTTGAGCCTCTTGCTCCATACTCCGTTTTCTTGCAAGACTAGCCTGATTGGGTAATGTTCCCGATCTCATGAACGCAACCAATGGAGCACTCCAATCTGGGATTAATGACACATGATAAAGAGTGGCATACTCCACTGGGGGTCTCTTCTGGCACACTGGACAATTCTGGATCCACTCCTGTATTTCTTTGTCCATGCTAGGCCAATACACTCCTAAACGTTTTAGATTCTGCAATGTTCGTTGTTTAGAGTAGTGATTTCCTAGCAGTCCCTCATGGGCTTGTTGCATCCAACTAGTATGTTCGTCGTCCTCCACACAACAAGCTAATACGCCCTCAGTATCTTGCTTATACATACTTCCGGCCAATATTTGATACTTTTGTGATTTCACAATTTCTTCTTTGCTTGTTTTCACATTTTTATTTGCAGGTCCGAAGGTTAGGACTGGCACCAACTTATTTGCCCATTTAGGAACAACTTCCAAATTGAACAGATAAGCATCGGGCAATTCATCAGACACTCCTAGCGGTGGCTCTCCTGAAGTGATGCGAGAAAGATGGTCTGCCCTAAGATGGGTTCTACCTTTCCTAACAACAACTTCAAAGTCGTATTCCATTAGTAAGAGGAACCATCTTACTAAGCGGCCTGTATTGCAAGGTTTATTGACCAAATATAGTAAAGCTTGATGATCAGTGAAAAACTTGAACTTATTGGCCAATAGATAGTGTCTAAACTTCTTCACGGCATATACCATACCTAAGCCTTCTCTCTCTGTTGTGGTATAATTTCGTTCAGCTGCATTTAATTGCCTACTAGCATATGCTATCGGCAAATCTAGGTTTCCTTCACCTGTGGGTTGTGCTAGCACACATCCTATTGCATGATTGGAGGCATCTACATGGACATGAAAGGGTTTGCTCCAATCCGGAGTAGTCAATATTGGTGCTGTGCACAAACGTCTTTTCAGCTCGTTGAAGGAATTCTCGCATTCCTCGTTCCACTCAAAATTTGTTAGCAACCCGTAAAGAGGTTTAGCTATGATGGCATACATGTGGATAAACCTACGGTAATATCCACAATGGCCCATAAAGGCCTGTACCTCTTTAACATTTCTTGGTCTTGGCAACTCTGCTATCGCTCTTACCTTGTCTTCATCTGTTGAAATTCCATTCTTAGAAACAATGTGACCTAAGATTTTACCTTGTCGTACCATGAACACACACTTCTCTGGGTTCAGACAAACTCGATAATCTCTACACTTGTTGAAGATTTGTCTGAGCTCAGGGATGTGGTAACTTCTCTGTTGGGAATGCGCACATAAATCATCCACATATACTTCTAAGCTCTTTCGTAGGAACTCTTTGAAGACATGACACATGAGCCTTTGGAATGTTGCAGGTGCATTGGTGAGCCCAAATGGCATCACGCGAAATGCAAAGATTCCCCATTCTGTGGCAAAGGCCGTTTTGTGTTGATCTTCGGGGGCAATGGCTACTTGGTTGTAACCTGAAAATCCATCAAGGAAGCTATAAACTTCCTTGCCTGCAACACGCTCCAATAGATGTTCGGTGATTGGAAGTGGATAACTATCTCTGATCGTAGCGGCATTAACTTTTTTAAGGTTAATGCACACTCGCAATTTCCCATTCTTCTTGGGCACCACCACAATGGGGGACACCCATTCAGTGTGCTCAATCTCATAAATGAATCCAGCTTCAATCAACCTGTCAATTTCCTCCTTTATTTTGGCTGCATAATTGTCATTATATGTGTAGGGCTTTTGTTTGGTGGGCTTGGCATCAGCGGTCATCGGAATAGTATGAGAGCAAATCTTTGGATCTACCCCTTTCAAGTCTCTATAGTGCCATGCGAACACATCCCTATATTCCCTTAATAGAGCTACAAGCTCTGCTTCTTCTTTTGCACTTAGGTCATCTCCTATGTACGTACATCGTTCTTCGTTCCCTTCAATGGTCACTACAATTTTTTTGGTCTTTTCTTTATTGTCATAGGCTTCTCCTATAATGGCCTCTCTCTTAGGCATCCGTACCAAAATTTTTCGGTCTTCCACTTCATATTTCTTGAAATTTTCTGGTACTTCAAACAATGATTCTTCCTCTTCTTGTTTCACTGCTTTTCTTTTCTTTTTCTTTTGACCTCCTGCACTTCCTTCCTTTGAATTTATCGTTTTAATACTCGTGAGGGGTTCTTCTTCTTTTTGGGTTAACACTCCTATGTCTTCTAAATAGTGTTCCTCTGAGTCAAAGTAAGTATCCATCACAATGGATTCTAGATCATCGTCATTCTCTTCTTCTTCTATGAACTCATTAGGATCACACTCTTCCAACAGGGGTTGACACATGAACACTGAAATATCATAACCCTCCTCATCACAGTGAGGTGTCCATTGTTCTTCATTGACTGCTATGTCCATGGTAGCTAAGATTTCTGCCCAACCATGAGGCTCAAATTCCTCATCTGGAAATATCATCGGTGTGTAGGCTGGGTCTTTTATTGGTCTATCTCCTGGGGAAGTTCCTTCTTCTCTCGCTTTTAGGCGCTTTTCCTCTTCCTCTGCGACTTTGCACATCCACAAGTGAGTATCTTCATGCAGCCATGATGGATCAGGTGAACTTCCAGAATGCACTGAGATAGAATCTTCTTTCGCTTTGTGGATAGGATTCCACTGTAGGGGTGGTACATCTCTGAAGGTGTAATCCTTCAGATTGACCTTGGTTGTGACCCCTAAGTGTTGTAAGTACAAGGAGTTGGTTCCCCAATCCTGTACTATTTGCAATTGTCGTAGGAAGGGTCTTCCTAGGATCATCTCGTAGACATTATTTTTCTCAAAGTCACATATAGCAAATGTATGTTCAAACTCTACACCACAAGTGGTTAGAGTTATCCCTTCGAGCAATCCTAGAGGTCTTTCAAAATGACCATCTGCCATTTGAAGCTTCATTCTTGTTGGTCTTAATGTGGGTTTGCCCCATTGCTTCCACAGGGAGGTGGTCGCAATAGCAACACCAGCACCTGAATCTACAATTGCTTTGGTTGTGTAACCTTGATAGGTGATCGGAAGATAAGTATTACCTTCTTCACCTTCGCTCATATCTCCTATCTTGTCGAGAGGTATCTCTGGAACTTTTTGCTTAGAGCTTACTTTTGGTATATTGGATTCAAGTTCTGGAACCTGATCCTTCACATGATTCCATAGCTCCGGTTTTGCCTTGAGCAGCTCCTCTACAGTGAGATGACATTGGACCTTAGTGTTCTTCACAACATCAGTGTTTCTTGGAATCACCGAGTCTTCATTTCTTACCAATATTGTGGGAGCTCTGATCTGGAGAGATTCAGATTCCCATGGGCCTGTGTAATGAGGCAACTCTTGTAAAGAATTAGATTCAAAATCTAATCTTTCATCTTCTTGTTGCTCTGCTTGGTCTCCATAGATAGACGGAATGTCTTGGGGAAATTGATCATGAAGATCATCAATCTCAGGAATAGGAGGGGAATAACCCTTCTCCTTGGCCCATTTCTCTTCCTGTATTTCCCGCAAGAACTCTTGAGAGTATTGTTGAATTGAAGGAGGTATTCCAGCATCCGTAGAATTAGGAACATAAGCTCCCATTGGTGGTGGGCTTCCTCTTCCAATAACTGGTTGAGCCTGTGGAGGTAAAGAAACTTGTGGTTTGTTTACCAACTGCTCTAATCTTTCTAGTAAGCCTTGGAAATGCAAATCCGGTTTGACAGAGTTTGTCTGATTGAACTTTTGACTAGTCTCAAGTATAGCTTGAGCTTGTTCTACCATTTTCATGCACATTTTCATCCGTTCAATCTCTAAGTCTGCTCTAGGGTAACTCTTGTCTAGGTTTGCAGCTGTTGGCCCTTCTTGAAGACGAGCCTGGTAGGCCTTGAACATCATGTCCAAGCCTTCTGGGGTTGGATCTGCAAGAACAGACCCTGGTTGTGGGTTATTTACAATGGGTGGTGGGGTGGAATGAGGCGAAGTGGATGGAGCTTCAGCATGCGAGGGGCTTTGAGATGCAATGTCTTCTATTTTTGTTTTGGTATCCCTTAGGCTTTCTTCTAGCTCGGATAACTTTTTGTTCCACTTGCGATTAGCCTTCTCTCTGGTATCCTTCCATGTTCTTGGTTTCCTCTTACTAGGTTCTCCTGCCTCACTTGACTCCGATTGCTCAGATGGTTTTGCTTGTTGTGCAGCCCGTGCCCTAGTAACTGCCTGTACAGGAGCCACATTATTGCTACTTGAACTTGAATCTGCCACTAAGCCTACCACGTTGATGGGTGTGACCTTGGGTGCACTAGAGGGATTCCTGGGACACTCTCTAGGAAGATGTTCCTTGCCGCACTCAGGACAAAAGCCTTGTATTGTGATGTTTTGTCCTAGTCCCAGAGCTGGTTGGTGGGGACATTCACGAATGAAATGATCACCCTGACATCTAAAGCATGGTCCTCTAGGGGCTTGTGGTCTTACTTGTCTCAATTGGGGCCTAGTATTTGGATTCGTATACATGACATTGGAGTATTCTGGCTCCCAATTTTGTTCCATAGGTGGTGCCTCATATTGATACTGAGAAGTCTCACTTTGCTCAGGTGACTCTATATAATAAGCCTGTGGACTATCTTCATGGAAGTAGTCTGAACCATGAGCGTGAGAATCATTTTCTGAGACTAATGGGGTTAGTGGCACCAATGCTCTATTATGGTTCTCCTCCGCCATCGTATATTTAACTGGGATCACATTGGCAGGAGCTGGCGGTTGGTTTCCTAGGACTGGTTGTGGCCTATATGGTGCCTGATATTGCTGCTGGTATTGAGGTTGATATTGTTGTGGCCTATAATATGGCTGTTGGTACTGATTCTGATACCTACCCTGTTGGTAAGGTTGCTGATAATTTTGTCTAATAGCCTGCCTGTTATAGGGACAATCTTGGGTCGTATGATTTGTATATTTCCTCTCAATGGTGCAATATAGAGCATTAGGGTTTCCTTGGGTTTGAGTTGTCAACGGACAGACATTAGCCATGTGATCTCCTCCACATGTATAACACCGCTTTACTGAGGTGACCCTTGGCATTTGTCTATTTTGGACTCCTAGCTTTTTGGCCACTTGCTCAGCTATCTCATCTATCTCAGTGGAGGATTTAGAGGTATGACTTGTAGAACTATCAGAGTCCTTATAGAGTTTGGATAGTCCTAATTCCTCACCCAAGTTGTCTTCTATGTCAATGCACATCCGTATACACTCTTCTATGGATCTAGGATCTTTCAGGTATACATATGACCTTAATTTTGTGCTCAATAGGCCATCTAAAAACAGTGCCACCTGTTTGGCTGATGTGGGTAATTCTGGTACAGGGCATCTTTCCAAGTACTGTCTAAACCTTCTTCCTGCAAGTCGCACTGTTTCTTGTGGTGTCTGCTTGAAGCTGTGGATCAATGATGATGTGTTATGCCTGATACCGCTTTTGGAAAATTCCACAATGAATTCTTCTAGCAGCTGACCTATCTCTCTATAGTTGCGACTGTTTAGAGGTTGAAACCAAGCTAAGGCAGTACCCTTAAGAGTCAACCCAAATGCCTCGAACTGGGTGAATAAGTCTTCAACCTGTTCAGCTCTTAGCACTTGTTTGAACTCTGCCACATGATCATAAGGATCTCCAAATCCATCAAAGTAGTTCTTCATTGTCTTAACCACTTGAGAGGGTCTAAGGGTTCTTGAGTGCTCTCGTGGTCTAGGCAATGGGAAATCATGATCGTCTCTTTGATGTCTATGAACTCTATGTCTCTCCCTTTCAAGTCTCTCCGTTCCATATCCTGATCTGTCTCTGCCTACAGTGTCTGCAAAGCTTACCTCCGGTCTCTCTCTAGTTCTTTCCCTCTGGGTTTCATGAGCCTTGGATGATCCGGCTCCCTGGAGGCCCTGGGAAACGTTAGATCTTGGTGGAGGGAAAATTGCTTCACCTTGCCAAGTGTAAGCATGTCTGTCATGATCTGATACTAAGAATAATTTCTGAGATGTGTGATCTAGATAGACAGCCTTCCCTGGTGTCTCTGGGTCCTTGAATTCATAGATGGTGACTACTGGGCTGGGTTGATCCGGCCTAAATCTCCAAAAGGCTTTCTCCGTTTCTCTATTCACGAATAGTTCTATGCTTTTATTATCTTGAGGAATCCATTCTGGAGTGAGCACTCTGGTTAAGACTGACTTACCTCTAGGGGTCTTGGGTTCTCCTCCTAGGTCTCCTTGCTCTAGGTCTCCTATCTCATTCTCAGGAATGATATTTCCAAACTCATCTGTCCTATCTGGTAAGTTGGTAACCACATACATGGTTCCTTCCTTATCAATGTAAGCACCCTCTTCAAACTTGACCACTAGGTGTTCAAGTCCAAAGAGTTGGTCAGGATTTTTGAGTTGAACCACTGATCGTCTTAGACCATCCTCATAGATGCGAGCACCTAATTGATTGGTCCTGATATACTCCAATTGGGTCTTATAGGGACCTTCTGGTGTCTGTAAATAGGCAAGGCCTGAGCTTCGTGTGGGTCTTTCCATGCCAAAAGACATTTCAGAGTCACTGGTTTCTGAACTTCGTGTGTAAGGATAACCACTAAGCTGTTGAGCCCAAGACTTGGCTGTATGGTTGACACTAGCCTCAGATGACCTAATGCTTTGTCTATCCTTGCCTAAGTGTCTGCCAGATCTCAGGTTCATAAGCCTTGGCTTCTAGTCCCAAAGTTCTCTTATATTGCTCAAAATCCTTTGGAACACCTTGATTTTCTAGTTTCCATGAGGGTCAACTTCAAAATACCCTATCTAATAATCCTGGTATTAATATTAACATAACCAGTCGATGTTTTTGTTGTACTCCTCACGAGCTTTCCAACAAACCCAAGATCACTCCGAACGGATTTCGTATGAGAAAGTTATGCCAGTTCAGGGTTTTGGGGGTTAAAACAGGGAAACAGGGTCTCTCAGAAGATGCTTCAAATCAGGCGATATATGACATTTATAGGACACGATACTTGTTACTTGAGGAACTCGATACACGATACTTGATCTTTGAACAGACGATATACGATATTTCAAGGAAAACGATACTTGATACTTCCCCTAAACGATACACGATCTCTAGCCCCAAACGATACACGACCTCCAAGCCAAACGATACACGATCTCTCACAAAACGATCGCTGGACAAAACGATATCTGAGCAAACGATCGCTGGACAAAACGATCTTTGACAAAACGATACTCGATCGACGATATTTGGTTCAAAACGATACGCGATCTCTGAGTGAAACGATCTACGATCTTTGACCAAAACGATCGCTAAGCAAAACGATACCGATCTCACCCAAGTATCGCGATCTCTGGTAAACGATCTCTCACTGAGACGATCGACGATACTTGAGCCAAAACGATACCGATCGATGGGAAATATCGCGATACTCAACCTCAGGAGCAAAACGATACTTGTGAAGTATCGCGATACTCGACCGCGGGAGTAAAACGATACTTGACCCTTAGACAAATTTTAACAATTGTTTTTGAATTTTTGATTTTGCCCCCTTGATTTCCTAGCTCTTCTCTCTTATCCTCACTCTCTGTATCAAGCAAAATTCAACATTTAACCTCTGTAAATCCCAAACGATACTTGACGCAGGTCGACTTTTTTTCTCAAAAGAAAACTTGGATTTCCTGAGAGTTTATGAGTATGAAGGGGGTTTGCTTACCTTTGATACTCTCTTCCAACTCTCCTAGCACCCTATTTTGCTCCGTGTAGCTCCCAAAAGCTTTGTTTCTCAAAAACGATACTTGACGCAAGTTTTAGCGCTTCCGAAAATGGCCGGTCAGATTCTTGGTGTTTGGAGAGTGTTTCACGAGTTTTTCTTCAGCGATTCAGTTCTGCACCCCCCTCTAAGCTTCTTGCTCACAACCACAAGCAAAAAGCAAGGTGAATGTACTCTAAAAAATGGAGAAAACTGAGAAAATGAAGGTGGGTGGAGATGGTGATGATGATGAAGATGAAGAAGAAGGAAAATTCAAAAACTGAACTGAAAATGATGATTTTTTTTTACCTTCCAACGTCGCTACTCTACGTCTTACCGTCACACGCTCGTCCTCCAAGCTCTCTCCCCGGCAACGGCGCCAAATTTGGTGTCACTCTAGCACAATGGTGAGTACCAACGTGAGGAGATACACCTCATAAATGTCAATCCGTGGAGACGTGAGGACCGGTATGAAGACCGCGAGCAAGTGATGGCACAAGTGCGTGAGTGAAAGCACACAAGCATGCACACACATACACACACACGCGCACAAGTTAAGAGCAAAGAGTGGAACAATGGAAAGCTTCGATTACCAAAGAGCTCTCTTACAAAACTGAAATCTACAACAAGCTAACCTCAAAAATGAGCTCTCCAGTCCTTTTTATAGTTTTTGAGTGGTTTTGGCCCTGTCCAGACCTAGTGTCCGGCCTAGTTAAAAAATAGGTTCCAGGGCTTATTTGGGGGCTCAAACGGAGTCTAAAAATCATGAAAATTGGTAGGATGGTAGATCTAATACTCCTCAAGCTCGAGGACTCCTCGGCTTGAACAAAATGGAGTTACAAAAATGGAAAATGGTATTTACAATGGTTTTTAGTGATAAAAATCACTATTTTTGTAGGGATTTCTTCTGAAAATTTGACATGTGCTTCTTGGAGCTCCCTACTTGCTCCTTCTTCCTGTGTGTCCACTTCCTTGATGCGCTTCCATGCTTTGTCCTTGACCTTAAGCTTCAACAACCTCTGATGGGAATAAGAATCTGTTGAGCAAAGTTCTTTATGTACCTACTATCACAAAGATATTAATGAGTGTTGGACAGATAGTGGAAAAGGGCTTGTAGGTTAGGTTCAACAAATTTGGAGCCTTTGTGGAGGACCCCCAACATGGATTCAGGAGAATTGCAAAGGGAGAGAAAACAGGTAGATTGTTTACATTTGAGCTTGAGGACACTAGAAATATTGCACTTTATAATTATAAGGATCAAACCTTCTCTGAGTTAGAGATATGGCACAAAAGACTAGGACACACTTGTGAGAGAACATTGAAGCAAATATGTAGAAATCAATGTGTACTTGGGATACCTAATATATTCAAGCAACATATGATCTATAAATGTGGTGCATGTCAGTTTGGTAAATCACACAGGTTACCCTTTACAAAGAAAGGCTATATGCATGAGGATTATTTGGAACTTGTCCACACAGATGTGTGGGGACCAAGCAAGGAGCCTTCAATTTTAGGCTCAAGGTACTATGTGTCATTATTGATAATTTCAATAGGTGGACTATCTTGTATTTCATGAAACATAAGGATGATCTGTTCAGTTGTTTCAAAAGGTATCTTGCACTTGTGGAAAATCAAACAGGAAAAAGTTTAAAAAGGATAAGGTTAGATGGAGGAGATGAGTACTTCTCCAATGAGTTTGATGCATTTTGCAAGACAGAGGTATCAAGAGAAAGATCACAACTAGATATACTCCTGAGAAAAATGGAGTAGCAGAGAGGAGGAACAGATTGATTATGGAAGCAGCTAGATCTATGCTAAATGAAAATAAGTTGCCTAATTACTTGTGGGCAGAGGCTGTCTCTACTGCCACTTATCTTATTAACAAGTTACCTTCTAAGTCCCTTGATTGGATGATGCCCTATGAGGCATGAAATGGTAAGAGACCATCACTTGAACATTGCAGAATATTTGGTTGTGTTGCTTTAGACCCTAAGGCAGAGAAATGCATCTTCATAGGGTATGATATAAATCAAAAGGGGTACAGGCTTTATAATCCATCCAACAAAGGATTTATGGTCAGTAGAGATGTTGTGTTTGATGAGAATGACTCTTGTTTTGAAAGTGAATGCAGGAAGGTCAAATTGCCATACGAATTGGAAGAAGAATTTCCAAGCCTCACCAAGGAGGAACCAAGAACAATTGAAGACATCAAATCAGATGATGAGGACACCATCAACTTGGAAGAGTTTAGAGCATGGAAATCAAAAGGCAAGGTCAAGATGAAGAGGTTGGAGGACATACTTGAGTCATCCAACCAAGCCTTAAGGAGATGAAAAAGAGAGAGTAATAAGCCAATCAGATATGGGTATGATACTTCATTAGTCACTAAGCATTCTATTTATCTTGCTAAGGATTCATCACTTGAAGAACCTTCTTCATATGAAGAAGCAAGTACCAAAGCAGAATGGAAGGAGGCTATGGATGAAGAAATAGAAGCACTCCAAGAGAGTGAGACTTGGGAGCTAGTACCCAAGAAAGCATCAATGAAGGTAATTGGTTCTAGGTGGATTTACAAAATCAAAAGGAACTCAGATGGATCAATAAACAGGTACAAAGCTAGACTTGTGGCTAAAGGTTTTGCACAAACCCATGGAATAGACTATGAAGAAACCTTTTCACCAGTGGCTAAGATGCCAACCATCAAAGTATTGGTAAGTGTAGCTACATCTAGAAATTGGAATATGTATCAACTAGATGTGAAAAATGCTTTTCTCAATGGGTGGATTTCAGATGATGTTTACATGGCTCAATCTCCTTGCTATGAAGATCCAAGCAAGGTAAATCGTGCATGCAAATTAAAGAAAGATCTTTATGGTTTGAAGCAGGCACCTAGGGCATGGAACCATAGGCTAACAACCTATCTTCAAGACCAAGGATTCATGCTGAGCAAGGTAGATTCTTCTCTGTTTATCAAGAGGAGTAATTCAGAGATGATATATTTACTTGTATATGTGGATGACATCATTCTTATAGGTAGTGATGCCAATGACATCAAAGAAATAAAAACCAAATGATACATGAGTTTAAGATCAATGACCTAGGGTGTTTGAAATATTTTCTTGGACTTGAGTTGGTATACACTAACTCTGGAATCTACATCACTCAAAGAAAATATGTGCAGGACATGTTAAAGAAGTTCCACTTGGAGGATGCAAAAGTAGCTAGCACCCCTATTGAGGTAAATCATAAATTGAGTGCTCATGAAGGTGATTTGCTTGAAGACATTGTAGGTTATCAAAGCATAGTTGGGAGTCTAAACTATGCAACATTAACAAGGATTGACATATGTAATGGAGTAAGTGTTCTGAGTCAATTCATGCATAAACCTAGAGCACCTCACTTGGAAGTTGCTAAAAGAGTTTTGAAGTACCTCAAAGGTACTCAAAATCAAGGCCTTTACTTTCCATACACATCAAATTTGGACATAAAGTTGTACTCAGATGCAGATTGGGCAGGATATAAGGATGATAGAAGAAGTACTTCTGGCCATTTATCTTTTGCAGGTGATAAACCCATCGCATGGTCTTCTAAGAAGCAACCAATTATTGCTCTATCTTCAACAGAGGCTGAATATAGGGGATTAGCAAATGCTACACAAGAAGCTACTTGGATTAGGTTGCTCTACTCAGATTTGGGACTTCACACTCATTCACCAATTATCTTTGGTGATAACACTATTCTTTGCATCTTGCGGCCAACCCCATTTATCATGCAAGAACTAAGCATATAGAAGTACACTATCACTATGTTAGAGAGAAAGTCTTGAGCAAAGAGATTCAACTAGCATATGTATCTACAAACATGCAATGTGCTGATTCATTAACCAAAGCACTTGATGTTACTAAGCTTTGCAGGTTTAAAACCATGATTAGATTACTGGATATTCAAGAAGATTGATGAAGGAATGCAAGCCAAGATGTTTGTCTTGAGGGGGAGCTATTGGTGCAAATGATCAAGCTTAGCATGGAAGACAATGTGTGGAACTAGCACTTGATGATTCATGTGAACTATAGCTTGTAAGTACTTGATCATTTACCATTGTAAAAGATTAATTCCTTTGAAGAATCTTGTAAAATCTTATATCTCGTGGAGTTAGGAAGAATATTAGCTACGACTCCAAATTGAAGGAATATCTCCTAAATCAGAGGAGTTACTTTTCCATTGGAGCCGAGTTTGAATTCAAAATTCAAACTTAGAAGAATTACTTATAAAAAGACATTGTAAAATCTCACAAGGTAGTGTGCCTCATTTTAGAGCTCACTCCTTGATCATTTGTAGGACTTGAGTAGCTCACACCATAGCTCACTCAGTTCATCATCATTGAGCATCATTACTGATGGAGAGTGTTAATCTCCAAAAGGACAAGTTATCCTTGATGTTAGAGCACCTCTATATCAAGAACTACTTAAAACCTCAACCAATTTTGGAAGACCAATGCCAAATTATCAAACTTTCAACTAATTATTCAAAAAAGTCTGCTGCACTTAATTCACTCATTGACTAATCAAATGTGTAAAGTTTTCAATGAAACTTTATACAAGGTGTTTGCTAAAGTTTGCACACCTTCTCCAAGTTAAATCTTTCCAAAAGATTCAATAAATCTTGAGATTTTCCCCAAACAATGTACCTATGTCTGAAACTGTTCTTCTGTATAGTCGACTTTGACACCTGCAACTTCTAATGCATGGTTCTCCCGAACTAGACCACCGAGATTGTGCATGTTCTTGTCTTCAGTTCTTTAAGTTGAAAGGTAAGCCACCGGGATTTCCCCTAAACTTGTCTTCACTTCTTCACATTTACACATGCAAATGTTCCAATCTAAAATTCTCTCATCCTGATTACAATTAAACTCTCAAAACTTGTACAAAGGTCACTCAACTATAGAATTAGACTTGTACAAAAACATTCATCAAGAAGATAAACATAGAAGGAGCACTGAGTAAAAGTTTGATGGAGAGTGTTAATCCCCAAAAGAACAACCTACTCTTGAATTTAGAACACCTCTATATCAAGAGTAAGTCAAAACCTTCACCAATTTAAGTTATCAATGACCAAATACCAAATTCTTGACTAAACTGTGAAGAAGGAATTTCCTCAGAAAGTCTGCTGCATAGATCTTGCTCATTGACTGAGTAAATGTGTAAAGTTTTTGATGAAACTTTACACAAGGTGTCGCCTAAAGATTGCGCACCTTTTCCAAGTTAAATTACTTCAAAAAGTTCAGTAGATCTTGAGAAATCTACTTACCAAGTCAGCTATGTCTAAATCTGCACTTCTGAGAAGTCGATTTGGACACCCCTAACTTCTTAACTTTAGTTTTCACAATGTCAAACCCGTTTTATCAAATCCTTTTGGCTGTAGATAGCTTATCTCTCAACTTAGATTTTGAGCTATGATATGTGTAAAACTTTACACTGTGCACTGAGCACTACTCAATTCATTGAACTCCAAATCTGCGCCTGTTTCAGAAGACTGTGAACATTCTTTACATATGAATGTTCCTACACACAATTCTCTTAGCCTGATTACAATTGGAAGCTAAAACTTTATACAAAGATCTATCCACTCTAGACTTAGACTTTTATAAAAGCATTCCATAAAAGCTTTACCACAGAAGGAGAAGACACGAAAACTTCGGGCGCAAAAATTCTGTCATTTCTGAAGAAGACTACAACTCAATGAGAGAGAGACTTCAACTCACTTCTCATATGTCTAAATTACATTTACAACCACTTATTTCTCTATTCATATGCTCATACATAGTCTCTTATTGTCTTCTTACAATGCCCCGACATTTTTCCAAAGTATATATAGGCAATTATATACAAACTTATATCAAAACATAAGTATAAGTAACCTATGTCTTAACTAATGTACATATGTGTACATATCTTGCACTCTGTGAATGTATCCATCTTCTATGCTTCAAAACTTGATTTCATCTCCATCCTTTGTCCTCCAATCTTCAATTGTTGATTGGTCTGCACCAACAGCTCCCCCTCAATCATCAATTGAGGTTTCTCTCTTATCTTCTTTATACCTGCCATGTCTTTAAACTTCTATAGCTTTGGTCCATCCAAGCTCTTTGTAAGCATATCAGCTATCTGATCTTTTGTTGAAGTATGTATGACTTCAATCTCCTTATCCATCACCTTCTCTCTTAGAAAATGATACTATATCTCAATGTGTTTAGTCCTGGCATGAAAAACAGGATTAGCAGCAAGATATAACGAACTCATGTTATCACCATAAATGATAGGTATGCTCTATATAGTATCAAAACTCTTCATAAGAGTTTTAAGCCAAATCACTTCTTTTGCAGCTTCAACCATGCCTTTGTACTCAGCTTCTGTAGATGATAAAGCAACTGTATGTTGCTTCTTTGAGCACTAGGAGATTAGCTTATCTCCTACATAACACATATATCCATAGGTTGACCTTCTATCATCAGGATTACCTGCCCAATCTGCATCACTATAGATCTTGATATTTGTATCTGATGTAAATCCATAATACAAAACTTCTTTGAGTGTACCCTTAATGTACCTCAACACTCTTTGACCTGCAATCCAATGCTCTTTCCTAGGACAATGCAAAAATTGAGACAAAACTCCAACTGCATATGATAAATCAGGTCTAGTTAAAGTAGCATAGATAAGACTACCAACCAAACTCTGATATTGTCTCATGTCCTTGAATTCTTCACCTCCAAATTTACTCAATTTGTGATTCACCTCCATTGGTGTAGGTGCTACCCTGCAATCATCCATTTTAAACTTGATTAACAAGTTCTTCAAATACCTTTCTTGGGTCACAAATACTCCATGTTGAGTATATGTAATCTCCATGCCCAAGAAATATGACAAGTCTCCCAAGTCACTTATTTTGAACTCCTTTTCCATTTGCTTCTTTAGTCTTTGTATTCCTTCCTCATCTGTACCTGTAAGAATTATGTCATCAACATATATGCACATGTATATGAAACCATTATCACTTGCTTTGACAAGCAAGCTACTATCTGCTTTAGACACCTGAAATCCAAGTTCTTTCAAGAACTTTACAAGTCTATAATTCCATGCCCTTGGGGCCTGCTTCAAGCCATACAAAGCTCTCTTGAGCTTGCACACATGATCTGGATACCTTTTATCTCTGAACCCTTGAGGTTGCTCCATGAATACATCATCTGAAATATAACCATTCAAAAAAGCATTTTTTACATCAAGTTGACATAACTTCCAACCTTTACATGCAGCAATTGCTATAAGTGTCCTGATGGTTGTCATCTTTGCCACAGGACTATAAGTCTCATCATAGTCAACACCATATGTCTGAGCAAACCCTTTGACAACAAGTCTAGCTTTGTACCTAGACACACTTCCATCTGCAAATCTTTTTGTCTTATAAACCCACTTACATCCAATGATCTTCTGGCTATTTGGCTTTGGAACCAAATCCCATGTTTGATTCTCCAACAATGCATCAAATTCTTCCTGCATAGCTTTCTCCCAATTTTCTTTACCTTTTGCCTCTTCATATGTAGAAGGGTCTTCATCTGCTTTAATCATGTAAGCATAATCTTTGGTAGCCAAAAATGAAGTATCATAGCTATACCTTGTAGGTTGCCATTTGTTCCTTGTAGACCTCCTAAGTTCTCCACTTCTTGAGGTTTCTGGTTCTTCACATTCAGGATCAAATCTTGGTGTTTCTTCCACTTCAACATGCACTTCATTATTCTCTTGTTCATCAAATATCTGAACCTTTGATTTACCTTTCCTTTGGCTCACAATTTCTTCATCATCTGTATTAATATTGGTAGTACCTGCATACCAAGTACCTTGCTCATCAAATGTAACATCTTTTGATACAAGAAAATGTTTTGTGGATGGATTCCACAACCTGTATCGCATCTGCTTATCATCATAACCAATAAACACATATTTTTCAGCTTTAGGTTCCAATTTGTGCCTTAATTGTGATGGCACATATGCATAGGCCAAACATCCAAATACTTTGCAATGGTCTAGTGTAGGTCTCTTACTCCACCATGCCTCATAAGGTGTCAATCCCTGCAAAGCTTTACATGGTAACCTATTGACCAAATAAGTAGCTGTATTTACAGCCTCAGCCCACAAATAATTAGGGCAATTTTTCTCTTTCATCATGGACCTTGCAAACTCAACAAGAGTTCTATTTCTCCTTTCTGCTACACCATTTTGTTGAGGAGAGTACCTGCAAGTAACTTCCCTTTTTATACCTGCATTCCACAAGTAATCACTGAACTCATTAGAGAAATACTCTCCCCCTCCATCTGACCTTAGTCTCTTCAACTTATGTCCTGTAATTCTTTCTGCATATGCATGATAGTGTTTAAATGTATTAAATACTTCTGACTTATCTTTGATCACATAAATAGTGATCCATCTAGTAGCATCATCAACATAAATCACATAATACCTTGACCCATTTATACTGAAATCCTTTGATGGTCCCCACACATCTGTATGTACCAACTCAAGCTTCTCTGAGTACATAAAACCATGCTTGGAGTAAGAATGCTTATGAGCCTTACCTAATTGACATGCCTCACATCTGTATGTCATATGTTGACCTGCAACATTAGGCAAACCAAGCACTGAACCATTGTTAATCATGTCTTTAATACCTCTTTCATTGAAATGTCCAAGCCTCTTGTGCCAAAGATCTAACTCAGAGATCTTATGTCCTCCATATGTGAACATAGCATGACCAATATTACCTTGAATCTTCATTGTGAACAATCTTCCTTCTTTCTTCCCTGAAACAATTTGTTTATACCCATTGCTAGGGGCTTCCACAAACACTCCTTCATTAGTGAACCTTACTTCATAACCTTTTTCCACAATTTGTCCTACACTTATCAAATTCTTAGGAATTGTAGGAACATACAAGACCTTACTCAATAAGGTGCTACCATCCTTGGCCTTCACTGATCCAATTGACTTCACATTGTGCTTTGTGTTGTCACCTGTTTGAACAACATGATTAGATACCTTATTCTCCAAATCATTCATCAAGGCTATATTACCACTCAGGTGATTACTACACCCTGAGTCAATGTAGAAGACTCTTTGATCTTCACTCTGCCTTTCACAAGTTGCATTCATTATCAATGTTGAATCTTCCTTTTGATGTGAAGCATAATTGTAGTAGGTGTTGTTATATTGTTGACTTTGGAAACCTCTACCTGCATTTCTTCCAAAGTAACCCCTACTACCTCTGCCTCTGAAATTACCTCTTTGACTTCTGCCACCTCTTCCTCTTGAGTTATAATTTTGATTGTATCCACCATTACTCTGAGTATTATGCCAACAATCATTAGCTAAGTGATTTGTCTTACCACAAATCCAACAAGCTTTGCCTCCATCTTTGTTGTTTCTGCCTCTTCCTCTACCTTTTCCACCTCCTCTACCTCTTAGGAAGTTGGCTTGACTAGTTGTGCCTTCATCTTCACCTGCTTGTTGCTTTCCTTTGCTATTCTTCTTCTTGTCCTTTGAGTACATTGCATGACCTGTACTTTTGTCACCATCTCCTTTAACATCCTGCTCAAATGTTAGCATATGACCTAGCAACTGATTTAAATCAGGAGTGAAATGATCAAGTGATAATTCTGTAGACAAAATGAATGGCTTCCATTTTTCATCACCTCTCAAACCTGTAAGGATTTGCCTTACCAATTTATCCTCCTCAATATCTTCATCAACAGCTCCTAATGCATCTGCAATGTCTTTCATCCTTGTTACATAGTCTGAAATAGATTGAGAGGCCTTCTTCTTGAAGGTTGTAAATTCTGCCCATAAAGATGCCTTTCTTGACTTGGTAGTATTCTGGAAATGCTCCTCCAAAGCATTCCAAATATCAGTTGCACTTTCAAGACCTCGAATATGAGGTAACAAGTAATCATTAACTGCCATATATATAATGCTCCTAGCTTGAGCATCTTTCTTCATCCAATTTTTCAAATCTGCTAACTCTTCCCTAGTTGGAACACTAGGATCTCTGAACTGTGGCTTCTCTTCTTCTCCTGTGATATAAGCTATTAAATCTTTGCTCATAAGATGAGCTTCCATCCTCATTGACCATGCAAGATAGTTTTCCCTATCCAATTTCTCTATCTGTAGAGAATCTCCCATCTTGTGTCCACCTGTGTATTGAAATCTTCAAGCTTTATGAATAATATATGTACCTTTACTTCAAATTAGAGTCCTTTTGTCTTTCTTGATGTCGTATGGTCTCCTCCTCAAGCTTTGCCTTCAAGCTTTCACCTTTTAGTTCTTCAGTTGTTGAATTTCTTGAATCTGCAGCAGTCGGGATCCTCCTTTCCTTGATTTTGATGTTTCCTGCTCTGATACCACTGATGGAGAGTGTTAATCCCCAAAATAACAACCTACTCTTGAATTTAGAACACCTCTATATCAAGAGTAAGTAAAAACCTTCACCAATTTAAGTTATCAATGACCAAATACCAAATTCTTGACTAAACTGTGAAGAAGGAATTTCCTCAGAAAGTCTGCTGCATAGATCTTGCTCATTGACTGAGTAAATGTGTAAAGTTTTTGATGAAACTTTACACAAGGTGTCGCCTAAAGATTGCGCACCTTTTCCAAGTTAAATTACTTCAAAAAGCTCAGTAGATCTTGAGAAATCTACTTACCAAGTCAGCTATGTCTAAATCTGCACTTCTGAGAAGTCGATTTGGACACCCCTAACTTCTTAACTTTAGTTTTCACAATGTCGAACCCGTTTTATCAAATCCTTTTGGCTGTAGATAGCTTATCTCTCAACTTAGATTTTGAGCTATCATATGTGTAAAACTTTACACTGTGCACTGAGCACTACTCATTTCATTGAACTCAAAATCTGCGTCTGTTTCAGAAGACTGTGAACATTCTTTACATATGAATGTTCCTACACACAATTCTCTTAGCCTGATTACAATTGGAAGCTAAAACTTTATACAAAGATCTATCTAATCTAGACTTAGACTTGTATAAAAGCATTCCATAAAAGCTTTACCACAGAAGGAGAAGACACGAAAACTTCGGGCGCAAAAATTCTGTCATTTCTGAAGAAGACTACAACTCAATGAGAGAGAGACTTCAACTCACTTCTCATATGTCTAAATTACATTTACAACCACTTATTTCTCTATTCCTATGCTCATACATAGTCTCTCCTTGTCTTCTTACAATGCCCCGACATTTTTCCAAAGTATATATAGGCAATTATATACAAACTTATATCAAAACATAAGTAACCTATGTCTTAACTAATGTACATATGTGTACATATCTTGCACTCTGTGAATGTATCCATCTTCTATGCTTCAAAACTTGATTTCATCTCCATCCTTTGTCCTCCAATCTTCAATTGTTGATTGGTCTGCACCAACAAAGTTCAAGGTGCAACTTTCTTCTATTCAGAGAAATCTTACATCTGAATGATACTTCATGTTCTTCTCACTTTCTAAAGTCTCTAATGACTTCTAAACTTGTCTCTCATCATCCCCTACTTGTAGTACATCTATATCAAGTATATATAGATGTTTACATCATGACTCATCATAGATGCAAAGTTTTTATGAACTAATTACAAGATTAGTATACATGTATATACAAGTCTTCATCTTCTGATCATGCACTAAACTTCAAGCCTCATATGTTGATCTTTGGTTCATTCTTTGACTTCAAATCGTTGTCCAAATCATCAATTGATGATTGTCTTGCACCAACAACTCCCCCTCAATCATCAATTGTGATTTTCTCCATCTTCTTTATACCTGCCATGTCTTTGAACCTCTACAACTTAGGTTCATCCAGGCTTTTGGTTAACATGTCTGCAATCTGATCTTTTGTTGAAGTATGTATGACTTCAATTTCTTTATCAATTACCTTCTCTCTCAGGAAATGATATTCAATCTCAAAATGTTTAGTCATGGCATGAAACACAGGGTTAGCAACTAGATATAATGAACTCATATTATCTTCGTGAATAGTGGGTGTACTCTGAATGATGTCAAAACTCTTCATGAGAGTCGTTAACCATATAACCTCCTTTGCAGCTCCAACCATACCTTTATACTCTGCTTCTATGGATGACAAAGCAACTGTATGTTGCTTCTTCGAACACCAAGAGATTAACTTATCTCCCACATAACATAAATACCCATTGGTTGATCTCCTATCATCAGGATTACCTGCCCAATCTGTATCACTATATATCTTGATATTTGTATCTGATATGAATCCATAATACAAACCTTCTTTCAGTGTACCCTTAACACCATTTGTCCTACAATTCAATGTTCTTTCCTAGGACAATGCATGAATTGAGATAATATTCCAACTGCATATGATAAATCAGGCCTAGTTAATGTACCATAGATTAAACTACCAACCAGACTTTGATTTAGCTTCATGTCCTTGAATTCTTCTCCTCCATATCTGCTCAATTTATGATTCACCTACATTGGAGTAGGTGCTACCCTGCAATCTTCCATTTTAAACTTGATTAGCAAAACTTCAAATACCTTTCTTGAGTCACATATACTCCATGTTGAGTATATGAAATCTCCATGCCCAAGAAATGTGACAAGTCTCCCAAGTCACTTATTTTGAACTCTTTCTCCATCTACTTCTTAAGACTTTGTATGCCCTTCTCATCTGTACCTGTAAGAATTATGTCATCAACATATATGCAAATGTAAATGCACCCATCATCACTTCCTTTAACAAGAAAGCTACTATCTGCCTTAAACACTTGGAAACCAGTCTCTTTCAAGAACTTCACAAGTCTATAGCTCCATGCCCTTGGGGCCTACTTCAAACCATACAAAGCTCTCTTGAGCTTACATACATACTCAGGATACCTTTTGTCCTTGAACCCTTCTGGTTGCTCCATGAAAACATCATCTGAAATGTAACCATTTAGAAAAGCATTCTTCACATCTAATTGACATAGCTTCCAACCTTTACATGTAGCAATAGCTATAAGAGTCCTTATAGATGTCACTTTTGCCACAGGACTATAAGTCTCATCATAATCTATACTAAATGTTGATGGAGAGTGTTAATCTCCAAAAGAACAACCTACTCTTGAAATTAGAGCACCTCTATATCAAGAGTAATTCAAAACCTTTACCAATTTGGAGGATCAACATTCAATTATAAGGATTCTGGAAAATCTGTGAAAAGGATGATTCTATAGAAAGTCTGCTGCACATATCTTTCTCATTGACTTATCAAATGTGTAAAGTTTTTTATAAAACTTTGTACATGGTGTCGTCTAAAGATTACACACCTCCTCCAAGTCGAATCACTCCAAAAGATTCAGTAGATTTTGAGAAATCAACTTGACAAGTCACCTATGTCTAAAATTGTACTTCTGAGAAGTCGATTTAGACACCTATAACTTCTAAGACATGGTTCTCCAAGAATAGAACCTGTTTAAGCAAATGCTTTTAGCCACAAGTAGCTTACCTTCCAACTTAAAGATTAAGTGCTTAGTTGCTCAAAACTTTAAACTGTGGAAGGAGAACTGATCAAAACATTGACTTCCAATTTTGCGCCTGTTTCAAGAACCAGTGAACACTTCTTCACACACAAATGTTCCTACACATAATTCTCTCAGCCTGATCACAATTAGAAGCTAAAAATTTATATAGAGTTCAATCAACTATGGACTTAGATTTGTACAAAAGCATTTCACAAAAGATCTAACACAGAAGGAGAAAACTCAGAAACATCGGGTGCAACATTTCCTTCATTTTTGAGAATTTTACATCTAGTGATGAGAGAGACTTAACTCACTTCTAGGATGGCTAAAAAACTCATACAACTTCTGATTACTCTATTCTCATGCTCTCTCATACTTGCCCCGACATTTTCCATAGTATTTATAGGCAAATATTTACAAACTTATGACTAATCAAAAGTATAAGTGACCTATATCTGAACTAATGTACATATGTGTACATTTCTTTCAACTCCTGAATGTAAACTTCTTCTATGCTTCAAAACTTGATCTTGTCTTCATTCTTTGACTTCCAAAACTTCAATTGTTGATTGCTCTGCACCAATAGCTCCCCCTCAATCATCAATTGACGTTTTCTCTATTTTCTTTATACCTGCCATGTCTTTGAATCTCTGTAGCTTTGGTCCATCCAAGCTTTCGGTAAGCATATCAGCTATCTGATCTTTAGTTGAAGTATGTATGACTTCAATCTCTTTGTCCATCACCTTCTCTCTTAGAAAGTGATACAAAATCTCAATGTTGTTTGGTCCTGGCATGAAAAACACGGTTAGCAGCTAGATACAATGAACTCATGTTATCTCCATGAATAGTAGGAGTACTTTGAATGATATCAAAACTCTTCATTCGAGTCTTAAGCCATATCACTTCCTTTGCAGCTTCAACCATGCCTTTGTACTCAACTTATGTAGATGATAAAGCAACTGTGTGTTGCTTCTTTGAACACCAAGAGATTAACTTATCTCCCACATAACACATGTATCCATAGGTTGACCTTCTATCATCAGGATTACCTGCCCAATCTGCATCACTATATATTTTGATATTTGTATCTGATGTAAAACCATAATACAAACCCTCTTTGAGTGTACCCTTAATGTACCTCAACACTCTTTGACTTGCAATCCAATGTTCTTTTCTAGGACAATGCATGAATTGAGACAAAACCCCAACTGCATATGATAAATCAGACCTAGTTAATGTAGCATAGATAAGACTACCAACCAAACTTTGATATAACTTCATATCTTTGAATTCTTCTCCACCATATCTGCTCAATTTGTGATTCACCTCCACTGGAGTAGGTGCTACCCTGCAATCATTCATTTTAAACTTGATTAACAAGTTCTTCAAATACCTTTCTTGAGTCACATACACTCCATGTTGAGTATATGAAATCTCTATGCCCAAGAAATATGACAAATCTCCCAAATCACTGATTTTGAATTCTTTCTCCATTTGCTTCTTTAGACTTTGAATCCCTTTCTCATCTGTACTTGTAAGAATTATATCATCAACATATATGCACATGTAAATGAACCCATCGTCACTTGCTTTCACAAGCAAACTACTATCTGCCTTAGATACTTGAAATCCAAGTTCTTTCAAGAACTTTACAAGTCTATAATTCCATGCCCTCGGGGCCTGCTTCAAACCATACAAAGCTCTCTTGAGCTTACACACATGATTTGGATACCTTTTATCTCTGAATCCTTGTGGTTGCTCCATGAAAACATCATCTGAAAATGTAACCATTCAAAAAAGCATTCTTCACATCTAATTGACATAATTTCCAACCTTTACATGCAGCAATTGCTATGAGTGTCTTGATGGTTGTCATCTTTGCCATAGGACTATAGGTCTCATCATAATCAATTCCATATGTTTGAGCAAACCCTTTCACAACAAGTCTAGCTTTATACCTAGACACACTTCCATCTGCAAACCTCTTTGTTTTGTAGACCCATTTGCATCCAATGATCTTCTGGCTATTTGGTTTAGGAACCAAATCCCATGTCTGATTCTCCATTAGTGGATCATATTCTTCCTGCATAGCTTTCTCCCAATGTTCCTTACCTTTTGCCTCTTCATATGTAGAGGGGTCTTCATCTGCTTTAATCATATAAGCATAATCTTTGGTAGCCAGAAAAGAAGTATCATAGCTATACCTTGTAGGTTGCCACTTGTGTCTTGATGACCTTCTGAGTTCTCCACTCCTTGAGGTTTCTGGTTCTTCACACTCAGAATCAAATATTGGCATTTCTTCAACTTCAACCTGCACTTCATTATTCTCTTGTTCATCAAATATCTGAACCTTTGATTTACCTTTCTTTTGACTCACAATTTCTTCATCATCTGTATTAATATTGATAGTACGTGCATACCAAGTACCTTGCTCATCAAATGTAACATCCTTAGATACAATGAATTGCTTTGTGGATGGACTCCACAATCTATAACCCATCTGCTTGTCATCATAACCAATGAACACATACTTTTCAGCTTTAGGTTCTAATTTGTGTCTTAATTGTGATGGCACATATGCATATGCCAAACATCCAAATACTTTGCAATGATCTAAGGTAGGTCTCTTACCCCACCATGCTTCATATGGTGTCATACCATGCAAGGCTTTACATGGTAGCCTATTCACCAGATAAGTAGTTGTATTTACAGCCTCAGCCCACAAATAATTTGGGCAATTTTTCTCCTTCATCATGGATCTTGCAAACTCAACAAGAGTTCTATTCCTCCTTTCTCCTACACCATTTTGTTGAGAGGAGTACCTGCGAGTGATTTCCCTTTTTATACCTGCATTCCACAAGTAATCACTGATCTCATTAGAGAAATACTCTCCCCCTCCATGTGACCTTAATCTCTTCAACTTATGACCTGTAATTCTCTCTGCATATGCATGATAGTGTTTAAATGTATTGAACACTTCTGATTTATCTTTGATCACATAGATAGTGATCCATCTGATAGCATCATCAGCATAAATCACATAGTATCTTGAACCATTGATACTGAAATCCTTTGATGGTCCCCACACATTTGTGTGTACCAACTCAAGCTTCTCTGAATACATAAAACCATGCTTGGAGTAAGATTGCTTACGAGCCTACCTAATTGACATGCCTCACATCTGTATGTCATATGTTGACATGCAACATTAGGAAACCCAAGCACTGAACCATTGTTAATCATATCTTTGATACCTCTTTCATTGAAATGTCCAAGCCTCTTGTGCCAAAGATCTAACTCAGAGATCTTATGTCCTCCATAAGTGAACAAGGCATGACCAACATTACCTTGAATCTTCAATGTGAACAATCTTCCTTCTTTCTTCCCTGAAACAATTTGTTTATACCGATTGCTAGGGTCTTCCACAAATACTCCTTCATTAGTGAATCTCACTTCATAACCTTTTTCAACAATTTGTCCTACACTTATCAGATTCTTAGGAATTGTAGGAACGTACAAGACCTTACTCAAGAGGGTGCTACCATCCTTAGCCTTCACTGATCCAATTGATTTCACATTATGCTTTGTATTGTCACCTGTTTGAACAACATGATTAGATACCTTATTTTCTAAATCAGTCATCAATGCTATGTACCACTCAGGTGATTGCTACACCCTGAGTCAATGTAGAAGACTCTTTGGTCTTCACTTTGTCTTTCACAAGTTGCATTCATTATCAATGTTGAATCCTCCTTTTGATATGAAGCATAATTGTAGTAGGTATTATTGTATTGTTGACTTTGGAATCCTCTACCTTCATTTCTTCGAAAGTAACCCCTACTACCTCTACCTCTGAAGTTACCTCTTTGATTTCTGCCACCTCTTCCTCTTGAATTAAAGTTCTGATTATATCCACCATTACTCTGAGTATTGTGCCAAAAATCATTAGCTAAATGATTTGTCTTACCACAAATCCAGCAAGCTTTGACTCCATCTTTGTTATTCCTGCCTCTTCCTCTACCTTTGCCACCTCCTCTTCCTCTTAGGAAGTTGGCTTCACTAGTTGTGCCTTCATCTTCATTTGCTTGTTGCTTTCCTTTGCTATTTTTCTTCTTATCCTTTGGGTACATTGCATGACCTGTACTCTTGTCACTTTCACCTTTGACATCCTGCTCAAAGGTTAACATATGTCCTAGCAACTGATTTAAGTCAGGAGTAAAATAATCAAGTGATAATTCAGTAGACAAAATGAATGGCTTCCATTTGTCATCACCTCTCAAACCTGTAAGGATTTGCCTTACCAATTTATCCTCCTCAATGTCTTCATCAACAGCTCCTAATGCATCTGCAATGTCCTTCATTCTGGATACATAATCTGATATGGATTGAGAGGCCTTCTTCTTGAATGTAGTAAATTCTGCCCACAAGGATACCTTCCTAGACTTTGTGGTATTTTGGAAATGCTCCTCCAAAGCATTCTGTATATCACTTGCACTTTCAAGACCTCTAATGTGAGGTAGCAAGTAGTCATTGACTGCCATATAAATAATGCTCCTAGCTTGAGCATCTCTCTTCATCCAATTCTTCAAATCTAACAATTCCTCCCTAGTTGGAACACTAGGATCTCTGAATTGAGGCTTTTCTTCTTCACATGTAATATAACCTATCAAATCTTTGCTCATTAGATGAGCTTCCATCCTCATTGACCATGCTGGATAGTTCTCTCTATCCAATTTCTCTATCTGAAGAGAATCTCCCATCCTTTCTTGTCCTATGTATTGAATTCTTTAAACTTTATGAGTAACAGATGTACCTTTACTTCGAATAATACTCCTTCTGGCTTCCTTGGTGTCGTATGACCTCCTTCTCAAGCTTTGCTCTAAAGCTTTCACCTTTTGAACCTTCAGATGTTGAATTCTTTGCACCTGCAGCAGTCGGGATCCTCCTTCCTTCAATTTTGATGCTTCCTGCTCTGATACCACTGATGGAGAGTGTTAATCTCCAAAAGAACAACCTACTCTTGAAATTAGAGCACCTCTATATCAAGAGTAAGTCAAAATCTTTACCAATTTGGAGGATCAACATTCAATTATAAGGATTCTGGAAAATCTGTGAAAAGGATGATTCTACAGAAAGTCTGTTGCACATATCTTTCTCATTGACTTATCAAATGTGTAAAGTTTTTTATAAAACTTTGCACAAGGTGTTTCCTAAAGATTTCGCACCTCCTCCAAGTTGAATCACTCCAAAAGATTCAGTAGATTTTGAGAAATCAACTTGACAAGTCACCTATGTCTAAAACTATACTTCTGAGAAGTCGATTTAGACACCTATAACTTCTAAGACATGGTTCTCCAAGAATAGAACCCATTTAAGCAAATGCTTTTAGCCACACGTAGCTTACCTTCCAACTTAAAGATTAAGTGCTTACTTGCTCAAAACTTTAAATTGTGGAAGGAGAACTGATCAAAACATTGACTTCGAATTTTGTGCCTGTTTCAGGAACCAGTGAACACTTCTTCACACACAAATGTTCCTACACATAATTCTCTCAGCCTGATCACAATTAGAAGCTAAAATTTTATACAAAGGTCAATCAACTATGGAATTAGACTTGTACAAAAGCATTTCACAAAAGATCTAACACAGAAGGAGAAAACTTAGAAATATCGGGCGCAACATTTCCTTCATTTCTGAGATTTTTACATCTAGTGATGAGAGAGACTTAACTCACTTCTAGGATGGCTAAAAAACTCATACAAATTCTGATTACTCTATTCTCATGCTCTCTCATACTTGCCCCAACATTTTCCATAGTATTTATAGGCAAATATTTACAAACTTATGACTAATCAAAAGTATAAGTGACCTATATCTGAACTAATGTACATATGTGTACATTTCTTTCAACTCCTGAATGTAAACTTCTTCTATGCTTCAAAACTTGATCTTGTCTTCATTCTTTGACTTCCAAAACTTCAATTGTTGATTGCTCTGCACCAACAAATGTCTCAGCATACCCTTTCACAACAAGTCTAGCTTGATATCTAGACACACTTCCATCTGCATACCTCTTTGTCTTGTAGACCCATTTGCATCCAATGATCTTCTGACTATTTGGTTTAGGAACCAAATCCCATGTCTTGTTTTCCATCAATGCATCATACTCATCCTACATATCTTTCTCCCAATTTTCCTTACCTTTTTCCTCATCATATGTAGAAGGATCTTCTTCTAGTTTCACCATGTAAGCATAAACTTTAGTGGTAAAAAATGAAGTTTTATAACTGTACCTTATGGGTTGCTTTCTCTTCCTTGTTGACCTTCTAGCTTCTCCACTCCTTGAAGTTTTTGGTTCTTCATATTCTGGATCAAATCTTGGAGATTCTTCATTATCAATTTAAGCATCAATAATCTCGTCATCATCAGGAATTTGAATCTTTGATTTCTCTTTTCGTTGGGTCATGACTTCTTCGTCACCTTCATGAATATTAATTGTACCTGCATACCAAGTACCTTGCTCATCAAATGTAACATTCTTTGACACAAGGAATTGGTTTGTGGATGGACTCCACAATCTATAACCCATCTGCTTATCATTATAACCAATGAACATATACTTTTCAGCTTTAGGTTCCAATTTATGCCTTAATTGGGATGGCATATATGTATAAGCCAAACATCCAAACACTTTGCAATGATCTGAGGTAGGTCTCTTACCCCACCATGCCTCATAAGGTGTCATACCATTCAAAACCTTACATGGAAGTCTATTAACCAAATAATTAGATGTATTTACAGCCTCAACCCACAAATAATTAGGACAATTTTTCTCTTTCATCATTGATCTTGCAAACTCAACAAGAGTTCTATTTCTCCTTTCTGCTACACCATTTTGTTGAGGAGAGTACCTGTAAGTAACTTCCCTTTTTATACCTGCATTCCATAAGTAATCACTGAACTCATTAGAGAAATACTCTCCCCCTCCATCTAACCTTAGTCTCTTCAATTTTTGCCATGTGATTCTCTTTGCATACACATGATAATGTTTAAATGTATTGAACACCTCTGATTTATCTTTGATCACATATATAGTGATCCACCTCATAGCATCATAAACATAAATAACATAATATCTTGAACCATTAATGCTAAAGTCTTTTGATGGACCCCACACATTTGTATGCACCAATTCAAGCTTCTCTGAATATATAAATCCTTTCTTACCATAAGTATTCTTGTGAGCTTTACCCAATTGACATGCTTCACATCTATATGTCATGTGTTGATGTGCAACATTAGGCAATCCAAGCATTGAACCATTGTTAATCATATCCTTAATACTTCTTTCATTGAAATGTCCAAGTCTTTTGTGCCAAAGATCTACATCAAGATCTTATGTCCTCCATAAGTGAACAAGGCATGACCATTATTGCCTTGAATCTTCAATGTGAATAGCCTTCTTTCTTTCTTCCCTGAAACAATTTGTTTATACCCATTGCTAGGTCTTCCACAAAAACTCCATCATTAGTGAACTTTCTTCATATCCTTTCTCTACAATTTTCCCTACACTTATCAGATTCTTTGGGATTGTATGAACATACAAAACCTTACTCAGAAGAGTGCTTCCATCCTTGTCCTTTACCGATCCAATGGAATTTACATTATGCTTTGTATTATCACCTGTTTGAACTACATGGTTACTCACCTTATTCTCCGAATCAATCACCAAAGCTATGTTTCCACTCAGGTGATTGCTACACCCTGAGTCAATGTAGAAGACTCTTTGATCTTCACTTTGTCTTTCACAAGTTGCATTCATAATTAAGGTTCAATCCTCTTTCTAATCTAAAGCATAGTTGTAGTAGGTATTATTGTAGCATTGACTTTGAAAGCCTCTACCTGCATTTCTTCCAAAGAAACCTCTACTACCTCTACCTCTGAAATTAACTCTCTGATTTCTATTACCTCCTCCTCGTGAATTAAAGTTTTGATTGTATCCTCCACCATCCTGATTATTATGTCAACATTCATGAGCTAAATGATTAGTCTTACCACAAATCGAGCAAGCTTTGACACCATCTTTATTACTTGTGCCTCTTCCTCTTCCTTTTCCACCTCCTCTTCCTCTTAGGAAGTTAGCTTGACTAGTAGTGCCTTCATCTTCATTCAATTGTTGCTTGCCTTTGTTAATCTTCTTCTTGTCCTTTGAATAAATTGGTTGATCTATACTTTTATCAACATCACCTTTCACATCCTGCTCAAAGGTTAGCATGTGTCCTAGCAATTGATTCAAATCAGGAGTGAAATGATCTAGTGACAATTCAGTGGATAGAATGAAAGGCTTCCACTTTTCATCTCCTCTCAAACCTGTGAGAATTTGTCTTACCAATTTGTCTTCTTGAATATCTTCATCAACTGCTCCTAATGCATCTGCAATGTCCTTCATCCTTGCTACATAATCAGAAATAGATTGAGAAGCTTTCTTTTTGAATGTGGTGAATTCTGGCCGTAAAGATCCCTTCCTTGACTTTGTAGTGTTTTGGAAATGCTCCTCCAAAGCATTCCATATGTCACTTGCACTTTCAAGTCCTCTAATTGAGGTAGTAAGTAATCATTGACTCCTATGTAAATAATGCTCCTTGCTTGAGCATCCTTCTTCATCCATGTCTTCAAACCTGAGAGCTCTTCCCTAATTGGAACACTAGGATCCCTAAATTCTAGTTTCTCTTCTTCTCCTGTGATGTATCCTATCATGTCTTTGCTCATAAGATGAGCTTCCATCCTCATTGACCAAGAAGGATAGTTTTCTCTATCCAATTTCTCTATCTGAAGAGAATCTCCCATCCTTTCTTCACTTGTGCAAAAAATTCTTCAAGCTTTGTGAATAATGAATGTACCTTTACTTCAATGTAATTCCTTTTGATCTTCTTGATAGCTTCAGACCTACTTCTCTAGATTTCACTTCAACCCTTCACCTTTCTAATCTTCAAAGATTAATTTTTGTATATCTTCAACAATCGGGGTCCTCCTTTCTTCAATTCTGATAACTCCTACTCTGATACCATTAATCGTGAGTGTTAATCTCCAAAAGAACAAGTTATCCTTGATGTTAGAGCACCTCTATATCAAGAACAACTTAAAACCTCAACCAATTTTGGAAGACCAATGCCAAATTATCAGACTTTGAACTAACTATGAGTTTGCATTTTTCTCTCAACTTTGTCTACACGTCTATTCCGCTATGCTATTATTTTCTTGCATGGTATCAGAGCTCAAGAGGCTTTGAATGGTGCAGAAGCAAAAACACAGAGGTTGCAGAGGTCTGAATGACAAAAGAGAGAAGATGTCAAGCGGTGTGTCATCATCTACGACTAGGAGTCAAGGTGGTTCATCAACAGGAGTAGCTCGCACACAAGCAGGAGCAGTAATGATGCTGATCATCCCAACATTGAGGATACAGCCACCAGCTTCACAGAGGGTAAACTTGATGGTATGAACTACAACTTGTGGAAGTTTAAAATAACTTCTATCCTTGATTCATATGAGCTTTTGGAGACTGTCCTTGGGACTGATCATGAGCCCCAAGAAATGTTGGTGCATGTTACCCAAGCCTACATGCTTGATATGCTTGATATTATGATCATTTGTAAGCCACATGTCTAGTCATGTGAACGTCTCTTGTAAAAGAGTACATTTTATCTCTTCTAATTGTGAAAAAGAAAAAGGAAAAGGATGGATTACCTCATCCATGATGTAAAATCAAAGTCGTGGCTCTAACTACCTAAAACCATGAATTTTTGAGCTGAGGGAATATCTCCTAACTTTGGTGATCACTTTTAGGTGGAGCCATTCGAATTCGAATTCAAAACTCCCTCCAAGAATAGCTATAAAAAGAGCAAGAAGGAAGAGGCAATTAGCAAGCCTTGTACGTGACCACTTCATGTCATTTTGTAGAGATTGAAGAGCTTACTCCATAGCTCTATCATTCTACTCCCATTGTGCAAATATTCATATCCAATGTGGTTGTAATCATATGTGAATCTATACATTTGTTATTATCTACTTCTCTGTTTTGTTCTCTGCTATACTCACTCAGAGTACTAACTTTAGAAGCTCATAACTGGAGCTATACTCATCCATTTTTAGTGTTTTAATGTGTGTTGAATAGCTATCACAGTCTAATTTGTGGATATAAATTTTCATGGCATTGGATTTTTAATCTGAGAGAAATCTCCAATTTATTGCTCACTGGTCTACCTCTGCAGAGCCTCGAGAATGGCGGGCAAGTTCCATATTTTGTTAAAAGTTGTTCTCAATCCTCAATTCATCATTTGAAGTGTTTTGACTTGGATTAGCAAGCTTGCTAAGTCTATTTACTATGACCAAAAGGAAGTTATCTAATTCCTACCAAGTTGAGAGCACTGCTGAGTTTTTCCAACAAGTGTATGTCCAAAAATAACAAGTCTTGGGAGCTAGTCATTTCGCAACTAGTCTGTCTTGACTTAAACTTTTGAGATACATGTTCCAAAGTACTTGGCTGATATTTTGGTGGATTTAGGAAGCTCAAAGGGTCTACTAACCAACTCTGAAGTCTCAGTTGGCTGGTGTGAAGTTGGTTGTAGCAGCACCAACTCATCTTTGGATTATGTCCACCATCTCTCTTCACAGTGGTATCAGAGTATAGTCAAGCAACATAGGAGATGGATTTCCATCAGCAATTGACAAATTGGATCAAAACAACTACCCGGCATGGTCTCTAAGGATGGAGGCTTACCTTCAAGGGAGGAATCTATATGGATTCATATCCGGAGATGAGGCAATGCCAACCATGAGAAACAAAGGGCAACCATCACATGAAGAAGTGGAAGGACTTTCAAATTGGTGTTCGAAGGATGCACTTGCAAGGTCATATATTCTAAACTCAATCTCTGATTTTCTTTTACATCATGTCAAGGGATGCAAGATATCAAGAGAGACATGGAATGCACTTGCTTCTTTCTTCTCTTCCAACACTCGAGTGAGGAAGAACCAATTGTGGATGGAGTTCTCAACAATGAAGAAAAGCCCAAAGCAAAGTGTGATTGATTATGTCACAAAGATGAAGGAGATTTCCGACCAACTTGGAAGCATTGGAGAGGTAACTGAAGAGGAGAAAATCATTAGACAAATCATAAATGGAATCAAAGCAAACGACAAGTGGGAGTCATTCACAACAGCCATGGATTTATACATGGATATGCATGTACCCAAACTCAACACACTCATGGGCCAACTCTTCACTCATGAAGCAAAGATTAGAAAAGGTGGTGAGTCCTCAAGAGGTAATCAAACTTCTGCCTTATATTCTGATAAAGCTAAGGTTAAGGACAAGTCAAAGAATAGAAAGAATGAAGATGAAGGTAGCTCTTTCCAAGCAAACTTTGCAGGTAGAGGAAGAGCTAGAGGAAGAGGCAGAGGTGGAAAGCAAGGCAGGGGGAGATTCCAATCATCTCAACCTTGCAATATATGTGGCTTATCTAATCATACTACTGAAGAATGTTTAAGGTACCCGAGGAACTCAAGAGGAAGAGGATTCAATAGAGGTGGCTATGGATCAAATAGAGGTAGATACAATGGAGGCTACAACAACAACTACTGGCAACACATGATTTATAAGTGTGAAGCTTGTCAACTCGGCAAGGCTCATAGACAACCTTTCAATAAGAAAGGATATATGTATCAAAATCCTTTAGATCTAGTGCACACGGATGTGTGGGGTCCAAGTAAGGAGCCATCTATATTTGGCTCAAGATATTATGTGTCTTTCATAGATGATTGTAGCAGGTGGGGCATTCTTTTTTTCATGAAGCACAAGGATGAAGTGTTTAATTGCTTTAAGAAGTAGGACTTTGAAAACCAAACAGGTAGGACTTTGAAAAGACTCAGATCAGATGGTGGAGGAGAATACTTCTCTTCTGAATTTGATGCCTTCTTGCATGAAAGAGGCATTAAAAGGGAAGTCACTACAAGGTATACACCCGAACTCAATGGTGTAGCAGAGAGGAGAAGCAGAGCTATTGTCAAAGCTGCAAGGTTCATGCTCAACAAAAAGGATTGCCAAACTACCTATGGACAGAGGTTGTGTCTACAGCCACATATCTCATAAATAGACTTCCATCTAAGTCACTAGATGGAACAACTCCATATGAAGTGTGGAATGGAAGAAGACCTAGTCTAGAGCATTGTAAAATCTTTGGATGCTTAGCCTATGCTCACATTCCTTCTCAAGTAAGAGGGAAATTGGATCCCAAGGCAGAGAAGTGTGTATTCATTGGTTATGACCAAAACCAAAAAGGATATAGATTGTATAATCCAACCAATAAAGGATTTTTTGTTAGTAGAGATGTAATTTTTTATGAAAACAAATCATGGTTTGATGATGACAAAAAAGTGAAGCTGCCTTATGACTTGGATGAAGATTTTCCATCACTTCAACCAAAGGAGCCAAAGAAAATTGAAGAAAGTGATTCAGAGATTGACCTAGAAGACTTGGAAAGACTAAAGCTATGGAAGAACAAAGGTAAAGCAAAGATGCAGGATGCTACATATGGACCCAAGAGCTCACATCAACCACTTAGAAGGTCTTCAAGGGAGAAGAAGAAACCAGAGAGGTTTGGTTATGATACTTCTTTGGTCACCAAGCACTCAATCTACATTGCAAAAGATTCAACCAATGAAGAACCTACCACATTCGAAGAAGCACAAAGCAAGAAAGCTTTGAGAGATGCAATGGATGAAGAAATGGAAGCCTTGAAGGAGAATGACACTTGGGAGCTTGTACCTAACAAGTCATCTATGAAGGTAATTGGATCTCGATGGATATACAAAACCAAGAGGAATCCAGATGGAACTATAAATAGACACAAAGCAAGGTTAGTTGCTAAAGGGTTTGCTCAAACCCATGATATTGATTATGAGGAGACTTTCTCTCCTATTGCAAAAATGCCTACAATTAGGGTTCTCATTAGTCTTGCCACATCTAGAAATTGGAAGCTCTATCAACTTGATGTAAAGAATGCTTTCTTGAATGGATGGATTTTTGAGGAAGTGTATATGGCACAACCTCCTGGATATGAGGATGCACATCATCCTAACTATGTATGCAAACTAAAGAAAGCTTTGTATGGATTGAAGCAAGCTCCAAGAGCTTGGAATTTTAGATTGGTGACTTATTTGCAGGACCAAGGATTCAAAGCTAGCAAGGCGGATACCTCTTTGTTCATAAAGAGGAATGGATCTGAAGTGATCTATTTATGTGTGTATGGATCTATTTATTATCATAGGCAATGATCTTGAAGGAATCAAACAGGTAAAGACTCAAATGAAGGAGGAGTTCAAAATAAGTGACCCCGGACCACTCACTTATTTCCTTGGATTGGAGTTAATCTACACAAGTTCAGGTATATACATCACACAAAGGAAGTATGTGCATGACATGCTCGTCAAGTTCAAGATGGAAAATACCAAGTGTGCAGGTACACCTATGGAGAAAAATCATAAGCTTAGTGCTTATGAAGGAGAGCCAATTGAAGATATCACAAGCTATCAAATCTTGGTTGGAAGTTTGAACTATGCAACACTCACAAGGGTGGATATATGCTATAGTGTTAGCATATTGAGTCAGTTTATGCATAAGCCGAGAAGATCACATATGGAAGCGGCCAAGAGAGTCCTCAAGTACCTAAAGGGGACCATGAATGAAGGTTTGTTTTATTCATTTACTTCAGATATTGAGCTAAAGGTCTACTCAGATGCAGATTGGGCTAGACCTAGAGATGATAGAAGAAGCACATCCAGGTATATATCATTTGTAGGTTCAAAAATCATTTCTTGTTCATCCAAGAAGCAACCAACCATGGCATTATCTTCTACTAAAGCCGAATATAGAGGTTTGGCTATTGCAACTCAAGAAATCATGTGGTTAAAGTCTTTGTACATAGATCTTGGAATTCATTCTTCAACACCTCACATTTTTGGTGACAACACAAGCTCACTACATCTTGCAGCTAATGCGGTATACCATGCTAGAACCAAGCATATTGAAGTCCACTACCATTATGTAAGGGAGAAGCTAATGAGCAAGGATATTCAACTATCCTATGTCTCTACAGATATGCAATGTGCAGACATGTTGACTAAAGCTCTTGATGGTACAAAGTTAAGTAGATTCAAGTTGATGATTGGCTTGCAGGAAATCAAGGACAATTGAAGACTTATTCAGAGGCCAAGCATGTTAGGCTTGAGGGGGAGCTTTTGATGCATTTTACCCAAGCCTACATGCTTGATATGCTTGATTTTATGATCATTTGTAAGCCACGTGTAGTCATGTGAACGCCTCTTGTAAAAGAGTACATTTTATCTCTTGTAATTATGAAAAAGAAAAAGGAAAAGGATGGATTACCTCATCCATGATGTAAAAGCAAAGTCGTGGCTCTAACTACCTAGAACCACGAATTTTTGAGCTGAGGGAATATCTCCTAACTTTGGGGATCACTTTTAGGTGGAGCCATTCGAATTCGAATTCAAAACTCCCTCCAAGAATAGCTATAAAAAGAGCAAGAAGGAAGAGGAGATTAGCAAGCCTAGTACGTGACCACTTCATGTCATTTTGTAGATATTGAAGAGCTTACTCCATAGCTCTATCATTCTACTCCCATTGTGCAAATATTCATTTCCAATGTGGTTGTAATCATATGTGAATCTATACATTTGTTATTATCTACTTCTTTTTTTTTGTTCTCTGTTATACTCACTCAGAGCAGTAACTTCAGAAGCTCATAACTCGAGCTATACTCATCCATTTTCAGTGTTTTAACATGCATTGGATAGCTCTCACAGTTTACTTTCTGAGTATAATTTTCATGGTCATTGCATTTTTATTCTGAGAGAAATCGCCAATTTACTGCTCACTAGTCTACCTCTGCAGAGCCCCGAGAATGGCGGGCAGGTTCCAGATTTTGTTAAACGTTGTTCTCAGTCCTCATTTCATCATTTGAAGTGTTTTTACTTGGATTAGCAAGCTTGCTAAGTCTATTTTCTATGCCCAAAAGTAATTTATCTAATTCTTACCAGGTTGAGAGCAGTGTTCAGTTTTTCCAGCAGGTGTATGTCCAAAATAACAAGTCTTGGGAGCAAGTCATTTTGCAACTAGTCTGTCTTGACTTAAACTTTTGAGATACATGTTCCAAAGTACTTGGCTGATATTTTGGTCGATTTAGGAAGCTCAAAGGGTCTACTAATCAACTCTGAAGTCTCAGTGGGTGGTGTGAAGCTGGTTGTAGCAGCACCAACTCATCTTTGGATTGCATCCACCATCTCTCTTCACAAGAAAGACCTAATCCAAATAATCCTGGCCCAATGATTCCTCCTGATGCTGATCTTCTATGTGCTTGGAAACGTAGAAACGCACATGCACTCTCTAATCTAGCTACAAGTAATTTTGATAGTGTTATGACTCTCATTCAGCATACTACGAAGGCATGTGAAGCATAGAACATATTGAGAATTCAATATGAAACTCGTAATTAGACACGGATTCAGAACTTGGAAAATTAGCTTGCAATAAAATGGTTTGCTGATGGGGAGACTACAGAGGTGTTTATCACTCGCATAAAGAATCTACAAGATCAAATGGCGAGAGTAGGTGCTCAAAAGTGAAGTGAGGAGCTAGCTCGGCATTGTCTTCGAATTTGTCCACCTAAGTTTGATGGTTTGGTAAATGCCTTAATACTCAAATCAGACCTCAACCACTAACTTTTGAAGAATTCAATGCCTTACTCATGGAGGAGGAGCTACGGATCAAGGCAAAGAGTAGTGGTAGCAAAGGAGATGCTGCATTTTCACAACAAATGCCAAAAGAGGCAAAATAAACTCTTCAAAAGATGGAGAAAAAAGAAGAATGACGAGAAGAAGCTCAAGGGAGAGTGTTTCCACTGCAAGAAGAAAGAACACAGAATCCAAGACTGTCCCATCAAGAAGATCTTCAAAAGGTGGCAAGGGCAACGAGTCAGCCAACATAGCAGAAACAGATCCTGAGTTATTTGTTACGATAGACGAGGTTTGCTGCTCGACTGAAGATTCAGGAACAGATGACTCATGGGTGTTGGACAGTGGTGCATCTTGTCACATGATGAGTAGAAGAGACCTTTACAGTTCCTTATAGCCTCTAAAGGAACCCATCACAGTAAAGGTAGGGAACAATGCAAGATGTCCTGCAGAGGGCAAAGGTAAAATTTCTTTCATTAACTATAATGGCAATATCAGAAAGCTTTCAAATGTGTTGTATGTTCCACAAATAAAATGAAATCTACTTTCAGTAGCTTCTATAACCGATCAAGCTCATCAAGTATCTTTTAGTAAGACATGAGATAAGATTATGGATGGTAACAACAACATTGTTGGGATTGGCATAAGGAGGAACAACATGTATGCGTTGTGTGATCTTACAACCACTACAAACATGGGAACAAGTAAGCTATGGCATGAGAGATTTGGCCGCATTGGATACCCTGTACCATCGAGTCGGCCACAAGGGTATGGTTGCACACATAACATCGACTGCAAAAATGAAGGAACCATGTGAAGCTTGCATGATGGTCAAGCAATAGAAGAAGGCATTTCCACAAGAAAGCAAGAATAGGGCAAGCTATCCTCTAGAGTTGGTGCATGTTGACGTGTGTGGAAAAATGCCTACATAGGTCTTGGGGGATCTTCCTACTTCATGTTTCTTGTCTACAACTATAGCAGGAGGATTTGGATGTACTTCCTTTGCGATAAGGCTCAAGCTTTTGGTAATTTTAAAGAATGGCTTCAGCTTGTTGAAACTAAAATAGGGAAGAAGATGAAGAAATTCAGGACAGACCGTGGTCGTGAGTTCACATCAACAGAGTTTGAAGATTTTTGCAAGAGTAAGGGAATCAAGCATCAATTATGGAAAAAGCCTTCCGTTTCTCATTTCAAAGCATTCTGAAGTGAATGTTATGTACATGTTCCAGACAAGGAGAGAAACAAGCTTCAACCAAAAAGCATCAAATGTATCTTCCTAGGGTACAATGAAGATAAGAAGACTTATAAGCTGTATGACCTTGAGGCTAAGAAGATCATGGCGAGTCATGATGTGGTGTTTAAGGATGAGCAGCTGCATGAAGTGGAGGAGGAAAAGAGAGCTTCCACTTAATCATCACGCGAAGGGGCAATCCACTATGAACCTGGCCCAAGAGCTATCCCTTCTATACAAGTGAAGGAAGCATCATCTTCAGATGATGATTCTGAAAGCCACCAACCTATCGACACCCAAGTGGAAAACCCATTTCCACATTGGGTGAGGCAGCTGCAAAGCTCATCCCACAGTCACAAGAATAGGTTGTAGATGGACCGAGGCGATCACAGAGAATAGAGGAACAGAGATGGGCAAGCATCGATATTGTAAACACAGCCTTGATTGTTGATCTCATTCATGCAAACATAATACAAAAATATCATGAAGAATGGAACTTGGGAGCTAGTGGATCAACCCCCTAAGTGTAGATTCATTGGCACCAAGTGGTTCTGGAAGCAAAAGTACAAGGTTGGTGGTGCTCTAGAAGAGTATAAAGCAAGACGTGTTGCATAGGGCTACTCACAAGTTGAAGGCATTGACTTTTGTGAATCATTTGCCCTGACTACAAGAATGACTACTATCCGAGTAGTACTAGTTGTGGCTGCACGTAAGTGTTGGCCAATCTATCACATGGATGTCAAATCCACGTTTGTGAATGGAGACCTCAAGGAGGATTTATGTGTCTCAGCCACTAGGGTTTGAGGCTCCCCATTCAAAGAACAAGCTATGTAAGCTGAAGAAGGCATTATATGGGCTAAAACAAGCCCCTAAAGCATGGTATCAACAGATAGATAAGTATCTCTTGGATCTAGGTTTCGAAAGATGTGCTTCTGATGCTAACTTGTATGTTCTAAAGAGAGGAGGGAAGACACTTGTGCTTCTATGTAGATGACCTTGTGATTACAGGAAATGATGATGCTCTTCTTCAACAAACAAAAGATGCCTTGAGATTAGAATTTGAAATGACAGATTTGGGCCTAATGCATTATTGCTTAGGTCTTGAAGTTTGGCAGGAACCAAGGAAGATTTTCATCTCTCAAAAAAAGTATGCAAGGCAGATATTGAAGGCATTTGACATGGAGGACTGCAAGGAAATTTCTACACCTATGGAGGTCAACAAAAAATTATCTATTGAAGATACTTCACCTCCAGTTGATATTGGAAGATACAAGAAATTAGTTGGAAGTCTCATCTACTTGTGCAATAGCAGACCAGACACCTCTTATGTTTTTGGAGTAGTAAGCACGTTCTCTAATAAGCCTTGCCTAACTCATTGGAAGGCAAGCATACAGATACTCAGGTGTGTGAAAGGAACCAGTGATTATGGTATTCTTTATGAAGAAGGATCATCTCTAGTCGGCTACTGTGACTCAAATTGGGTAGGAGATATTGATACCAAAAAATTAGTTTCTCGATATTGCTTTTCTTTAGGATCAAGAATTTTCTCTTGGATTAGTAAGAAGCAACCGACTCTAGCATTATCTTCTACTGAAGCTGAGTACAAAGCTGCATGCATTGCAGCATGTGAAGCAGTATGGTTGAGGAGGGTCTTATGGCACATAGGAATACAAGGACAGGAGGCGACAAAGTTGAAGTGTGACAACCAAATTTGCATGGCCATCGCCAAAGTAAGCAGGTTCTCTAATAAGCCTTGCCAAACTCATTGGAAGGCAAGTATACGGATACTCATGTATGTGAAAGGAACTAGTGATTATGGTATTCTTTATGAAGAAGGATCATCTCTGGTCGGATACTGTGACTCAAATCGGGCACTTGATACCAAAAAATCAGTTTCTAGATGTTGCTTTTCTTTAGGATCAAGGATTTTCTCTTGGATTAGTAAGAAGCAACTGACTCTAGCATTATCTTCTACTGAAGCTGAGTACAAAGCTACATACATTACAGCATGTGAATCAGTATGGTTGAGGAGGATCCTATGGAACCTAGGAATACAAGGACAGGAGGCTACAGAGTTCAAGTGTGACAACCAAAGTTGCATGGCCATCGCCAGAAATCTTGTTTTGCATGCACGTACCAAGCACATAGAAATTCAGTATCACTATGTGCGTGAGTTGATTGAGGACAGAGTGGAGATAAGCTATTATCCTACTGAAGAAAAGGGAGCAGATGTCTTCACCCAGGCTCTTGGGAGAGAGCAACTTCTTTGACACTTTCCAAAGCTTGGGATTGGACCAAGGAGGTAGTTCACTATAGGTTGGACATTGAGGGCGGGTGTTAGATATGCTCAATATTCCACCCAGGTCTATGTGTGACCGTTGATGATTGTAGATGATCTTTGTGAGCCTAGCCATTAGGTTAGGTAGGGCATAAACTTCCAAGCCATTGGGTCGCCATGTAAGGTGAAAATAAATGCCCTGTGGTATCGCACAATTTCCCCATAGAAGCTTAACAAGGGGAGTGCAGAGGGGGGCTCGCCCCCTTCTGTGGGGTCCGAGGGGCCTATCCCCCCAGCCCGTAGGGCCGAGGCGATAGGAGTTTTGGTCATGGAGATATTGTTGGATCGTATATTTTACTGACTATTTTGTATCTCCCAACTACGTTTATCTATACCGAACTGCCTTGTAAAAGCTATATAAGCACGACCTAGGTTGAGCTTTACATAGCATTGCACATTAGTAAGCCTTCATCTAGAGTTTTTTAGATCGCCATCTAAGCTCCACATTGGAAGCGCACGGGTGGACAACACCATCATTGTAACTACTTTACGCTCGACAATCTGAGAATTTGAGTTCTCTATCTCTTAGTCTACGTCTATCTTTGTCTACGTTTTTCTCTCAACTCTGTCTATAGGTCTATTCCAGTGTATTGTTATTTTCTTACAAACAAATGTTATTCTTGTAGTTGTCAATTAAGTACGTAATACATTTCATCCCTAGAAAAGAAATAGTGGAAGCTCTACAAGTGACAAAATTGTTTATTCATAACATTTTCAAATACATGCTTTATTGAAGTCCATAATTTCAAACAATGATTCTAGATTCACTAGTAATTTTGGTAGTAGGTATTTAATAAATTAAAAGTTCAACTCAAGATAAGTAGTGGAGAACATCCACAGACTAACGATGAATTAGGGTGAGCAAATGGAATTTTAGAAGGTATACTTCATGCATATGTTTGTGAAGTACAAATGGATTGGGTTAGTCTCCTTTCTTTAGTGGATTTTGCCTATAATAGTTGGAAAGATAAGTCCACACATCTATCACCTTTTGAGGTGTTTTATGGATATATTCCATTCAATTTGACTACCACATGATTGCCACACAAATCACCTAGTGCCTTGCAACTTCTCACTCATATGGAAAAAAATCTTTAAATTAGCTTTTCTACTCTTTAGGAAGATTTTGATAGGAACAAAGCTTTTGTAGATTAACATCATTCACCATGTACCTTTCAAGAAGTTGATCACATGTTTTTACAGGTTCCACTTTGTTCTTCTTCGACAGTGGGTTAGAAACCTGGGAAATAATAAAGAAGATGAGTGATGTTGCTTATAAATTCCAAGTACCAAAGTTTATAAAATCCATCTAGTTTCCATGTGAGTAAAATGTGAGCATTCATTTCGAGAGATGGGAATTGTGTTGATGGTAAATTTTGCTGTGCCTTTTAGACTTTTGGAAACAATAATGTGTTTGAGGAATCTCTCCATACTAGAATATTTGGTTTCATGGACTAGCCATCCACTTATATGTGCGACTTGAAAATAAGAAGCTTTGATTCACATGCATTTTCCCTCCATCATTGATAACAATGATCTTAGAATGGGAGACAGTATTATATTTCTATTTAATCCTTCATGTCTTTTCATTGAGTACCTGCATTCATCAAAGATCCTAGGTGGTTCAAGGGCTAGAGCTCGAGGGAGCTAAGTCTTTAGCATGAACCTTGTAGATCATAAGGGCATTCCATCTCCTTATAGTGGCTATATGGGGGGTGTTTGGACCTTATAGAGGGTTCTAGATGTGCATGAAGAAGAAAGTTCTCTTTATGTTTGGGGAGAGAGTGATAGGTAACCCAAATGGGATCTTTCATTTGATTGTAGGTAGTATAATATCTTGTCCAATATATTTTTCATCTTTGGAAGACAATCAATAAGATTAATGACATTCACACCAATTATAGCTTCCTTTAGACTAAAAAATCCATCTTGTTCTCCATGTTGATAAATCAAATAAATTCATCTCTGGGGAGAATAATCTTATAAAAGTTAGTGCCTTTTGAAGAATCTAGAATTTTATAATAGGCTTCAAACAGGATACCTGATTGGAAATAGAAATGGATATAGAATTGTATCATCCTAGTGTTCCAATTATCTTATAAATATTTTTCTCTTATAGGTGCTCCATGCAAATCAAAAACTTTGATCCACCATCATTTCCCTACCTTGAGTAATGAGTATAATGATCTTTGGAAGAGGGGTGAGAATTCCATAATTCAAAGTTACTTGCATAGGCCATGATTGTTACAGTTCTATACGGGACATGAGGTAGGAGAGCTGACAATATCTCATACATGTTCCCAAAGGCTAGATGAAACTCAAAGGATCCATACGTGCATATAATGAACACAGTTCAATACTAGATCATTACAAGATGTCACCTCAATGTGGATAATAAATATATGTAGGTTGGGTAATGTATAGCATTGACATAATTTTTATTCACATTTGACCATACATTTCCAAGAATTTTGTAAGCCTCTAGTGTGAGATGGATTATCCTTACGTCAAGGAGAGAATCTCCATAGGAAATATGAACTTGGCTTATGTGCATACACAAGTTAATCTTGCATACCTTTTCATAAAGGCTAAGCCACATAAGAAGTTCAAAGCTTTTTGCAAAGGATTGGGCTTACACTCTTCTCTAGATTGCTCACAATATGAAAATATTGACATTTTCTTCTACATAAATGCTAGCTTCTTTTTATTGTCACTTATAAGAGAGATTTGTTAGTGTATTTTGATATTATTGTGTATGAACACACTTAGGTATGTCAAGGCACTATTCTGCCTCTTTAGGAGATTTTTTCCCTTTCGCTTTTATGGCCATAACCTCAATGGGCTACTTATCTCTATTCATTATTAACTTTCTAATATCAATGTGTGATGTGCTCCTAACTGTACTCTTCATTGGGTTGTTTTTGTTGGTTCTCTAATCCAAACTACAACATCTCTTTCTTTCCAACTCTAGGCCACAAGTTCTTTTTCATAAGGTAGCTTTTTAATCCCAAACTTCCATGTAATTCTCTTAAGGATTATTCAAATCGCTTATAAACAATCCTTGGAAAGATAATGAGGAAATAAGATAAAGTAAACAATCTAAAAAAATATCTCTCTAAAGTCTATCTACTTTCCTTGTAGTCAATTTCACCTTTGCACTTATCATAGATCCCTTTGTGTAAACTTCAAATCTTTGATCTCTGTTCTAGTTTTCTTGACTCTATAATTTCATGTTTTTTCAAAATCCTTTGAATACCTTCGTAAATCTTTTATATTATTGATGAATTATGTCAACTCCTTGTTTCAGTAGACAATCACTAAGATCAATTTAAGGCAATATTCTTAAAAAAAATGAATTACGCCTTGTGGAAGTTTAAAATCACTTCTATCCTTGATTCATATGAGCTTTTGGAGACTTTTCTTTGTACTATTCATGAGCCACAAGAATCACTTGATCCAAATAATCTTAGTTAAATGATTCCTCCCCACACTTATCTTCTGTGTTTGGAAATGTAGAAATGTAGATGCACTATGTGATCTATTTATAAGTACTACTGATAGTGTTTTGACTCTCAGTCAACATACTACCAAGGCTTATGAAACATGGAACATATTGAGAAATAATTATGAAACTCATAATCAGATACAGATTCAGAACTTGGAGAATCAACTAGCAGTAGAAAGGTTTATTGATGGGGAGACTACATATGTGTTTATCACTCACATAAAGAATCTCTACAAGATTAAATGGGAGGAGAAAGTGTACAAAAGTCAAGTGAGGAGCTAGCTCACTGTTGTCTTGGAATATGTCCACCAAAGTTTGGTAGTTTGGTAACTACTCTTAATACTCAACCCAAACATCAACTCTAACTTTTGAGGAATTCAATGCCGTACTCATGGAGAAGGAGTAGTGGCTCAAGGCAAGGAGTGGCAACACCAAAGGAGATTATGCATTCACAATAAATGCCAAAGGAGGAAAAGTGCACTCTTCAAAAGGTGGAGACAGATAGAAGAAGGACAAAAAGAAGTTCAAGGGAGAGTGTTTCCACTACAAGAAGAAAGGCCACAAAATTCAAGACTGTCATATCAAGAAACCAGAAGAGAAGAATGGCTTTTCACCATGGCATCAACGACTATAGCAAGAAGATGTGGGTGTACTCCCTTCATGATAAGGCTCAAGATTTTGGTAAGTTTAAAGAATGGCTTTAACTTGTTGAAACTAAAACAAGGAAGAAGATGAAGAAATTTAGGAGAGTTGGTGGTGGTGAGTTTACATCAAGAGAGTTTTAAGATTTCTGCAAGAGTAAAGGAATCAAACATGAACTCATAGTAGCACATAGCCCTCAATAAGATGGTATTGCGGAACATCATAATCAAACCCTTATGGAGATGGAAAGGTGCATGTTGAAAGGAAAGGATTTGCCAAATCAGTTTTGGGTAGAGGCTCTCAACATTGTTGTCTATATCTTGAATTGAAGCTACATCAAAGCGCTTGATGGAAAGATTCCACAAGAGGCCTACACTAGTAAAAAGCCAGTTTTTTCCCATTTCAAAGTATACAAAAGTGAATATTGTGTACATGTTCCAGATAGGGAGAGAAACAAGCTTCAAGCAAAAAGAATCAAATGTACTTTTTTAGGGTAGAGTGAGGATAAGAAGGCTTATAAGATTTAACACCCTAAGGCTAGGAAGATCATGGCAAGTCGTGATGTAGTGTTTGAGGAGTACTAGCCACATGCAGTGAAGGAGGACCAATAGTTATCCCTTCTACACAAGAGAAGGAAGCATCATCTTCAGATGATGAGATTGAAAGTCACCAACGCATCATCATCCAAGCAAAAAAACCATTGCCACATTGGGTGAGGTAACTCTATGATTCTGCAAACCCCATCCGACACAATACTTCATGATCCGACTTGGAGAGCTTCCATGCAAATAGAATATGATAATATCATGAAGAATGGAACTTTGGGAGCTAGTGGATGGACCCCCTAAGCACAAATTCATTGGCATCAAGTGGGTCTGAAAGCTAAACTATAAGGCTGATGGTACTTTGGAAAAGTACAAAGGCTACTCAAAAGAATCATCTCTGGTTGGATATTGTGATTCAGATTGGGCAGGAGATATTGAGACTAGAAAATCAATTTTTGGATAGTGCTTTTCTTTAGGATATGGGATTTTCTCTCGGATTAGTAAGAAGCAACCGACCATAGTGTACCAAAGAACAATATTCAACCCAATATGTAGTATGCTAAGAAAATCTATAGGGAAAAAATTTCCACAATTCTATCTAAGCTATCTAGGCAAACAAAATAATAGACTACCTTTGGACATATGTAAAACGATGTGGCACCCAATGATGGTACTACCCAATGATGATACAATCATACGAATACCTTAGATACCCACGATGAAACTTCGTCAAGACAAAATTCAATGATCTTCATACATAAAAGGTTGCTCACCCAAAATTGTGTCTATCTGTTCAATAATCTTGTCCTTATGTTCTCCTTAACCCCGTACCTGATTGTTCAAAGCAGTTTTGACTCTCAAAACTCATGACTTTGAACGCCCTTTTATATTAACGAAGTTTTCCAATCGTTTTCGAACCCCCTGATTCGTTCATCAAGTCTATTGTGCACATAGTTCAGCTTGCACACTTCCATACTTCAACCATATGGATGAGACTGACTTATTCATAGAACACACTTGATTTCATCGTTTTTGTCCTTTCCTAATTATGTGAACAGGCTCATAATCAAAACTTGAGTTTGATGGTCTCCCTCGTAAAGCCTCCATCAGGTTTCAGCTTTCTCAGTCAGCGAACTTGAGAATACTGTTCGAATTTCAGGCTCTTTTATAAAGCGACATGGTCACATTCTCAAGGTCTGAGGCATTATCAGTATTGGTTAAACATAACAAATCAATCTTGATGGAGGCTTTAGGTATGGGAGGGCCATCCACTCCAGGCGATATCTTCAGACCCCAGGGAGTGTTCCTGTAGCCAAGACAGTCAAGATAGCGGCATACTATGCTTTCAATACTCTTCCAAGCACCTACATTGGGAGATATGTCTTTATGAGATAGGCTAGGAGAATTTATGGAGAGGAATTGGTAAATGTATGTGTGTTTCGGTTTATCTATCAATGGATCGATCCAAGAATAGGAATGATTGCACTATCAATTAGGACTTGATAACGTTGATCAAGACATGACCCCGCATGCACACAAGGTGCTCATGATTTTGCCCTCAACATATGGCAATGCCGTGAACGCTCATTGCTGCAGTACACAGGCAGGTTTGGCTGCATGGAACTCTGTGTTATGGCCTCACCTCAATACTGGAATGCATACAAGATATTGACAGAAAATGCTCACAATTACAATCCTGACCTGATGTACATTCTCCAGCCAGTAGAGAGTGCTGAAGGTTTCATTGCTATTATCACTTTCAGGGGGAGTTATACACCTGTCTCGGACAACGATATCATCTTCTACACTCTCTTCCAGCACTCTGCAGCATTTAAGGAAGTTTGCTATGATCACATTCTTGGGGGAATTACTGCAGAGCCTGCACATACTCTCTCTCAGATCTCATCAGATGTCATCTCCATTTAAGAGGCCAGTAAGCGGAAGCTGCAGGTAATACTCAACTTTTAAGCATCATCTTCAGTTCATCTTGCATTGAGAGCATGTAAGAACATCCTTTAACATCTCATATGTTTCTAGGGGGTTGGCCTTATGTTGCCACTAGATGGCCCACCCTGAATAGCATGCATCCTACATCATAGTCCTCTGCAAATGCTCACCAATCCGGTGACCTTTTGCAACTCAAAGTATCTTGTCACACCATATAGATGGCTTGCACTTAGCAATGGCAATCATCTTTTGTGTAAAAGAAAAAATGGGACTGAATCATATTTCCATCATCGAAGTGCTGGCTTTATAACTGTTTTACTGCCCATCCACAGGTGTCAAGAATTTCTCAATGTTGTTCATTTCAGGTGCCTCAGATAGTTATCCAACTTCTCAAAATATTGACTTTCAGTCATGGCTTATTATCCTGATCATTCTGCAACATCCTAGGAAATAAAATCCTCAGAAGCATGTTCATGGAATTGTTGACCTCCATCACAGGAAATAAAATCCTGAGAAGTGTGTTTAAGGAATTGTTGATGTGCCCCATAAAATTGAGACTCGACAGACAGATAGCATGCAGAGGTACTCATGAACTACAGACAGATGTCAAACACTCTGGGCAGAATCCACATGGTTATCAACTAATAGCACTGCTATGTATTATAGAATCAACCATTATCCACATGCTTTCATGTGTATAAGGGTTGAATAGATTGGAAAGATGTAAAAATGGCATGTTCAGAGAGCCTAAAAGCTAGGATTTCTTGGAGCATGTATCATGAATTAAGTTCGAGGGTGATCATCTACCACTTTGTAGCTATCAAGTCGATGTATACTGTTCTTTCTTTGCTTTTCCATGAAACAGCAATCCCTTGCAACCAGTTATTTAGCATCAGTTTGACTTTTGTCCCCCATAGATTTGAAGAAAAGATGGTTCAACCTTTTAATTCGGCATTTGAAATATACTAGACAGATATATTCTACCTTTTCAATAATCTTCTAGGTCTTCCATGTGCTATTTCAAGGGCATTTTGATTCTCATGCTTTCAGATTTCAAAAATTTGTATCACAAAAGCTGTGTTCCATTGTCCATCATTGGCCACATGCCTTTCACAAATAACTAAAAGTCATGGGTCATGAAGACTAGAGTTATTGACTTTTATATAGTACAAATAAATAAGAGTGTTCTGCAAGAGTTTCTTGAGCTGACAATGTAAGCCTGAAGCCTCTCTACACAAGATGACTTATCAGAACTTACGCTTGTGATCAATAGGTTACATATCTAAGGTTTCATCATACATCCATTTTTTATAAGGCCTCGTTTGCAATTTTCAAAGCCTCAATCTCTTTTGCATTGTGCTGCATGCCTGCTGTGGCATACATGTTAGCCATTAGTGTATAAGCAGATGTAATATGTCTGTCCACCTGAACTGCCTTTTCAAATGCCCATCTCCCAAGCTTTAAATCACTCCATTTCTGGCAGCCACCTAAAAGAGCCATCCAAACAGCATAGTGATCCTGAGAAGGCATTTTTTGGATCACTCTAACTGCCTGGTCAAGGCGACCTGCATGCCCAAAAAGATCAATAATAGATGTGTAATGATCCAAATCTTGTCTTATGCCATACTTTGTGCTCATATTTTCAAAGAGCTTATGCCCCTCCTCTACCAGGCCTAAATGGCGGCATGCACTAAGCACACACGAGATAGTTATGGCATCCGGATAAATGTTATCCTGTTGCATTTGATTGAAGCAATCAATAGCTTGCTCATACTCACCTCGTTGAGCATACCCAGCAATAAGGGAACTCCAAGAAACAACGTTCCGAGAACAGAGCTCCATAAGAACTTTGTGTGCTTTACTTAAAGCCCCACACTTAACATACATGTCTATTAAAGCATTGCCAAGAATAACATTACTACCTAGCAGCCCATTCTTTGTAATTTCATAGTGTATTTGCTCACCCTTATCAATAGCTCCTATGCTTCCACAAGCTTTCAAAATGCAAGCAAAGGTTACTGCATCTGGAGACAAGCCTTCATTTTGCATTTGTTGAAAACATTTCAAGGCTTCCTCACCTTCGCCTGCTTCGACAAATCCTGCTATTAATGTGCTCCAAGTAATGACATTTCGTGAAGGAAGCTCCTCAAGCACTTGCTGTGCTTTAGAAAGAGCGTCGCACTTAACATACATATCAACAAGGGCATTCCCAAGCATGCAATCAGATGCAAGCAGCCCATTGTTAGTAATTTTTTCATGAATTTCTTCACCCTTGGCCATTGCTCCAAGCATGCCACATGCTTTCAAGGCAGAGGCAAAACTCACTGCATCTGATGAAATCCCTTCAAGCTGCATTTGGTAAAAGCATTTTAATGCTTGCTCATTTTGGCCCTGCTGAATAAATCCTTCTACCAACGCATTCCAGGTAACAACATCCCGAGAAGGAAGTTCCTCTAGCACCTGATGAGCTTTAGAAAGGACACTACACTTGGCATACATATCTACAAGGGCATTGCCAAGCATAGGGTTGTTTCTCAGCAGCCCTTGCTTGATAATCTGCTGATGAATTTGCATCCCTTTATCAAGGTCTTCTGCAAGATGACATGCCTTCAAAATACAGTTTAGAGTTACTGGACCTGGCTCGAAGCCTTCCTGTTGCATTTCCTTAAAGCAAATCATTGCTTCCTTACCATGTCCATATTGAACATATCCAGTTATAAGTGCATTCCAAGTTACGACATTTCGAGAGGGAAGTCCCAGAAGCACAGAGTTTGCCTTCGCAAGAGCACCACATTTGGCATACATGTCCACCAAAGCTGTACCAAGCATAACACTTTTTCTGAGCAAATGCAGTCTATCAATTTCACTATGAATCTTTTCACCCTTGTCAATTTCTTTTAGGTAGCTGCAGGCCTTCAAAAGGCAAGTGAAGGTGACCACATCGGGTGGAATTCCATCTCTCAACATATCATCATAGCACAAGAGTGCTTGTCTGCCTTGCTCCAGTTGAACATATCCCGTTATTAGACAATTCCATGACACAACATTTCGCACAGGAAGCTCCTGAAGCACCTGTTGTGCCTTTTCAAGCACACCACATTTTGCATACATATCTATCAGAGCATTCCCAAGCACAATGTCACATCCCAATAAGCCCTGCCTTGCTATCTCATTGTGGATTTCTTCACCATTCTGAAGCGCCTTCAGTATACCACAAGCTCTCAACACTGAGGCAAAGCTCACTGTATCTGGGGGAACACCGAGGAGCCTCATCTGTTCGAAGCAATATAGAGCATTGTAAGCCTTTCCCTGGCGTGAATACTCAGCAATCAGCGCAGTCCAGGGAACAACGTTCTTGCAGCCGTGCAATTCCAGCAACTCCTTGGCTTTAGAGACTTCACCACATTTCGCAAACATCGTTGCAAGGCCGTCAGAGAGAATTTCGAGTAGCCCTTTTTTAACAATGTCATCGTGCACAAGGATCCCACTTTGGAGATCCTTCTTTTTTGCACAGGCACTCAACAAGGAGACAAATGGCACACCATTATCATTGCAAACCAGTGTTTTGCCATTATTTTCAGAAATAAGATTTCCTCTTTTCTTGTGTCTTTCACTTTGGCGGGATGAATATTTAAAATACGATATGGAGACAGAGTGCTCTGTGAAGTATTGGTTGAGATCGGGACTACTAATTTGCTGCTTCAATTGTGCCACCATCATGAAGAGCTTCTGTTCTACGGCAGGTCGAGGTGACGTTATATGCATGGATAAATGCTATATTACCATGGTTGCAATACAAAGTTTGAGTTTCTTCACTAAAAATAGTCATCAAGCGAAGTTGCCATTGCTGCAATTGTGCCACCATCATTAAGAGTCTCTGTTCTACAGCATGTCGAGGTGACGTTATGTGCATGGATAAATATTACACTGCCATGGTTGCAATATAATTTTTGGGTTTCTTGAGTAAATGGTGATCAAGCGAAGGTTTCATAATCAGAAATGTATCAAGATGGAGCGAATCATTTACTGCGTTCTACTTCTAATCCAACTCAAGTGTGCATGGTCGCATGGACGCATTGTAGCTTGCCGGTCTCGTCCATATTACATGCCTGCAACAATATCTAGATCAATTACGGTATGTCAAAACATGAATCCACAAGGTAATAAATATTTAAGAAGAGCACGAGGCTATGAAAGACGAAAAAATTATAACTCGGTGGCTGGTCGACCAAAAAAAATTCCACAATAACAGGGAAACGGAGATGTGCAAAGGCTTCCCACACGTTATTATATGCCCCCACGACTTTCTTACCTTAAAGTTATATGAAAGAAAAGTAATTAAAATTTAGCTATAAGAAAATAAGAGTAATTAAAATTTAGCCTTATGACAAAAACAACAATTAAAATTAAAGTAAATTCTTTTTAAAAAAAGAGCAATTGAAATTTACCCATATGAAATCAAGAGAGCTGTCTCACATGAAAGTTTCATTTCTCCTCCTCGAAAACTCAAATGGGCATGTAGATACCAGAGCCCTAATCTAGAAAGAGCGAAAATAAATTTCTCCTTCTGACACTGATTTCGTAAATATATCACAACTTGATCTCAAACATATGAATGAGGTGCATTGCACATTAGACATTTAAAAACCATCTCATAATCAAAATGATGTTGAATTAAAATCGTTTTTGGTATTTGGGTGAATCAATCGATGTTTTAGTAACATGAAATGGAGACCTTTCCATCAATTCTGTGTCAGAAATCTTTCAACCATGTTGTTTTGCATATCTCAATTGATTTACCTTGATACTCAACTTTTTTGCTACACAAATCCATTGCCAATTCTTTTGATGAGTCTAGGTGAATCTTTTGACAATCTTTTGCCAGATATTTGGATTGTAGATAGGCTTTTATGTTGTACTGCAGCAATTTAACATGCATTGGATTTCATACTGGCATGTCAAACTTCTGAAACATTCCAAATAGTGATGCATTCGCTTAGTTCTTTTTTTTTGTCTTTCCTTATTGTTTGATTCAACTCCAAAAAATTATGCTAATTGACAATATTTTCCATGTCAAATTTAGCATATTGACCAAGATTCTATTATCATCATCTCCATTGATGAATAGATCATCCGTATAAACAGATATTATGATTTCGCATCTCCATTCTCAAGGAGGCAAGTGAGCAATTTAATCATGATTTATACAATGTTAACTAAGGAGCTTCTTGCTCAACCATTCTATATAAGGCGCTTGTTTCATTCTATACAATGATATTTTAGGTATTATGTGCACATAATGTCACACTGTTTCGGGAACATAATCCTTTTTTATTGATCCTAAGAGAATATGCAATTGACCAAAATAGGACAAAATTTAGAGAGAAAACTTGCACATCAAAGATAATGAAAAAGTTAAAAAGTTTCATTACTATAAGTATGTTACAAAGACGCAGCCACCCATGTGTGTGCGTTTCCATATTTGGAGCTTAAAAATGGAGATTCTAAGAAATTCTCATTGAAGGGCTTACAAATGACATTGTTCTTGGACTAGCACTACTACTACACAATAAATTTTTCACTAATGATATATGCTCAAGATCCAATGGTGAAAATTAGGATCTGTAATAGAATTGGTTCCATTCTTTTATATCCCTCGATCATGCTTGAACCATGCCTTAGATCAACCACAAATACATTGGCTCACATCATGTAAATACATTTATGAAAAGGGTTGTTTGCCAGATATGCAAATGTAATCATTGAAACCTTGAACTACAAAAGTGTGTGCTAAATGATTGGAATAATAAGTTGTCTGCAAATTGTTAATCGATGAGCATGACCTAATTAAGTGCACATGGAAATGTTTTTAATAATGGTGTGGATAAATACACATGACGAGAACATGAAAAAACATCTCAATCTCCCTTCATACAAAAGATAATAAAAAAGATACAAAATGGATGCCAATATAAAAAAAAAATCTCTTTATCTCTCTCAAATCCCTTACAATTGCCCCAAAAATAGGAGGTTTATTTATAACATAGAGTTTTTGTGTAACTCTCTCTCTCTCTCTCTCTCTCTCTCTCTCCCCAATATGAAGCAGCATAATAGACCCTTCAAGATATTCTAGCTTCCAACTTCAACATATCCACTCATAAATCAAATTGAAACTCATTTACAAGGAAGTACCAACCAATGTGGACTAAGATCAATCCACAAAAATGAGTAAGACCAAACCCTTGCAAAAAGGTTCAAACTTCTCATGCAATAGGGCCTTTGTAGAAAGATCTACAACATTATCCTATGTGGGCACATAAGGTAAACTTATAATCTCTCTAACAAACAATCTTTCTCTCACATAATTATAGTGCATTGAATTGTTCTTATTGCAAGCATGAAACACTCACTTCCTTGCAACCATCGATGCACTACTATTTTAAGAATATGATGGTAAATGTTTGAACAACACCCAATCCATCCATAAGGTGTGTGAGCCACACATGCTCAATAGTATTAGTACTAGAAGTGGCAATAATAGGAGACTTCTTACTCAATAAACCTATGGATGAGATACCAAGCATGGAGCAAAAAACCACTTGTGTACACATGAGTTTCATAAAAAATGAATGAATCAGAGTAAACAATTAAGCATATAAATTTGATAGTAGTAATCCCCCTTAGGATAAAATAACCCAAGCTGCTAGGTGCTAAATAAGTAGTGAAAGATATGTTTAGATTTTTGTCAATGTTTTGATACCTTGGCTATACAAAAATCAACGAACTTGAGGGATAGCAAAGTGGATACTAGGTTGCATGATGCATAATAAATAAGGCATCCAATAGCTTGCTAATGGAAACCAATATCAAATGAATCTTCAATGTCATCAAGACTTAATCATAAATATGTCTCCATGGGAGTGTGAAAATGAAATTTTGATCTCCAATTGATGTAAATCCCAACCACTGTGAGCTTCAAGTACACAAATGCTATGAATGTTTTCCATATGACACATAGGAGCAAAGTTGTTATCAAAATCAATGTGCTTTTCTTGAACATAACCTTTTTCTACAAGTATCGCCTTATAACAATCAACACTAGCATCAAGATTATGTTTCAACTTATAGAGCCATTTAGTGCCAATGTCCTTCTTGCCAAAAGCCAAGTCACGTAAGGACCAAGTAATTCTTCAGATTCTTATTGCATAGTAGCCATCCAAGTTTTCAAATCTTGTGCTTCTTTAAAGGAAATAGCATCATTCTCATTAGAAAAGCATATGAAATAATAGCACGATGGAATAGGCCAATAGACAAATTTGAGAAAAATGCAAATAGAGAGAGACATAAACTCAAAGATAGAGATCGCCAATCCTCAAATTTCCAAAAGCAATGTTGGAGTTAGACGTTTGCGGAAGCACGTGAACAACACAAGGAAGAAGAAGAAGCTTGGAGCACAACACACAATACTGAATGTATTACTAGAGAATGTACAAAGAATAAGTAGCCCATTAGGGCAATAGGCGTATATACAAGCCGGGGGGAAAAAACCTCCTAAAGAGGGAAAAAAGTGCCCCGGTGGTCCTAGTGTGTTCACACACATCACTACCTAAATATATCAACAAATCCCCCCCGGGAGTGATGCGGTGAACAAGGAGCTGGCACTCATGTATAAGGAAGTGCCAACCTATGTGGAAATCACTCCACAAAAGAAAGTAAGCCCAAAGCTTTGCGGAAAGCTTCAAAATTATCCTTAGGCAGAGCTCCCTGACATAGTGATAATGCACCTCAATGTGCTTAGTGCGAGCATGGAACACAGGGTTCCTCACAACTACCAATGCGCTCTGACTGTCAGTGAAGATGGTGGTGGCAGAAGTCTGACCAAGATCCAAATCAGCCATAAGGCATCTGAGCCACACACACTCAAAATTTGCTGTGAAAGCTGCCCTATACTCAGCCTCACAACTGGAAGTGGCCACAGTAGGCTGCTTCTTGCTCAACCAAGATATACATGAGCTACCAAGCATGAAGCAAAAGCCACGAGTGGACACACGAGTGTCATAGCAACCAGCCTAATCAGAGCCAGAAAAAGCATGCAAATCTGGCAGTAGTGATCACCCCTTGGGATAAAACAAACCCAAGTAGCCGAGTACCACTCAAATAGAAAAATATGCGCTTAAGTGCCTGCCAACGCTTGACTCCTCGGCAATGCATAAACCTGCTCATGTGTGAGACAACAAACTGAATATCTGGCCGAGTAATGCATACGTAATCAAGCATCCAACAGCCTACTGATAGACAACAACATCAAATGCATCTCCAACATCATGAAGACTCAATCGTAAACCTGTCTCCATAGGAGTGGCAATAGGCTTACAGTCTTCAAGGCTAAAACGCTGCAATAATGTGTCAGATATATTTTGTTTGACACAAAGCCATTCCACCTTCAACTTGCATAAATTGAATGCCCAAATAGTGATGCAAATGCCCCAAATTAGACATCTCAAATGAGGCATGCAAATTAGCCTTAAAATTAGCAATATGCTTCTCAATAGGACCAGTGAGCAGCATGTCATCAACATAGACAACAATGATCAGAAGCACATCATTAGTACGCTTAACATTAAGGTGCTTTCGGTTAGACTGTTCTCAAAACCATGTGCAATCAGATAGGCATGTATCTTCTCATACCAAGCACGTGGTGCTTGCTTTAAACCATATAATCTACACACCTGGTTTTCATGCCCCTTCTGCACAAAGCCATGGGGCTAAAAAACATACACTTCTTCATGAAAGTCACCATTAAGAAATGTTGTTTTAATGTCCAACTAATGTACATTCCAACAATGATGAGCTGCAAGTGCACAGATTCTCCGAACAATAGTCATACGGCATGTAGGTGGAAAGGTCTCATCAAAATCAATGCCTCTTTCATGTGCATAACCCTTTGCAACAAGCCTAGCCTTACACCTGTCAATTGTACCATCCCGTTTATGCTTCAGCTTGTATACCCACTTAATGCCAATGGCCTTCTTGCTTAGAGGCAAGTCACATAAAGAACAAGTACCATTCTTCACTATAGCATCATATTCAGATTGCATAGCAACCATCCAATTTTCTGAATTTTGTGCTTCATCAAACAAAACAGTCTCATTCTCATCAGAGAGACTAAATGCAGCCATATCATAGCAATCTGATGCAAAAGAGGCACTATGAGAGCCTGAACGAGTACGATAGGATAGAGGTGCATCTAATTTGATGCCACACAAAGTTTGCACTAGCAATTTTGGTATGGTTTTTGCCTGCTCAATATCAGCTCTCTCATCAACTAGTGCATCATGTAAATCTGCATCAGAAATGGAATGCTCTGCATCATCACATGAAACCTACAAAGGCTGAGAAGTTGCCTCATTGGGACCAGCACTAGGCTGTCCACCTGTAAAAAGAGGCATCAAAGTATCATACATGTCTTTGGAGCTAACAGATGTCTCCTTAGTACATGAAAGCAATGGCTGAATAACATCTTCCACAAAAACAACATCATGGCTAACCAAAATGCATTTAGTCTGTGGATGATACAGACGATAGCCTTTACTTTCAGAACTGTACCCAACAAAAATACGTTTTACTACTTTATCATCCAATTTTCTATGATGTTTGTTCAGGCACTAATGCATATGCCAAACAACCAAAAACACGCAGATGAGAAATAGATGGCTTGCGATCATGCCAAGCATCATATGGAGTGATAGAGTGTAGCGCTTTAGTGAGACACCTGTTCAGTGCATATGCTCCACACATGACAGCCTCAAGCCAGAAACTATGTGGTAAAGCCTAACTCTTGACCATACACCTCGCCATCTCCATGAGTGACCTATTCTTTCATTCAACAACTCCATTCTCTTGAGGTGTATATGGCACTATACACTAGTGTTTTATCCCACGTTCAGCCAGAAATGCATTAAAATCAAAAGACATATATTCCCCCCCTCGATCAGAATGGAGGGTGCCCATTTTACATGCTGACATATTTTCAGCCAAAACCAAAAACTGTTTGAAGCACATGAACACTTCAGACTTTGCCTTCAATGGATAAAAATCATCGATGAAAGTCATGAAGTAAAGATAATTCCCAAAAGAAGGTGTCTGCATAGGACCACAGACATCACTATGTACAAGCTGCAATTTTTGAGTAGCCCAAACTAAACCATCTTTTGGAAAGGACGAATGGTGCATTTTGCCCAAAATATAGGCTTCACAAACATGTTTTCCAGGTGCCTCAAGTTTGGGCAAGGAGGACACCATTTCAGATTTCTGCAAGTCATTAGGGGAAAAAATGACCCCTGAATGGGCCTTTTAGATTAAGGAGTGATTAGTGATGGACCAATCAGAAGAGGGTGGTGGCCACAGTCTATGCCCTATAAAATACTAGTCTGAAGGGTGGAGAGGGGACATATTTCTCCCTTATTTAATGAGCTGCCTTTAGAGAGAGAATGAATCTCGTAACTTAGTTGGGCCCAAAAATTCAAAATTTCTAAAAAGTTAAAAAACTCATCATAACACTTGAAAATGGACCCCCCATTACTTTTTAGGGTCAAAAGTACTCTTTTTGACCCCAAATTCAAAATCCGTGCATGTTTTGAGCTGAAAAAATTGAGTTTTTTCAAAAACACTCAAAAAAGAGTTATTTCCCTCCTAAACCTCACATTTTCATACCCAAGTCCCAAAAAGTCATCTTTTCCCACTACTTTCACTCTGTAGCACACCATTGAAGCTCTTGTTTCTACACTCCAACCTCCTTGCATCTCCTATCTCGAATTACTGTTGTAGCTTGAAGACCTTTAGCTTCAATGGCAACATCTAAAGCTTCTAGGCAACCAAAAGATGAAATCCTCACATTAAGATGTCACAATATCAAAGCCACAGATGGACAGTGGCTATCACATGAGTACTCCAAAGGTGCATGGGTGTACATGCAACCCTCTAGACTTGGGCCTCATCGAGTTAGAGATCGTGGAAACTTAGATCTTCATTGGAAGGGAAAGTTACTTGGCTTCAAGAAGCACAGAGACAATGGGATGGTTGCTATTGTACAACATGTTTTTACAATGGCAACTATGAAACTTGAAAACTCTAGTAGTATGAGATATCCTGTGAACTGTAAGTATTGCTCTACAATATTTTATGTTTTCTTGTGTCGAATATATTTCTGAACTATTTAGATATGTTTTTGTTTGTTTCAGATATATTTCCTTCTACTTTGGTGGAAGAGCAACCACTTCATAGTCTTACAGGTACTTTCTAGGCATTGCATGCAGATGTTGGTGCACTAGTCTTTCCAAATATATCTCCTGCTCAACTTTACCATGATAGAGTTTTCTTTTACACATATAGATATGTTGTACCCTCTACAATGAATGGTTTTGGAAGGTTAGAGAGAATTGAAGTACATTCTCTTCTTAGCTTGGAGTGGCCAAAACCGGATATATGGTCCGTATCATCTTTGAAGCAAAAGATGGTAATGGATATACATAACTCTTTGAAATTCACAAAAGTGTCTAGGTCTGTAGGTTTGCACTGGTCTTTTCCCATTCATTGTTTTGTATATTTATTCCCAGGATTCTCATTCCAAGAGACTTCCACCATGTTCATGTGTAAAGATATCACATATGAGCAAGTTGAAAGTCTTCTTGGTGAAAATTGGGGTTTGATGGAAGGAATTGCAAAAGGTGATAAATATCTCTATAAAATAGGTGGAACAGGTATAGCATTTCGATATTTGAAACAACGTACTTCATTATACATCAGATTCTACTATGATCGTTGGATGTGCAAACTTGGCAAATGGATACCATTTCAAAGTCCAGAGGGATCTTTGCATTCATTTGAAATAAAGCTTAGATTTCCCAACAATGAAACAGAAACTATGTTAGTGAATAATCATTGGACCTTGGCTAATCTGAGAGAACACTTGATGATTATGGGGTTTGAAGGACTAACTCAATCCATCTTCAAAGTTCAAGGACATAAGGTGAGAAATGTTTCATGTTTTTGTTAAAGTAATTTTTTCATTATTGTTTATTTTACTTTAATGACTTCAATTTCTTGCAAATTGATTACAGGTGGGCAGAAGAATGGAATACAAAATGAAAGTCCCTGTAGATTGGAGCAAAGATGGAACAGAGCTCTCATTGTCATAGTTCTTTTGCAACCTGATAATGTCACTTCTTGGGCCCTAGTCATTGTATCTCATGGTTTTTGCACTTTCAAGAACCTTGTAAAAAGTAGGACAATTGATTCATGTTAGATATTGTATATACCTTATTCTCTGCAATAGTAATTTCAAAACTTTTGGAATGTCAAAAATTCTGTTCACTACTTTGAAATGTGGTTGCTCATGTTTTTTTTTGTGCATTATTTTGTCATCAGAAACTCATTTTTTGAAATTGCACTTCTTTATTCTATACTTTTAAAAGTGGGCCCAGTCAATTTAAAAACTTTAAACTGCTATAAAAATGGTTCTATGTGCTCATTTCTCACATTTGCACTCTCAAAGAGCTAGAAAGCATAAACTACAAGCCTCTAGAAATCTCGCGCGCAAACAATGGCTGCTAGCACTTCCACTCCCATGAAATCTCCTCGAGATCTATTCATGGAGTTTTTGGATACTACAGACTACAATGGTCGTACGGATTTGTATGACCTAGTCTGTAGAGTCCCTAATCTTGAAGGGACAATAGCCATGAATTCCGATGTGATCGATGAGATCACAGATTTTATGGAATTCTATATATTAAGATATGCCATAGATAATCCAGCATATGAGTGTAAATGGGTCCCCTGTGACCTGCTTTTTTACATTCATAAAGGAGATGAGGCATTTGCGAAGCGCTTAAAGCGTTTCATGGCTATTGCTGAGGCTTCAGGGCACCTGTTAGATGACACAGTGCCCTTAATTAAACAATTAAATAAGAAAAGGAAAATGGGAAGAAAATATCTTTCCTAAATAGCAACAACAATCTTTTTTGTCAATGAGGAGCCCGAACCTTCACCCATGGACCTACCCCATCTTGTTACTGGGGGTTTTGTAGATGACAAGAAGGAACCCCAGACAGAAGCTCTCAACTTATTAGAAGAGAGTCAAAAAATATCCAGAGAATTTCCTCAAGGAGTAGTGGACAAATTAAAGGAAGCCAGTACACAGAAGAGTCCACCCTCCAACTTAGACCCCGTGGAACCCACTCTACCAGAGGTAGAGATGGAAATGTTTTCAATTGTACTTGTCGATGGAGAGGAATTTTTGTTCCTGCACGATATTGAGAAGGCATTCGATCTACGCCTCGACGAATGCCTTAGTATTTTCTGCTCAACCTTGGATGTTCCCATGGACAACACTTCTGACATTATCGAAAAGGCAACAATTCCACTTGGTGATTCAGTTGCGGACACCATTGCATTTGTGTGTGAAGAGATTTTGAGCCATGCCAACCAAGATGCCACTGAAGAAGATCTAGCCACAACAAGGGAAAGAATTTTGGAGAAGAAGATTCCAACATCCCCTATTGCGGAGCAAAGTGGCATGGCCCATTCATCAATTCCACTAGATGCAATGGGAAGAGGAGAGGATGAAGACAGGCTTCAAGATGTAAGTCTCTACTGACATTTATGGTTGTCTCATATTCTTGCAAGATGTATCTATTTAATTTTATGATTGTCTATGTGCAGGAAACAATTGAAGTGGATAAATTTGCAGCAAGGAGTGGTGGTGTCCGTGTTTCCCGGGGCCATGGCTCTTCCTTGGCACAATACATTGGAAAATTGCCAAAGGAAGATTTTGTAATAATCCACAAGGACTTTTCCCCTCAAGGACACTTCATGACTTGGTGTATGAAGGCCTTGAGTAAAGTTTTGTGCCTATCTACAATAATGCAAGGGACCAATTGTATATTTCTAGTTAGGAAGTCCCTTCCTTTACTACCCTAGGAGTTAACTTTAGAGGAAAAATATTAGGTCAAATAGGAATAGCTTTGGGTCTTGGATTGACAGACCCTCAACTAATATCCCAATCAGTTTTGACTTACCAATTGCCTCTATCTTTCAGAGAAGAAAGAATGTAGTGTAGAGGCTCAAGGCCAAGAGCCAATTGTAAAAACTTTATAATACCAATGTTTTGTTTTTCCAATTTCCATGTGCATTGAATCTATTATATCTTTATGGTTTTGACAATCTCATAACTTTTGCACAGTTTAATCAGTCTTTTTCCATTATTTCTTGTAATTTGTGTTGCCCAAAATGCATGCAATGGCTTAGGAATGCAAAAAAAAGGCCTGCCACAGAAACGCGGGAATGGGCCCTGCAAAAATTTTGCAGGGCCCATCCCCGCGTTTCTGTGGCAGGCCTTTTTTTTCATTCCTAGGCCATCCTATGCACTAGGTTACCTGTATTGCAAGTATATCTCCCTCAATCAGCACTTCACTTGGGGAAATGTGGAACACTCTTCTTATGTGCAATAATTAGAGAAAGTTAAGACTCCTCTGGGTGCACATAAGCATGCAGCAGTAAATAAGTACATGTATGTTCATAAACATTGCTTAGCTATTAGTCAGGGGGTTAGCATGCAGTGCACTCTAGCCAAGGCCAATCATATGCCCCAATGTGCATGGCATGTGTTTTCATGGCTTGGAAATGCCAAAAAAAGGCCTGCCACAGAAACGTGGGGATAGGCCCTGCAAAACTTTTGTAGGGCCCATCCCCGCGTTTCTGTCGAAGGCCTTTTTTTGGCATTTCCTGGCCATGAAATGCATTAAATAGCATTACCACTCACAACAAGTACAGAAAAAAGAATGATACAACTATGAAAAACACTTCAAAGAGGTACTGGAAAAACACACCTACAAACATAGGAGAAATAAACTTCAAAACATGTACACTAAGAGATAAACACTTGGGAGAGCAAATATGAGAAGACAAAGATTATATTCATCATTTGGGATTTACAAAATATTCATCATATGGGATATACAAAAGGTTCTCCAAACAAGGGAGTACCAATTATGGTTAATGGTTATTCCCTCTAATTCTCCTAGCTAGCTGCAAATCTTTAGGTTGTATTGTCACTCTCTTTGCATGGATGGCACATAGGTTAGAGTCCTCCAACATTGATATAAGATACGCCTCTGTAGCTTCTTGGAGAGCTTCAATGGCTATCCCTTGGATACGAAGTCCAGCGCAATAGCGTTGGATCTCTTCCTTCACAACTCTTGCAAATGACCTTCGTGGAATAAGAAGCTCCACAGACTTTTGATAGTGTCGAATCTCCGCAAAGGCTCTGGTTTGCTTTCTGCACCTTTGTGGTGCTCTTGCATTTGGGGGGATGTTGGGTTGTGGTTGTTGTGGTCTACGACATGGTTGATAGTTCTTCTTTCTTCTTGGAGGACGCCTAGATGGTCCTGCCTCATCATTTACTTCCTCTGCCCGACCTTGCTCTCTTTCTTCATCGGTTGGTCTTTGTCCTTGTCCTGGGGGGAGTGTCTTGCCTCCTTGTGTTACTTGATGGTTCACGGGGATATCATCATTGTTCCATGGTGGCTCATTTATATTTTCTTCATCTGAGGAACTCGATAAATTTGATGTCTCAATCACAAATCGTCTATGTCCTCGTTGTTTGGGCCTTGCCTTGATTGGTGTCTTGATTGGGGGCTCCTCATCAGATGCGGAAGGGGAATAATTTATTTCTTGGGATACATCTCTCTCTGGTGAAGCTTCATCCCCCTATGATGCAATGCTACCGGACTGTGTCCCTGCACCCGAGTTTCTTCTTGAAGAGTGGCTTGTGGTTCGACGCTTCTTGTGGGGTGTCATCCATGTTGGGCGCTAAGTACCTTGCACATGGCTAGGGTAGACGACATGATCCTTCCTAGCAGTCTGCTTTGTGCGTGCCATTCTCTTAGGTTGTAAAGTGGTAAAATGAGGAAGGACACCTCTATTTATAGGCTTTCACTTAAGAATTGTCCTGTTCACATTTAAATGGATAAAAATTAGTTTTAAGACATTAAAAGTATATTCACAAAAACAGTAGAATTTATTTGAAGTGAAAGGGGTTATAAAAACCTTGAAAAGAATAATGCATTTTAAGAGTTTGGAAACTATTTCCAAGCAGAACCCTCGTGGACTCTTTGTGCACGCCATTGGGCATGATGTACGGGTCCTGAAGATGACATCCACTTCTCTCTTGCAATATCATGTTGTAGCTTTCGTGTAATCTTTGCTATTCGTGACTCACATGCCTTTTCCATTACATATTTTCTAGCAAATGTCGCACGAAAAAACCAATTGAGCATTTCTTCTAAATAGTTTGATTGGAGTAGACCACCCCCATGATGAGTGTTTTTAAAGTAAACACTCTAGCCCTGTAATGTGACTTCTCCATTCCTTGTGTACTAAAAATGTCCAGTGACCCATATCGATTCATAAAATATGCTCCATGTGCAAAAAGAATATGCTATGATCTGGTCAATAAGATATACACATAGTGTTTAAGACCAAATAAAAAAATGTAAGTGAAACTTACTATGTAATGTGTAATGTTGCTTTCCCCCCAAGATAAGATGAATGACTGTGTAAACTCCTTCAAAGTCACTTGGAATAATTCTCGTTGTGAAGCATTAGTGGAAACCAAACACATCAAATGTAACAATTGATCGAACGATGACCAAACCTTCTTTCGCTTGTTAATGAGATCAACCTGACTATCATTGTCTGTTGTAATTGAACAGAGGTCCTTCCAAAGCTCCCATTTCCCATCATCTTGACTATTCGCATCTCTTCTAAAGAAACGTCGTGCCTTCTTCCCAGTCATTGAAACTTGTTGTAAAATCTCTTGAGACTCACCATACTTCTTAACAACTAAAGATACGTGGCCACCATGACAACCTATAGAATTCAAAAGATCTTCTATTTTTTGGATTGCTATTGTAGACCTATCAAAAGATCTTTGATAGGCTTTTGAAGCTCCATGTTGAATATGCAAATGCATATTCAACATGGAGCTTCAAAAGCCTATCAAAGATCCTCATGAATGCATGCAAAGTACAAAATGTTGATATATTTAGGTAGTGATGTGTGTGAACACTCTAGGACTGCCGGGGCACTTTTTTCCCTCTTTAGGAGGTTTTTTTCCCCCGGCTTGTATATACGCCTATTGCCCTAATGGGCTACTTATCTTTGTACATTCTCTAGTAATACATTCAGTCTTGTGTGTTGTGCTCCAAGCTTCTTCTTCTTCCTTGTGTTGTTCGCGTGCTTCCGCAGACGTCTAACTCCAACAATTGGTATCAGAGCAGGTCGTTGCTTCTTCTAGGGTGCCGTCGACACTCCTCCGTTTGCAGTCTCAGATTCGCACAAAATTTGGTGAGCATACTCAAGGTGTTTCCGAGATCAAAACAGCTTCGCTATGTGGTGCCGAAATCGCGATCTGAGCTCGTTTCGGCCTCCGAACGCACTATCACAGTGCTTGTGCAGGCTATTTCGTCCTTTTGTGCCAAAGGTATATACCAGTTTCTGTTCGCCAGTTTAAGCGTCTCGAAGTCTGCTACAGGTCTAGCAGAACTCGTGTGGGCAGTTCTGTTCAACTTTTTGAGATATAGTCAATTTTCTGCATCAAGGTATTTTAGTCACCGGCCATGGCTGAAAGCAGTGATGTATTCCGTATGTTGGCTGTTGAGGATAAGTTGGATGGTACCAACTACCCATTATGGGCTTATATGATGCGACATGTACTGGTTGCAAAAGGATTGTGGAACATTGTGCAGGGTGTTGAAAGACGTCCTGTTACACCTGTAACGACAGGTACTGCAAATACAGGTGTTGGAGCTGATGAAGATGGTGTCGAAGATGATATTCCGCAGATTCCTGTTCGTGCTGCTGTTTCTGTTGCACCTACTGCAGAGCAGATTCGTTGGGATGGTAGAGATGCCCAGGCACATGCATTGATAGCTTTGTCTGTCAAACGTGCCATTATTCCTCACATTCGCTCTTGCAGAACAGCAAAGGATGCTTGGGATACACTTACCACTTTGTACCAGGCTAGGAATGAGGCTCGTGTTGCTTACCTCTGAAAACAGTTGGAGAGTGAGCACATGAATGAAGGTGATTCGATGGACAGTTTTCTTACAAAGATCAAAGACCTAAAGGAACAATTGATTTCTGCTGATGAGGTTATACCAGATAGCTCACTTGTGCAGACCGTTCTGAATGGCCTTCCTGATTCATATCAGAGTTTTGCCTCTACTCTTCGATCGATGATGAAAGGCAATCCGAATGCCTTGTCATTTGAGGAATTAGTCTCTGTTCTGTTGCAGGAAGATCAGTCCAGGCAGAACAGGTCCATTATGCGTGTTGCAGATCAAGCTTTCCTAGCTAGTCAGAAGGGCAAAGGAAAATGGAGCTCTTCTACTAGTAAGCAGAAATCTGCAAATGCTGCACAATCGAAGAACCAGGATAAAGATGAGAAGAAATCAGAAAAGCAGAAATTGTTCTGCAAGTACTGTAAAGGAAATGATCATATTATAAAGAACTGTCCAAAACTGGCTGCTAAAGAGGCAAAGAAGAAAGAGGCTGGAATGGTTGTTGCAGAGGCCTCTACACCAAAAACAGAGTCTGCAAATCTTGTGCAGGAAGAAGAATGGGCGTTTACTACTGTTTGCAGTTTTGACCCATCTTCTCATGATCAGTGCATGTCTGCAGTAGACTCAGATGTTTGGTACTTTGACAGTGGGGCGACCAAACATATTACCTCGCAGCGCAGTTTCTTCTCTTCACTCGAGCCTGCCCCTACATGGAATACTGTCACATGCGCCAATAACTCCTCTTATCCTGTTATGGGAGTTGGTAAGATCATTCTGACTACTGCTGATGGTAGTTCTTTCACTTTGTCAGATGCTTTATTTGTGCCAGGGATCAAAAAGAACCTGTTATCAGTTTCTGCATTAGCCAAGATTGGCTTGGTTGTGAAATTCGTTGATGACAGGTGTACAGTCCATGATCTCTCAAATGGCGATGTGATTATTGCTTCTGGCATTTTATGTCGTGGGCTGTATAAGCTCATAGACTATGAAAAATCTGTGAATGATTTGGCATGTGCAGTTCATGATTCTCAAGCTATGTCAGATGCAAAGCTTTGGCATGCACGCTTTGGTCATCTGAATTTTGCTAGTTTGTTACGCCTGCAGAAATCTGAAATGGTGTCCTCTTTGCCCAAACTTGAGGCACCTGGAAAACATGTTTGTGAAGGCTGTATTTTGGGCAAAATGCAGCGTTCTTCCTTTCCAAAAGATGGTTCAGTTCGGGCTATGCAGAAATTGCAGCTTGTACATAGTGATGTCTGTGGTCCTATGCAGACACCCTCTTTTGGAAATTACCTTTACTTTGTGACTTTCATTGATGATTTTTCCAGGCATGCATGGGTATATCCACTCAAAGCAAAGTCCGAAGTGTTCATGTGCTTCAAACAGTTTTTGGTTTTGGCTGAAATCTGTCAGCATGTAAAATGGGCACCCTCCGTTCTGATCGAGGGGGGGAATATATGTCTTCAAATTTTAATGCATTTCTGGCTGAACGTGGGATAAAACACCAGTGTACAGTGCCGTATACACCTCAACAGAATGGAGTTGCTGAACGAAAGAACAGGTCACTCATGGAGATGGCGAGGTGCATGGTCAAAAGTCAGGCTTTACCACATAGTTTCTGGCTTGAGGCTGTCATGTGTGCAGCATATGTACTGAACAGGTGTCCCACGAAAGCGTTGCAGTCTATCACTCCATATGAGGCTTGGCATGACCGCAAGCCATCTGTTTCTCATCTGCGTGTTTTTGGTTGTTTGGCATATGCATTAGTGCCTGAACATCGCAGAAAATTGGATGATAAGGCAGTAAAATGTATTTTTGTTGGGTACAGTTCTGAAAGTAAAGGCTATCGTCTGTATCATCCACAGACTAAACGCATTCTGGTTAGCCGTGATGTTGTCTTTGTGGAAGATGTTATTCAGCCATTGCTTTCATGTACTAAGGAGACATCTGTTAGCTCCAAAGACATGTATGATACTTTGATGCCTCTTTTTACAGGTGGACAGGCTAGCGCTGGTCCCAATGAGGCAACTTCTCAGCCTTTGCAGGTTTCATATGATGATGCAGATCATTCCATTTCTGATGCAGATTTACATGATGCACTTGTTGATGAGAGAGCTGATATTGAACAGGCAAAAACTATGCCAAAATGGCTGGTGCAGACTTTGCGTGACAGCAAATTAGATGCACCTTTGTCATATCGTACTCGTTCAGGCTCTCATAGTACCTCCTTTGCATCAGATTGCTATGCTATGGCTGCATCTAGTCTCTGTGATGAGAATGAGTCTGTTTCTTTTGATGAAGCACAAAATTCAGAAAATTGGAAGGCTGCTATGCAATCTGAATATGATGCTATAATGAAGAATGGTACATGGTCTTTATGTGACTTGCCTCTTGGCAAGAAGGCCATTGGCACTAAGTGGGTACACAAGCTGAAGCGTAAACTTGATGGTACAGTTGACAGGTATAAGGCTAGGCTTGTTGCAAAGGGTTATGCGCAGGAAAGAGGCATTGATTTTGATGAGACCTTTGCACCTACATGCCGTATGACTACTGTTCGTAGCATTTGGGCACTTGCAGCCCATCATGGTTGGAATGTACATCAGTTGGACATTAAAACAACATTTCTGAATGGTGACTTGCATGAAGAAGTGTATGTTTTTCAGCCCCGTGGCTTTGTGCAGAAAGGGCATGAAAACCAGGTGTGCAGGTTAAAGAAGGCGTTATATGGTTTAAAGCAAGCACCACGTGCTTGGTATGAAAAAATACATGCCTATCTGATTGCACATGGTTTTGAGAACAGTCCAACTGAAAGCACCTTATATGTTAAGCGTGCTAATGATGTGCTTTTGATCATTGTTGTCTATGTAGACGACATGCTGCTCACTGGTCCTCTTGAGAAGCATATTGCTGATTTCAAGGCTGATTTGCATGCCTCATTTGAGATGTCTGATTTGGGGCATTTGCATCACTATTTGGGCATTCAGTTTATGCAAGTTGATGGTGGAATGGCTTTGTGTCAAACGAAATATATTGACACATTATTGTAGCGTTTTGGCCTTGAAGACTGTAAGCCTATTGCCACTCCTATGGAGACAGGTTTACGATTGAGTCTTCATGATGCTGGAGATGCATTTGATGCTGTTCTCTATCAGCAGGCTGTTGGATGCTTGATTTACTTATGCATTACTCGGCCAGATATTCAGTTTGCTGTCTCACAGATGAGCAGGTTTATGCATTGCCCAGGAGTCACGCATTGGAAAGCGGTTAAGCGCATCTTTCGCTACTTGAGTGGTACTCGGCTACTTGGGTTGTTTTATCCCAAGGGGGGATCACTACCGCCAGATTTGCATGCTTTTTCTGACTCAGATTGGGCTGGTTGCTATGACACTCGTGTGTCCACCAGTGGTTTTTGCTTCATGCTTGGTAGCTCATGTATATCTTGGTTGAGCAAGAAGCAGCCTACTGTGGCCACTTCCAGTTGTGAGGCTGAGTATAGGGCAGCTTTCACAGCGATTGTTGAGTGTGTGCGGCTCAGATGCCTTATGGCTGATTTGGGTGTTGGCCAGTCTTCTGCCACCACCATCTTCACTGACAGTCAGAGCGCATTGGCAGTTGCGAGGAACCCTGTGTTCCATGCTCGCACTAAGCACATTGAGGTGCATTATCACTATGTCAGGGAGAGGTTCTCTGCTGGGGAGATCAGCTTGGCATATGTGCCCACGCAGGAGAACATTGCAGACCTTTTCACGAAGGCTCTGCCTAGGGAGAAGTTTGAAGCTTTCCGCAAAGCTTTGGGCTTACTTCCTTTTGTGGAGTGATTTCCACATAGCTCGGCACTTCCTTATACATGAGTGCCAGCTCCTTGTTCACCGCATCACTCCCAGGGGGGATTTGTTGATATATTTAGGTAGTGATGTGTGTGAACACTCTAGGACCGCCGGGGCACTTTTTTCCCTCTTTAGGAGGTTTTTTTCCCCCGGCTTGTATATACGCCTATTGCCCTAATGGGCTACTTATCTTTGTACATTCTCTAGTAATACATTCAGTCTTGTGTGTTGTGCTCCAAGCTTCTTCTTCTTCCTTGTGTTGTTCGCGTGCTTCCGCAGACGTCTAACTCCAACACAAAAGTGAACATTGACTAATGGAAATGGGATAATGGGGTTCCAATCATTGCTTATTTTATCACGAGTCGGTTCCTGTAACATTGGACACCTCAAAAGTGATATCTCCCATTCCCTCTGATTCGATGAGTCTGTTTCATCAATTTCTTTAGAGTCATCAACTCTCGTCAATGCCCTTGCATGTTTAGACTGTCTCTTAGATCCTTTGTAACCTTGTGTACAATATGGGCAAGGATAGAGAGAAGATGCTCCTTGTTTACAACCTAACATGCATTTTATACTCTTAAGGTCTCCACCCAAATGCCATTCTACCTCAAAATCACCTATATCATCTACAAAAAGATTTTGCCCATGTATTTGAGAAGAGATTACTTCCGTAATCCACGGAGTCCTACTAAAAATCCATGAAATAACATTATTTGTTTCTTTGGGAACTTCTATAGCACCTAACCACCAGATATCTCTCTCTGATTGCACACTGTAAGTCAAATGGTCCCTCCCTCCTAAAGTTTCATCACTCATTGCATGGTCCATAATTTCGTTCATTAGCGTCACACTCAACCTTTCTAGTCGTCGACCCTTTATGATTTGACACTCATCAAGCTTCAGTATGAACTTTAACTTAACATTACAGTCTACACAAAAGAGAAAACATTATCTTAATATGACACTTGAATGCAATAAAACTTCAACACCAAATAAAATGTAGTAGGGGTACCTTTGATTGCTGAACTATAAAAGTGAACCATTGCTTGTTGAAGCTTCTGAAGATCCAAAAATATATATTGTTGAATTTAGTGTAAGTAAATCCTTGTGTAGATAGGATTTTTGATTGCTTCTTGGGAATATTTGGATGATAAAGAGAGCCAGGCATAGTTTCTTCTATGAATAAATATTGTCCAATAGTACTAGTCACATCCTCATTTGAAGTTTTTTTATTGATAGACACTTTATATGGGCATGGAAATATACTTTGAGAAATACCTTGTGATTGTAAGGCTTGCCGTAGAAGGGTGTACATTGCAGTATACCCATTTCTACTGATGCCCGCTTCGTCACATATTGCCTGCAACATCTTGCATTGTGACAAGATTTTTTAACTTCTTTGAAAACTCAGCTTCAACAACAACTCTAATACACTTTCCTATGCGTGAGTCTAAAGCAGAAGTGATTTCTTTGGTGTTTATACGGCTATTCATCAGCTTGAATTGGTCTTGTGTTGTTGATGAAGTAGTTCTGTCTTGAATAAATGACCTACACAATGAAAGATTCCATTACAAATCTTCATTAAAACATATAAAAGTAAAACAAACACTCACCTTGTTGCATATATACGTCATTTGCGTGCTCCACCACCTTTTGAAAGAGCTTCAAAGGATGACAATGCTCTTTTCCTATGTCTCATACCAAGTGGAGTCTCTTTCAGCTGCTGGAGATTGGCAGTTAACTTTGAAATTGTGCTTTGTTTTGCTTCAATATCCTGTTCCAAATCTGCAAGTTGTTTTTGTAAAGATATGATTGTGCTTTCTAAAGTGACCACCCTCATATGATGGATGTGATATTGTTGGAACCAATACTTAGCAGTAGCAAGTGAATGTGTAGATAATCACTTGCAGTAACCTAATAGTCTAGCTTCACCCGCACCAATGAACTGAAGTAAAGTTGAGAGGTTATGGAATGTTGGATGGTAAGAAGATATTGGATCAAGAGGATATAGTGAACCATGATCCCAAACATCAATACTTTTTTCTCCAGCTGCACGACGTTCATTTTGAGAATTGGCATCATTGTTGCATCGTGTATTTGGAGCAAACTCTCTAGGCACACGAACATGGATACTTGTTGTTGCAGGAGCATGAGGACATTCTACTGTGAAGTTTGTGATACATGTCAACACCATCTTTGCTAATGACCAACAATATCAAAAACAAAGATGAAAAACCGGTTGGAAGGGAGTCTAAAGCATATGTTTTGCTCAAAAAATGTGTTTTCTTGTATGTGTATGGGTTAATATGTATTTTTCCACTGAGTATGGCTGAAAATGATGAAATTTGAAAAAAGTCATTTTTTGGGGGAAGCATAGTCACGGATTTGATGATGTGGCACTTACTTTTGGAGGGAGTTTGAAAATTACACTTTTTCTAAAAGAAACTTCAGAAAATGGGCCCAAAAAAGTGACTTCTGACATATATATTAAAAAATAGGCTCTTTTGAGTTAATATACACTAAAAATGAGACTTTAAAAAAAAATTCATTTTTTTATTCAAATACATGTACGAGTTTGATGATGTGGAAAGTAGATTCTCTTTCTCTCTCTCTAGAATAAGAAAGAGAGAGGCCTATTGAAGCCTAAAAAAAAGCCTACTCCAGCCTACTAAAAAGTGCCCTATAAATGCACTTTGTCCCCTTAAACAAGAACAGAATTAAGCTTAATCCCTAAAAATTAGGGATCCTTACAATGCCCATGCAGGGTTCATTTTTTCCCCTAATGTGTAGCAAACTAGCAAAATTCAGATGACCAAAGCATGCGTGCCAAAGCTTGGCATCTGACATAGCCTGAGAATCATTTATTGCACATGCCAAATCATTTGCAGATCTTTCATAGTCTATGAGCTTATACAACCCACGATATAAAATGCAAGAAGCAATAATCACATCGCCATTTGACAGATCACACCTGTCATCAACAAATTTCACAACCAAGCCAATCTTGGCTAATGCATCTGACAAAGTGAAAGAACTACCATCAGCAGTAGTCAAAATGATCTTACCAACTCCCATCACAGGATAAGAGGAGTTGTTGGCACATGCAATAGTATTCCCTGTAGGGGCAGGCTCGAGTGAAGAGAAGAAACTGTGCTGTGAGGTAATATGTTTGGTCGCCCCACTGTTAAAATACCAAACATCTGATTCTACTACAAACATGCACTGCTCATGAGAAGATGGGTCAAAATTGTAGACATAAGTAAACGTCCATTCTTCTTCCTACACAAGATTAGCAGAATCTGTTTTTGGCGTAGAGGCGTTTGCGACAACCATTCCAACCTCTTTCTTCTTTGCCTCTTTAGCAGCCAGTTTTGGACAGTTCTTTATGATATGATCATTCCCTTTACAGTACTTACAAAACAATTTCTGCTTTTCTGATTTCCTCTCCTCTTTATCTTCCTTCTTCGAATGTGCAGAATTAGCAGATTTCTGCTTACTAGTTGAAGAGCTCCATTTTCCTTTGCCCTTTTGACTAGCGAGGAAAGCTTGATCTGCAACTCGCATAATGGACCTGTTCTGCCTGGACTGATCATCTTGCAACAGAATAGAGACTAACTCCTCAAATGATAAGGCATTTGGATTGCCTTTCATCATCAACCGAAGAGTAGAAGCAAAACTCTGATATGAATTAGGAAGACCATTCAGAATGTTCTGCACAAGTGAGCTATCTGGTATAACCTCATCAACAGAAATCAACTATTCCTTCATGTCTTTGATCTTTGTTAGGAAACTGTCCATAGAATCACCTTCATTCATGTGCTCACTCTCCAATTGTTTTCGAAGGTAAGCAACACGAACCTCATTCCTAGCTTGGTATAATGAGGTAAGTGTATCCTAAGCATCCTTAGCTGTTCTGCAAGAGCGAATGTGAGGAATAATGGCACGCTTGACAAACAAAGCTATCAATGCATGTGCCTGGGCATCTCTGCCATCCCAGCGAATCTGCTCTATAATAGGTGCAGTAGAAAACACAGCACGAATAGGAATATGCAGAATATCATCATCTTCGACACCTTCTGCATCAGCTTCAGTACCTGCAGTTGTAATAGTTGCGGGTGTGATAGGACGTTTTTCGACACCCTACACAATGTTCCACAGTCCTTTTGCAACCAACACATGGCGCATCATATAAGCCCATAACAGGTAGTTGGTACCATCCAACTTATCCTCAACAGCCAACATACGGAATACATCACTGCTTTTAGCCATGGCCGATGACTAAAATACCTTGATGCAGAAAATTGATTGTATCTCAAAAAGTTGAACAGAACTACCTAGGTGAATTCTACTAGACCTGTAGCAGACTTCGAGATGCTTATAATGGCGAACAGAAATTGGTATATATCTTTGGCATAAAAAGACAAAATAGCCTACACAAGAACTGCGATAGTGCATTCAGAGGCCAAAACGAGCTCAGATCACGATTTCAACACCACAAAGCAAAGCTATTCTGATCTTGAAAAGACGTTGAGTATGCTCACCAAAATTCGTGTGATTCTAATACTACAAATGGAGGAGTGTTGACGGCACCCTAGATGAAGCGATGACCTGCTCTGATACCAATTGTTGGAGTTAGACGTCTGCGGAAGCATGCGAACATTACAAGGAAGAAGAAGAAGCTTGGAGCACAACACACAATACTGAATGTATTACTAGAGAATGTACAAAGATAGGTAGCCCATTAGGGCAATAGGCATATATACAAGCCGGGGGAAAAAAACTCCTAAAGAGGGTAAAAAGTTCCCCGGCGGTCCTAGTGTGTTCACACACATCACTACCTAAATATATCAATAAGAAATGCACTTACAAATATGGTGCTATCCACTTGTGTGCTCCCAATATGGAGCTTAGATGGTGATCTAGACAAATTCTAGATGAAGGCATGACTAGTGTGCAAATGCTATGTAGAGATTCACACAGTACATGTTTATATTACTATTACAATGTGCACTGGTACAAATAAACATAGTTGGGAGAATTTATCTGCCTATCTCTTTATATTCTACCTCTTCATATAATCAATAAAATTTTTATCAATGTTCTAAATCACATAATCACAATAGATTTTAACTCACAATCATACACACATATATACATACACATATTATTATGAAGTAAAAATTAATGCTAATTAGATAATCACAATAGATTAACTCATAATCATACGTGCACATACACTTACACATACTGTTGTGAAGTAAGAATCAATGTTGAGTCAGACAACCACAATAGATTTTAATTTTCAATCATATACACATACACTTACACATACTATTGTGAAGTAAGAGTCAATGTTGAGTCAAACAATCACAATAGATTTTTATTCTCAATCATACACACACATACACTTACACATACTATTCTGAAGTAAAAATCAATGTTGAGTCAGACAATCACAATAGATTTTAATTATCAATCATACACATACATACACTTACACATACTATAGTAAAGTAAGAATCAATGTTAAGTTAGACAATCACAATAGATTTTAATTCAAAATCATACACACATACACTTACAAATACTATTGTGGAGTAAGAATCAATGCTGAGTCAAACAATCACAACAGATCTTCATTCACATGTAAGACAATAGTTACATAATATAACATAGGAGCAGTAGCAGAGAAGATAATAGATATAGTAGAATCTCAACAATTTTATACTAAAAGCAAGTACAAAGATGATGGCATTGTCCACATGTGCACTCTCAAGGTAGAGCTTAAATGGTGATCTAGGTAACTCTAGATAGGGAGTTGCAAGGTAGAGGTATGCTAGCTCGATTCGATGTGTGAGGTAGCATAGAGGCCATTTGTATAAAGGATAATTGGTGGCCTCCATGGGCAACTATACATGGGCTGTAGAGCATGGGTGGCCACCCTCCATGTAGTCACCATACATGGCTTAGGTCGGTTCAACTGACCTAACAAATATAAATAATTTCTGACCTCGAGAAGGAATATTCCCTTTACCATCCCATTGGGGGCGTTGCCCCCGAACCCCCACCAGGGGAACCACTGGCCCCCTAGGACCCCCCGGCCAGGGGGCCCACTGGCCCCCTTGGACCCCTTCCTTGGCTGCTCCCGACTACCTCAAATCCCGCAATTGGGGACCTTGGTAACTCCCTTTCCTTATAATACCTTACATGGTCCATTTTGAGCTTCATCCAACATGCAAGTTGGGATTCCCATCAATTGACTAATGCACGCTTGGCTTCTCCTCATATCAAGGGCCTTACAAAATGTGCATTAGTACTTACAATCATGAGGGGTAGACATTGATCATATACTAACACCCCCCCTCAATGTTTACCAAATGATAAATCAAGTAGCTCTCGGTCCTATACCCATCTATTGAAGATGCTTGTTGAGCTGCTCTCTTCCAAGGGCTTTAGTGAATATTTTAGCACAATTTGCCTCTCTTGGGCAAAGTTCCAGCTCCACAATTTCATATTCAATTAGTTCATGCACATAATGGTACTGTACTTCTATATGCTTGGTGCGAGCATGAAATACTAGGTTCTTTGCAATGGTCATACAACTTTGATTAACACTCTTATGTACAATCACCATTTTTTATGGAAAGCCTAGACCTACAAGTATTCTCCTAAACCAGATTGCCTCACAAGAGGCAAAACAAGCTGCTTTGTACTTTGCTTCAGTAGAGGAGAGTGTGAGAGTTGGTTGCTTCCTACTTACCCAAGAAAATATTCTTGAACCAAGTGAGAAACAATATCCAAAAACTGATTTTCTAGAATCACAATCTCCAACCCAATCTGAATCACAATATCCTTGATGTTTATCACCTATGGTATAAAGAATATCAAAATCCAAGGATCCTGCAATGTACCTTAGAATTCACATTCCATCATTCCAATGAATATCCTTAGGTTTGTTGGAAAACCTATTGAACACTCCAATAGCATGGCATATGTCTGGTCTAGTGTTGCATAGAAAATAAGACTTCCAATGAGCTTCCTATACTTCTTAGCATCTACATCAGGCATGTTATCATCCATAGATAGCTTATGATTTACCTCCATAGGTGTACTAGTTGGTTTGCAGTCCATCATTCCAAATGCCTTAAGGCTTTCTTTGGCATACTTTTTTTGTGAGATGAAAATGCCATCCTTTCTTTACCATACTTCAATTCCTAGACAAAAATGTATTAGATCTAATTATGTCATTTCAAACTCAGTTCCCAAGCTGATCTGAGTTTGATTGTTGAGTTCTTGATGATCTCCTATAATGATCAGATCATCTACATATACAATGACAAAAAATAGCTTGCTATCCTTTTTCATTACATATAGATAAGCATCAGAAGTATTTCTTTCAAAAAACATATCTTTGAAAAAATTAAATGTTTGTTGGTACCAAGCCTCTGGTGCTTGCTTAAGTCCATACAAAGCTTTCTTCAACCTACAAACTTTATTTTTTGAATTGGGCACCTCAAAACATAGTGGTTGAGATACATATACCTCCTCCATGAGGTGACCATTCAAAAATGTAGATTTGACATCCATCTGAAAAATAGGCCAAGCCTTTTGTGCAGCTACTACAAATATCGTCTGAATAGTTGTCATGCATACTATTGGTGCAAAGGTTTTTTGAACATCAAAACCTTCAATTTGTGAAAAACATTGTGCAACTAATCTTGCCTTATACTTTTCTAATGTGTCGTTTGCTTTATACTTAGCTTTATAAATCCATTTAGTACATATTACCCTTTTTTTTGGCGATAGGTTGACTAGACCCCATGTATCATTTTTTAGTATACTATCATACTCAGACTGCATTGCCGCTCTCCAGCCTCGATCATTAAGGGTTTCTTCAATGGTGGTAGGTTCCTTTATCAAGCCCATGATATCTGCCATTAGAGCCATGTTGACAATGTGTTTTGAGGCTCTTCTTTGCTCCTCTATTCTCTTTGATCTACATTATCCATGTGAGGATGATTTTGATACATCTAAGTGTGGATTGCGATCATCAAAGAGTTGTTGTGCCCACTTCTGTAGTGGCTTATGCTATGCAGCAACAAGTGGTTGGCTTTTTATTGAGAAAATTTTCCCATCAGATGTTTCCTCCTTCTCAACACACTTTTTGCTTTTTGAATCCAACTTCGATCTTGTTGAATCAATAATATGTCCATAAAAGAAACAACAAAAAACTCTAAAAATGCAAAACTAAAGGCTTTTTACCAGAATATGCTTCTTGAGGAGTCATCCCCTTTAGTGCTTTCGTGTAGCATCAATTGAGGATGTAGACTGCTGTATTGACTGCTTCTGCCCAGAATGAATCTAGCATGTCTTGAGCGTTTAACATTCAACGAGCCATTTCAACTACTATCATGTTCCTCTGCGCAACAATGCCATTTTGTTGAGGTGTATGAGCTATGGTAAGTTGCCTTCTCACACCATGCTCCTTACAGTAGTTATTGAATTATGTTGACAAGAATTGACCTCCTCTATCTATTCTGAATTTCTTCAATTTCCTACTTGATTCAGTTTCCACATATGCCACATTTTTAATTTTTCAAAAGCATCAGCCTTCGCTCGAATGAAATAAACCCACATCTTTCTACTATAATTATCGACTAACAACAAAAAGTAGAAAGATCCTCCTAAAGTAGGTATAGACATTTTATCACAGAGATCAGCATGTACCAACTCTAGAGGAGCTTGAGCTCGATTCTTGGTCTATGGTGGAAATGCCTTTCGTTGTTGCTTGCCCATCATGCAAACTTCACAAAGTTCCTACAAATCTAAAAATGCAGGCAAATGAGCAACCATCCATGTTCTTTGCATCTCCTTCAAAACTGCAAATCCAAGATGCCCAAATCATTGGTGCCATAACCTGCTTACATTTATCTTTTGTAACAGTTAAGGCACTTAAATCATACAAGTTATCACGTCTTATGTTTTTTCCTACTACATTACCTGATGAATCGATTTCTACACCACTCTTATTGAAGTGAGCTTTGACTTCCATGCTCTGTTATTGCATAAACTGACAACAAATTTCTTTTAAGTTAAGGTACATAGAGAATGTCAGAAAAATTTTTCTCAACACCTAGAGAAGTGATAAAAGAGATGGTTCCAATTCCTTGAGCTGGACACTTGGATTCATTTCCCACCAGTATGTTGATGGATTCCCGTAGAGGCACTAGGGAACTATACCAATCCTTTTTGCTGGTCATATGGCAAGAAGCTCCACTATCTAAAATCCATGGTTCATCAACACGAGCTTGAGCAGATGAGCATACTTCTTCAATAGCTACCCATATTTCCAACTCTGTGTTTTTTGTAGACTCCTTGTTCTTCCTAGATGATTTCATAGTCTCATTTCATTCATCAGCTTGCTTCTTTCTGCAATCCTTGATGGCATGGCCTTTCTTTTCACAATAGAAACAAATTCTTGTTGTGAGCTTTTTCTTCTTTGGATTCTTCTTTGATCCATCAAAAGAGCCTTTTCCTTTTGCATTGGCTGAGAATGTAGCATCACTTCTACCTTGCTGATTGTTCAACTTCATCTCCTCTTCTAAGAGCATAGCACAAAACTCTTCAAATGTAAGGGGAGTTGGTCTTACCTGAGTGTTAAGAGATGTTACTAATCCATCATACTTGACTGGAACAACACCAATTGTAGCCAATTGTAAATGTTTTATCTGTTTGATAAAATCTTCAACCTTTTTAGAATCAGAATGCTTTTGATTTTCCAACTGGTTTTCTAGATTCTGTATCCTAATGTGGTTCTTGCTCTCATATTGTTGAGCCAATATGCCCCAAGCCTCATGTGCTTTAGTAGTATGTTGAACTAAAGTAAGTACAAAACCACTTACATTAGTGACAAATGCACATAATACATCAGCATTCCGCCTCTTCCAACCTCGTGGAAGATTTGGATCTGGATCAAACATCAATCTTGAATTTTCTAGATCTTCAACTGGTATAGGCTCTGGATCCAATCCTATTGGTCCCATGACAGTGTCAAGTAATTCATAGGAGTCCAAAATTGCAAAAATTTTGAACTTCTAGGGTGTATAGTTGGTTCCATCCAACTTTCCTTTAGTGAATGCAAGTTGATGAATTCGAATAGGTGAAACATTAACATTAGTTGGAGCACTAAGAACACTATTTGACGATGAAGTATCATGTAATCACTTGAATAATCTAATGATATTCTAGTCTGCTAGTAGGCTAAAATAGTGATACTTCTCAAGCTATTCGAACCTTATGGCTTAGATACCATGTAAGACAATAGTTACGCAATATAACATAGGAGTAGTGGTAGAGAAGATAACAGATATAGTAGAATCTCAACAGTTTTCTACTAACAACAAGTACAAAGATGATGGTTTTGTCCACACGTGCGCTCACAAGGTAGAGCTTAAATGGTGATCTAGATAACTCTCGATAAGGAGTTACAAGGTAGAGGTATGATGGCTCGATTCGATGTCTGAGGTAGTGCAAAGGTCATGTATATATATAGGATAATGGGTACCCTCCTCGAAGGGCTATACATGGGCAATAGAGCGTGGGCGGCCACTGCTCATGTAGTCTCCATACACGGCTTAGGTCGATTCAACTGACCTAACAAATTTAAATGATTTTTAATTTTGATAGGGAATATTCCATGGAATATTACCTTTACCATCGCACCGGGGGTGCTACCCCAAGACCCCCACAAGATGGCCAGTGGACCCCTTGGGACCCCCTAGCCAGGGAGTCCATTGGGCCCCTTGGACCCCCCAGCTCGGGTTGCTCCTCGCTGCCCCCGACCCCACAATTGGGGACTTGGTAACTCCCTTTCCTTATAATACCTTACATGGTCCAATTTTACCTTCATCCAACATGCAAGTTGGGATTCACATCAATTAGCTAATGCACGCTTGGCTTCTTCTCATAATGGGGGCCTTACAAAATGTGTATTAATACATACAATCATGAGGGGTAGACATTGATCATATACTAACATCACAATCATACATGCACATGCACATACACATACTATTGTGAAGAGGATTTTGCGTAAAAGATTTCACTAAATTGGATGAAAAATTTCTTGGATCCCTTCAAAATTTAAGGGATTTGATAAGGTCTTAATAAATCTAGAGGATAAAGCCATCTAGAGACCTAAAAAGTTCTAGTTGACTTACTAGCGCCTTCTCACCCATTGAATTATAAAAAAGGAGATAAAACCTTCTCCAACACATCACAATAGATTTTAATTCACAATCATACACACATACACATACTATTGTGAAGTAAAAATAAATGGTGATTCAAACAATCACAATAGATTTTGACTCACAATCATACATTCGCCTAGTATACATATACATAATATTGTGAATTAAGTATCAATATTGATTCGAACTTTCACAATACAATCATACATGCACATACACATACACATAACATTGTGAAGTAAGAATCAATGTTGATTTAAAAAATCACAATAGATTTTCACTCACAATCATTCACACACACACACACACATACACATACTATTGTGAAGTAAGAATCAATGTTGAGTAAAAAAATCACAATAGTTTTCAACTCACAATTTCAAACAAACAAATCAATATTTTTTTTAATTTTTTTATTCTAAAATACTAAATATTTTTAACAAGAACTTATACCTTGTTCTTTGTAAAAAATTGTAAGTGCACAAAAAACAAAGTAACTCTGATGAAGTACAGTTATGGGACATTATTTTATAAAATATTAATTGAATGAATATTTATCGATCGAAATTTTTTTCGATAAAAAATTCTTTCGATCGAGCTTTTTGAAAGAAAAGTTTTTCACTTGAAAAGACTCTGAATTTTCGTGCAAAAACTATTCACTCCTATCCGAATAAGCTGACATGGCACCAAATTACTCGATCGCATAATTAGGGTTTATCGTAAAATTCCATAATATTCACGAATAATCCAATTGTCGAATAAAGAATAATTCAACCTAGGTTCTCACAATGACTTCTTCTCATAATGGAGGCACCATGGGTCATTTATGCTCACTTGAGGATGGAGTAGTGTTATAAAGTAAAGTGAAGTATATGATCTGAGTGTTTGGGTAGTTAAGACGAATATGTATTCAGACATGTTTGGTCACTTGAATGCTTGGCCAAATATCTCAAGATTAGAATTAGGAAAAGTTTCATATGCTCTCTATTGCAAGGAATATACCTAGCTTAGTGGTTAAGTATTAAGGAGGGCAAGGAGGAGGCCTTGGGTTCAAGTGCTGCAAGGTGCAAGATTTTGCTCAAGAAATCCATGAGCATTGTGGAACATTCTTTCTAATTGGCACCTTTCTAGATAAAGGGTGGTGGAGGATCAATCTACAAAAGGATGGTGTGGATTGATTCAAAAAAGAATGGCTCTCAACTAAAGATACTTTTCTAAAGAATGGTTCTCAAGTAAAGATGATGCTTTAAAGAGTGGCTTAGAATCAAAAGGATTGAGCCCTCAATAGCTATACATACATGCATAAGGTTGGAAGGAGAGTCATCTAACTAGCACATTGTGGTCTAATAGTCTAGTTTTGTACATTGGTATTAGAGCCATGCTTTGATCCTAGGACCTGTGGATAAATCTATCTCGAATTTTTTATTTAGTTACCTTTCCTAACCACATATCTTTGATCTTTCTTCTAAAACAAGGAATCCACTTAGCCTAGTGTTTAAGTTTCAATCTTTGGAAGGAAGAGGTCTTGGGCTCAACCCCTATGGGGAGCATGGGGAGATCATTTTGCCAAAAGAGCTCTAGAACCTTCTCACTCGAGTAAACTCATGTTAACTTGAGTCTAAAGAGACTTAACTCAGGTGGCGAGTACACCTACCACTAGTGGACTCTAGTGGAAGGTACTAAAGGAGTGGTGGAAATCGTACATGCACTTGTAGAATTGAGTCACATTTGTGGTCCTTGTTGATTGGAGTAGCTATATATAGGGGCATATGGATGGTAGAATGATCTCTCTAGCACATGGTGGTCCTAGTAGTTTAGTTTGTTACATTAGTAACAAAGTAGACTATTAGGAATGCCACATGCTAGAGAGATGACATCCTTATGCCTATATATGAAACTATTGAGGACTCAATCCCTTTGATTCTAAGCCACTCTTTAAAATATCAAATTTACTTGAGAACAACTCTTCCGAAAAGTAGCTTTAGTAACAAAATAGACTATTAGGACCACCATGTGCTAGAGAGATGACTCTCCTCCCAACCTTATGCATGTATATATGGCTATTGAGGATTCAATTTGTTTCATTCTAAGATAGTCTTTAGAAGAGAGATTTTACATGAGAACCACCCTTTAAAAGAGTAGCTTTAGTTGAGAACTATTCTTTCCTTAATCAATCCACACCATTCTTTTGTATATTGATTCTCCACAACCCTTTATCTGGAAAGATGCAAGTTAGAAAAATGGTCCACAATGCTCTAAATCATGGAGATCTTGAGCAAAACCTTGCACCATGCACGATTTGAATCCAAGACCTCCACCTCACCCCCATTAAGACTTAGCCACTAACCTAGCTCGAATCCTTGTCTTCGAGAGCATATGAACCTTTGCTTAAGTCTAGTCTTGAGATGTTTGGCCAAACATTCAAGTGACCAAACGATGTCCAAATTCAAATCTTTATGAACCAATCGAACACTTAGATCATAATCTCTAGTTTAGAATGCCCCCCTCCCCCCCTCGAAAAAAAAATTCTTCCTAAAAAATATAGCTACATAAAAAATTGTAGTCATGCCCCTGAGCCTCATGTTCTAACATAGAAGAACATATTTTTATCTCTATGGTTGGGATCACCTCATACTCCAAATGATTTGAAGAGAACCTACTAGCTAATCCCTACCCAAATAGTGCAAAACACCATCTAGCTTTGCACTTGATAAACTCATTTGAGTGAAAAGTAGGGAATGAATAATAAGGGTGGATCAAAAAACATCCTTGGCCCATTCACTGTTTTCACTATGTGCCCTCTAGGCACTAACATGTGAAATGTGTGGATACAATACACGATTCCACTTTTGGGAATCACTAGTGCATGGACTTAGTAAGTGAGGTGAGATTTCTATCCCTAGCAAGACTTTGAAAACTCTTGTTTATCTTGAATTTGATTTGAAATTCAAACACGACATTTGGTTGTCCCAAACATCTAACTTAGATGTTTGTACTATGGTTCACTTCCAACCAACATTTACTTAATTTATCACCTGATTGGAGGACAAATCTGTCCTATTGGTCTTGAAAATCCTATGTAGAATGTAGGAGAAACTGTGTCGTTTACTTTTTCTCAACCTCACTTAAAATTGATCAAGTCAAACCCAAAATGAAAATCTTCCAACTTAGGACACTTTTTCTCTCAAAGGCTTTAGCTTTAAGTTCTTGGGTATTGTCGATCTTATGAGCATTTCCTAAATTTTCTTTTCAAGAGTGTATTGAAATCTATGAGAATCATTGGATTTATGGTAAACTTGAAGCAAACATCAAATGAATAAATCAAATCAGACTACTTAACATCTTTTGAAGATTGAACCGTTTCTTGTACATAACATCTATCTAGGATTTTTTATTTAGTTACCTTTGCTAACCGACTATCCCTGATCTTTCTTGAAAGGGATAAGATCTTCTATCTGAATCATATCCAAAAGATTTGGAAAGAAGAAAGAAAGAAGTAAAAATCTATGCAACCAGTTCAAGCTTCTTAGATACTTGAAACTAACTAGCATCAAACATTTTTTCAAAAATTTTAGTTGCAAGGTTCTTGAGACTTTGAACCTTAATTTGATCCAAAACTTTGAATTAGTGAGCTTTATAGACTTCACTTTTTATGTGAATTCTCCTTGATTTCTATATCCTTTCTTTTAGTGGTTTTAGTACATTGACTTGATGTTCTTTCCAAGAGAAAGGACAACCTAATTGATGCTTTTTATGAATGATGATTTTTTCTTTTCAACGATCAAAGGAAAGTTTGCAAATGGAGTTAGCATTCCACTATCCCATACTAGTGGATACTTTCTCCAATCCATAAAAATGCGTCTTGAATTTGGATTTCAGTCTACGTATTTTGAATTCTCTCATGATAATTTCTAACGATCCTTTCTTTAGCCCTTGTTGGTGCCAATTTTGAGAGCAAAGAATGTGTTTTATCCTTTTTATACAGCTATTAGTTCTTGCAAAGAACTTCTTAGGCTCAAATATCTAGGGTATGTCTAGAACCTTTTACATCTTTATGCCTTTTTTTGGAGACATCTAATTATAAAATTCAATCCTACTTAGGATTTGATGCTTTAAGTGCTAACTCTCATGAGTCATTCATGCGATTTATTGCCAATAATTGGGCAAAATTGATAATATCTCCAATTGAAACTTCTTGGAAAAACATTTCCAAGTTTGGTCATATCTTATTGGTCAAGCATTGATGACAAAGACTTAGTCTTTATCTTAAGATCTCTTTGAAAGTCTAAAGCTTCTTGGCTTACCATCATGAGTTTTTTAGAGATCTTTCCCTCAACTCTAAGTCAAAGCATGTGCTAATGCCTTCTAGATTCCAAAACTATCTCTTTAGGATTGATACACCTTTGGGTTATATCAATCATTTGACTTTGAGTAGCACTATTGGTAGTTTAAAAATCCTTGGGAACTACTTATTGTCTAGCTAGATTAAAGAATTTTGATTTTACCACTACTATGGAAAATTATGTTCTTCAAGAGCAAAGGATCTTTCTTGGAATGTTTTGTACCTCTTGAATGATCCTTGAAAGCAATTTAGGACTTGAAATTTCATTTAGATGTGATATTGATTCCTTTTTCTAGAGTTTGGAACAAGAATTATTATCATTGGTCAATGTGACTTTATTTCTTTTGTACTTTAAGCATATTTCAACAACCCATTTTGGGTGCATAAGTTTGAAGTACAAGTTGGTCTTGGTGATTGAAACAACATAAAATAAGTATAGATGAACACAAAACTTTATTCTTGATCACTTAAGAATCATCTTGATTCTCTACTAGAAGTTATTTTTTGGCAATACCTTAGAAGACCTCAAGGATTAAGCTTTGCAAATAGCTTGCCCAAAAAGATACACGTAAAACTATGAAAATCAAGATATAACTTATACTAATGTATTATAGAAAGGTTCAAAGGTCTGTGAGAAATAGATGAATCTCAAGTATAATTTAGCTTCATCAAAGTCAAATTATAAGTTATACCTTGATTTCTCACAGACCTTTGAATCTTTCTATAATTGTTAGGAAGGTTGAATCTTAATTTTGACCATTCAAGGAATGGTCTTTTGACTCCTCATGGTTTTAGCCCATCCAAAGATTTATTACTTTGGATTTTCAACATACCTTAATGTTCAATTGTTAAAAACATGTATCTTGTAAGAATATTTCTTGAATATAAAATTATAAATGATACTTTATTCAAAAGTACCTATTAGCTTCTAATTCCTTTGACTTTAGGTATTGAATCAGAATTACCCGAGTTCTATCTTTGGAGACACTTGATGAACATCTAGCCATGTGTTTCACTCCCCAACTTTGGTTTCCATATCTTTGAAAGTTATAATCTTCCAAAGTGGTAGCCTTTCTTTGGAGATGTTTTACTTTCAAAGAGCTTCATTTAGATAAATTTAGACCAATAATGTGGTCCTCTCATGATTCTAAAATGTTATTCTTTAAGTATTTTTAAATACTTAAAGAAAGTTTGGGAACATCTTGTGTACTTTTCCATACTTGAGTATAACTTGTATAATTATCTTTATGGAATACTACAAAAAGAATCATGACTTAAGTATTCCCATATGTTATATGAAAATTATCCTTGTCAATAAAGTATGCAAGAACTTTTTTAGAATTTATGTCTAAACTCTCTAGAATTTGTTCCATTCTTGTCTTATAAGACTTGATGAACTACTCAAGTTCGAAACTATAAGCTCAATTAAAGATTGGTTTACTTCCAATATTCCTTTAGGGGTCCCTTTACCTTCTAAGTAATTAGAGTCTATTTGAAGTATTATTTTGAGTTACATTGATCCATGAGGAATCAAAAGACGATTCCTTGAATGATCAAAGTTAAGATTCAATCTTCGTAATAATTATACAAAGATTCATAGGTATGTGAGACATAGATTGATCTTAATTATAATTGAGCTTCATGAATGTCAAAGTATAATTTATATCGATTTGCATAATTAAGTGTGTATAATGCTCCAAATCCTTTATGTCCAGCCCATAATGTAACTGTTTCTTTCATAACATGCAACTAAAGAAACTTTTTTCCAAGTACTCTTTGTGGTATTTTTACTTTACCTCTAGCATGTCTCCAAAGAAATCCATCTTTTAAGAAGAAATTATAAGATCTTTTCCTATTATCTTTGAATCTATTTGAACACCAAGTAAGAGGTGGGTACTAAGACATTTTTGAATATCTTTCCAGTCTCCTTCATATTCATCATCATTAAATTACTCATACTAAAAAACTTGTGGATCATAATTAATTAAATTTATATGAATTTATCTAGCATGTTCAAAATCATCTTCAAATTTAGATTTAGAAAGCATATCAGTAACAATGTTGGATTTCCTAGAAAACTAAAGTTGGGTTTATAAATTTAATATATGAGATCTATATCAACAATGCAACATCAAGATTTGCAATCATACCAATCAATGGGACACAAGCTATCTCAACGATCAAGTTGGCTCCTCTAAAGTACCCTTTTTTAGTCTTTAAAGTTGTGACTAAACCCCAATGCTCCCATCCAATTTTCTGGATATTTCCTTTGAACTTCATATAAAAGCTTAGCACCAAATCGAATAATGTATCTCTTCCCCTCTATATCGTTGTGGCCAATAACCCATCATATATCTATAGTACTAGTATCTATAGTCTAGATAATTGGTTTGTTTTTAGAAAAGATAAGATCTTTTCAAAATAGGGATTCAATTAATAGTGTTTTAAAATTTCTCATGGTTTTAGAATGATTTTCAATCCATAAAAACTTTCTTTTCTTCCTCAACAAATCATAGAGGCAATTAGCAACATGTGCAAAGTGAGGTATCCAAATGGTATAGAAAAAATAAACTCCTAAAAAATCTTCTCACCTCACTTACATTGGTACAAATATCAGATATCTTGTTTATGGCATCAGGTTTAGGTGGATCTGGTCTCTGACCATAGTGAACACAAAAGTCTCCAACAATAAGTACTTCATTGATACCAAAAATAGAATTTATTTTCAATAGAAAATGTTAGAACAACCTTTCCAAATGTTTTGAAAATGTTCATAATCATTGATTTGGTCAATAAAAGACTTTTTGGAGCCTGAAGAGTCTGATATTCCTCACATCCTTTGGGAATATCATTGATGAATGGCATTGTCACATTTGGAATGAAATTATGTATTCATATCATTCATCATATGTGCTAGTGCGTTTTTAGCTTCTTGTGGAAAAGTGCACATACTTACTAAGCTAAGAGGAGTTTTCATCATGGTAATATCTCTATTTTCAATAGAAAGTTGGAATTGATCAAATCTTGATTATAAATCACCCATAGAATAGATAGAATGCATACCAAATGCTTCAAAAAACTCAATTATAATGGGGCTAGTTCCAATATTCCTAATGGTAACTTTATTGAGAGGTTGTTAACCCTAAATGAATGTCAAATTTCCATTCTTCTTAGGTACAATGAACCATCATTTTGAATATGCAGTTGAAGATGGTTCAATAATCTTCATTTGCTTCTTGTTCTCAAGCAGTCTAATCAACTCAGGTTAGTGAGCTTTTGGGACTGGTATTAGGAAAATATTCCAAGGAATGTGCAACATTATAAAGATGCTCATAGGTGGAACTAGTCAAGTATCAACACAAATTATCTCATGAGGATAAAGTGAAAAAGCTTTTTGATGTTCTCTAATGACTCGCAGACATATTTCTTTCTCAACCGGTAATAGAAATGTTTCATCACCTCCTATTTTGAATGGTTTAATAGTCTTTTCAATGAAAATATGTCTTATATTTTATTTCTCTTGTAGTATAGGGTTTTTTGAAACCTGCTTGAATTTTTCATCACTTCCTTTTGGTAAGGGTTGAGCTATGGATTTACTCTTGTTGTCAATGGTTTTGTACTTATTATCAACTTTAGCTTCCTCAAAGAAGTTCTCTTTCATAAATTTAGAAATCATATCATATTCATCAATGGAGTTAAGAAGCACAAGTCTTGAAGTGTTTGAATCATGTAATGTTTGTTGAACTTCTTCAAGTAAAGAGAAATTGGATGAATTTTCAATGACATGCTCATCATGTAATATGAATCCTTTGATTTTGTAATATTTTCTTGAGTTTCTGTAAATGTTTTTGGAACTAGGTTTCTATGCAAGAATTGCAATTTTATTGAAGGAAAATACATAGAAAAATTGTTTCAACTATTCACATGTTTTGTGAGACATCAATCCATTGTCTGCTATTGTCTTGTTCAATAGTGGACCCTAACAAAAAATCTGATAAAAATATGTTCCATACTCATGTAGAGGTACCCAATTGTTGCATAATTTCTCTAGTGAATATATAAGAGACTTTCTGAGTTGTTCTTGATTCCTTGCATGCCTCAAGCATATTTTCATAACTTGTAGTGACTCTAGACTAGATCTAGATTGAATTTGTGCATATGATGATCCATCATTCATTGCTTTAGTTTCCATTATTATTTTGATTATCAATGGTTTCCCAATAATAGCCTTATCTGAACAATTATCATATACAAAAGGAGCAAAATCCTTTTGAAACTCCACTTCTCCTCACAGAAACATTGGTGCATAATCATAGTAGAATTCTTGATCCATTATCTACAATCCTCATTCTCCAACCATGTTCTTTATCTACTAGCCATCAAAGCTTATCATATAATTTCCTTGAGATCACATTTATCTCTAACCCAAAGTCTACCAAAGCTAGACTTAAACATGATTCAATCTCATCACCTATTTGGATTTTCATTTTTGGTTTTCCTCTTGCCAATACGTTCTTGCTAAATTGGATCTCCAAATCTTTGTATCCTCATCACATATAATGGGACTAAGGAAATTTCTATTCACTTGGCAGGCCTCAATTTCATTGTCCTCATCCTCATCAGATAAATCACTCAATGTTACTACATCATTCATGACCTATGTAACATCAGCTAACTCTTCCATTTTGATATCTTGTGGAATTGGGAATCTTTTCCTTATAACAAGTTTTATAAAACTGTCTTTGAATTGAGGCTTTAGAGTTGAAAATACTTACTCCAAAGACATTGTCACAACTTCTGAGTAAAATATCATTCAAAATATCCTTGGCATCAATGGTATTTTCTAACTCCAATATTATTACAACTTTTGGTGTCTTCTTGCTTTTTTTTTCCTTTTGTTTTTTGTTTTCTTGTTTACTCTCATTCTTGTCTGTAGTATCTTGCATCAGTTTGACCTGATCCTTCAATTGATTCTTTTGAACTAGGTTCTCTTTCATAGGCTTTTTTCTCTCTCTTATTTCTCATCTTTTTTCTCTTCTTTGGCACTTGCACAATCTTCAAAATACACTCTCTTTTCATTATTTCTATTTTTCTCTTCATCTTCTCTAATTTGTCTTCACGTCATTCTTCTTTCCGACTAAACTTCCTTTTTGTATAGCTCAGGTTGCAATTATACAATATTGATACTGTTTTGTAGCATTCTTCCGTATTTGGCTTAAGGGATCAGTTAAGATGGTTATAGTAGCTATCTAAGAGAATCAGTTTGATAGTCTATTGAAAAATAATTATTGCTGAAAAACGTCATTTTGACATGGTGCCATGGTATCCAAATGGGTAGATTATCATCTTACTACATAAGTAAATGAGCTATTGAACTTGTTTCAACACCAAAGTTCTAACCAAAGATACAAAACTATAGGAAACCTCTAGTGTATTATATTAATAGTAGATTACAACGAGCAAAATGTGGCACTCAAACCTTGGCATCTCCGAATTCTTTAGGGACTTCTACATAAAACTTGCAACCATCAAATATGAATATGATAGAACAATTTGGATATTCCTTGTGAGAATGGCAAGATAGTTAGAATATTCTTTGCATAGAAAGTAAACAAGATTGTGCCTCTGGAGCAAATAAGAGCTTGTCTTCAATATCTAGTACATGATAAATGATCTTTGTAAGTAGTTGAGATCCATTCATGAACTTCTTAGACTCCCAATGCTTCATTGCTTCTTTCAACTGTTCATGAATATAATAAGACATATCTACTACCCCAAATGGCTTGGTCTTATCCTTATTATTCCAGATCACCAAGGTTATTGGTTTATGAGGCATGGTGTACCTTGATAATCTAGAAAAGCATAAAAGCTATAGGAAAGTTTTGACTGCTAGCTCCAGCATTTCTTTGAAATCCTCAAACTTAGTGTATCCTACATAGGTAGCTACATTCTTCTTCACAAAATTGATATCTATTTTTATACATACCCATGGGACAGAAGTTCAGGGTAGCTTTTATATGTACTAGTTTGATGGTGATCTCTATGAGCTCCTTTACTTAGTTATTAACTTTGCAAACAAAATAAGGCTCATTATTCCTTTTGAACTCTTGCAATGAGGTCATTACTTGCTCACACCTTTCAAAATCTAATTAAAACATTTATGAAGCCCTATTGCTTTCCAGCTTTTGTATACTATTGCTGATCTTTGGAAGCTATGGAATTGCTAAAAGAACATGGTATACTTGAGCTTTCTTTTCTTGACTATGAAGATGTGCTACCACAACTTTAATGTGATATTTCACCTCCTTCTCTATCTATTCTTTGTTAGGAAGATCCTCTTCAACTGATTCTAGCTCCACAACTTCTTTTGTAGCTTCACTGTCTAGGAACTAGCATCCTCTAGGCAAAGAAACTAAGTCTACTTCCATGTTTGATATATGAAGCCCTTTATTCATTTTCTTATAAAAGAAAAACACGAATACTCTACACCTATTAATAAAGACTCCACATATGAAAATTATTTACATCATCACAAGAAGAAAACAAAAAAATTTACACGACTGATCACATACTCTGATCACTCCATTCGTCAATAATTCTTTATGTGCCCATCATAGTGAAGCAAGGTATTTATTCTCTTTTATAAGTGGAATTGGAGAGATTTTGCAAAATAATAATATGGAAAAATAAAAGAAATAAAATAAAATAAAAAAATGACTCACACACTCCTCCTAATCCTTGCTTTGTTCTTTAAAAAGGAATAAATTAAAACATTTATATACATATTTTTTTTCTTTTTATTTTCTTTAATATATTTTTTCTATGTTTTTTCTATATTTTCTCATCTTTTTTCCATTTTTTCCAATTTTTTCCATTTTTCTTTTGATCCATTGTAAGGGAGTCTTCTCCCCCTCCTAGATCTCTTCATCATGTAAAAAGAGCTTCTTTTTGAACTTGGGTTTTGAAGGTCTCCTGCCTAGTCAATGTATTTCTCCTTGTTTTGTTCTTGTTAAAAGTATTTGAGTCTACTTTGTTGTTTGCTGGTTTGCCCTTGATATTTGCTTCATTTCAAGTTGTTGCTGAGTTTGATTTTGGTAATTTCTTCTTACTTTAGGTATCCATATTTATTAAGTGTTTTTACTTATTTCTCCATATTTTTGTTTTATTTGATTTTTTTTTTCCATTTGCTTTGTAGTCCAAAGTTTTCTTTTGATGAATTGGTATTTGACCCTCCTCTTTAATTCCTTCTTGATATTTTGATTTTTTAGCTATTGAGAATTTGAATGTTTCCATATCCAGTTTGTATATGTCCTTATTAAGTTCTTGCACACCATCATTTAGAAGAAAAATTCTCATAGTCTTCTCTCTCATTTTTAATTTGATCAATTGCCTATCAAAATCAACAAACACTCCATATTGCTTCATCCGGTCTTGACCTAACATTGAACTTTCAAGCATTAACCTTTTTGGCCATTCTTCACACTCAATTGAAGTCCCTTCCTATCCTATTTTCAAATCAACTCACTTTTGATAATGAAGGAAGTGTTTGTCCATTTATTGATTTGATTACAATATGGTTCTTTTGTTCCCTCCCTATAAGTTGATTGAGAAGTTTTGAACTAATTAGGTTTACTTGAGACCCACTATCCAATAAGACCCTAATTTTAGTTCCTTGGTGCTGAGAAAAGGGGAGCAACAGACCCTAACTGCCTCACATGGAAGTGAGAGGCTCTTCCAAGAGGAGTTGCAAGAAGTTTAAGCAACGCACACACACCCACGTCCATGAACAATGGCACCATGGCCAACGTCAAAGGAACAAGGGAGGGCAATGCTCACACACAAACAACCCCAAGTGCCAAACCCACACACATGGATCAACGCCTAGCACACAAGGAGAAATGTGGAAGCCAAATGAACCTTCTTTCCATTAGCATGGAGGCCAAGGGACCCCCCTCTTTACAAGAAATAGCCTCTATTTATAGGCTCAGCTCAATTCCCCCATGTGCTCCTTTTGACTAGTAAAAAAGGACCACATGCCTAACTGTCATATCTCAAAAGGATTCTTGGAATATATTTCTAACAACCAAATCAAGGGAAGAGCATACGTGCACGCGTGGGGAGTTCTTCTACACTTCTTGAAAAAAGGTGAGCATTTACATCAAGGCTCCAAAGCTTTGCTTTATGAGAAATATTAAAAAGTGTCTAAGGAGGGGTTTTTATGTGAAATCCTAAGTAGATACAAAAAGAGATATTATTTTGGTCTAGGGAGGGTTTCTATGCACAATTGTGGGTGTGTGCATACCCTACAACCCAACACTCTCCCCCCCTAGACTTTGTCGTCCTCGACAAAGCTAAGAGGAAAGGATCATACACAACTGAATTGTTCCCAGTTGGAAATGTCAAATCTGGAAATCTTCAGGTCTTCAAAAATCTGCAAGTCTTCAGTCAATCTGCAAGTCTTCAGTCCTTCCTTCAATCTATACTTCTTCAGTCTTCACAGCTGAGGGACACAATCCCCTTGGGGGGCAGTCAGCCCAGCATTACTCCCACTACGTAGTCCTTTGTAAAGCTGAGAATGTCTTGTCAGGCAGCTTGCAAACCTGAAATTGAACATACACAACAAGTAGACTATTTCTATAGAATATAACATGTAATTCAATTTGTAGTTTCCACTTCAGGGGACATCAAGTCCTTAGGACTGCTCTTCTCGAGAGAAGTCCTCAAAAAAGTCTTCTTGTCCTATCTTTTATGGTGCCAACATAAGGTCGTGCTTATCGTGGTGTCAACTAGGTTAGGTGTGATCTTCTTAGAATGAGAAAAAAGTTGGACATACATAGGTAGGGAATGGGTTTGGTGCAAACCTGCGTTAAACATTTCAAGATTCATGCATGTGTCAACATTCAACTCCTCACCATCAAGTAATTTCTTGTCACATACTAGGGTCAATCTCAAAACTCATCTTTTATATCCTAGTATCTAGACGTGTGCATCCTGATTGACCTATCCACAGTGTATTTATGCTATGAGAAGCAAATAAATAGACATGACTTCCTTAAGTGTGAGTAATCTCGTGTGCTGTGTGAGTGCACTAACAGGAAAGCATACATGTAACTGGGATAACTCCTCAGGACGCATGAAAAAAGAAGTAATTCCATCCTAGTGCTTCCAATCGTACATATTTACAAGTGACCATAGAGAGCATAAACAGGAAAAAAGAGAACAAGCAAATCCTCAAATCCTTGCTGCCTTGACATCAACAGAACACTCTAAAGATTAGAGGTTACCATCATTCCTCCTTACAAACTGCCACAAGATTATCCAATGTCATCATAACTATCAAATCATCAAAAGGAGTCGGAAAGGATCAATGCTAAGTTCTATGTGTGTTGGCCTACAATGCATTATGAATAAGCCTTAAATGAGCTTTGTGAAACCAGGGAGTTTTTGCCCTAGCAAAAAACAAACACTCAATCCTTGGAACAAGATGTACTCCAAACATTCTTCAGATTCTTAGCCATGCTAAAATCTTAATTGTGTTAGCACATAAACAATAAAAACAAACCTGCAATTCTTAAATATGCCTCAACGAAACTTCTTGTGTTATCAAACAGGTGCAGGTGTGTTTGTTGCCCTAAAAGTGTCTCTAGTGAGTGTGGTTGGGCGTGCGAATGAGTGGATGGCAATCTGTCATTATAGTTGATGAAGATGAAAGCATAGAGACACTAGAAGTGACAAATAGACCCCTTGTCCTTCCTCGGGTAATCATGAACTACGGTTAGTCATCAAACAATAGAACTGAACCAAATGCCCTGAATCTAACAGTGTTCAATCCTGCAAGAAAACGGATTTAGAACCTGCTAGAGTTTTTCACCACTCCTCAACTCAAAGTGGTGAAAAGCTCTAGCAGGTTCATCTTGCAAAGTAGTAACAATATAACCTGATACCTGGGAGCCTCCATCAGCCACACTAAATGTTGGACACCATCCTCAAGGAGATTAGTCACAATTATTCTGGGCACTTTTAAGCATAACAAAACATCCTAAAAGGTAAGAAAAATAGCAAACTAAGAGCAATTGCATTTATTTAGACTGTTGGAGGTTGCACAAGTGCAAGGATGCATTTGATGCCTTCTTAGAGAGAGCATCAATATGATGCTACTTCTGGCAATATTTCCATGCAAGAACCAATGGAGACACATTATTTTCATAATAACTCTAAGTTCCCATCATCCTTCTGTAATACTCAGAGTTGTCACTATCAGGTGGAACTTAGACACAATACTACAAGAGGTAGACACCGAGATACTTCCACACCCACATCATCATGTTTCTAAGTAATGGAACAGATTATCCCCGAGTGAAAGAATAAAGAAATCTAAACAATGGAAGCACGAGGTCTTGTAAGACTCAATTCTCCTTCATCAGACATGCAAAGAAACAATCCTTATCTTCCCACAGAGTATGCCAAAGTTCTTTTTGAAAACTCTATTATAGACTTATCATGAGCGTGAAAATTCATTGATCTTTGTACCCTTTCCTAGAAGCAGTACAATTATAGTGCGCATTTTTTTTTCTGCAACAATTTCTTCATATCATACCATTAGAGCAAGGTACATTAGTGATCATGGAAATATTAGATACATCGACAGTAACACATATCCAATCGACGAGTCATCATATGGGCACATCATCAATCAATGTCGCTTTGTCTTCCTGCATATTGCAATACACCTCGCAATGGAAGGAGAAAAAAATGCATTTTTACCCTATCATTTTGACTTCCCTTATATAGAAATGAGTGCCAAATGGAAGTTTAAAGAAGCATATCTCATGTCTAGCACCATGCCAAGTGACCGCGATGGTACGCATTTTGGAAGAAGAAGATTAACTGGAAGCCCTTTTGAAAGGTTGTGATAGAGAAAATCTTAAAGCTAAGGCCTACAGCCTTTGTGAAGAGAGCCCATTATGACACATAAACATCCAAACAAGTCTGAAGTCCCACACGATCATGAATAGTAGAGTGTCCTACTCTGTCAAAGGAGCAGTAGTATGGTTTCTGATATAGCATTCACCAAAAATGGGAAGGAAAAAGGGGAGCCAAGCTCGACCCTTGAGGTGGAGCTCAAGGCTCACTCGGTCGTAATAACCCGGTGTGAGAATCTTCTGAAGGCATAGTCGGGAGGCCATGAAAGCCCATGAAGGCAGACCCCAGAAGAAGAAGCTAGATCAGAGAGAAGAGATTTATCCCTTTCATGGTAGCCAGATGGAGAATAGGGAGCACACAGCTCGACCTGGAAAAAAAAACATCCAAAGATGAAAGTAGGGTGTGCAACTGCACCTGAAGAGCCCAGCCCCAACCATCAAACAAACGAAGGAGTAAGTGTGTGTAGATGACGAGGAGCATTGCCAGGCCTAGAGCAACCGCCCACGAGAAAGCCGAAAGGCAAAAGTCTACTGAGAAAAGCACAGAAAGTTCATGCTACACACACCGATCCTATTTCCATATGAACTGGCCATATTGAGGACACTATGGCAATCCATAACACTTTACTTAAGAGGAGATATGCAGTGCAAGTGCTCCCCTTGCAGTGTAGGTCACCGGTTGAATGGACGAAAACTTTATCAGAGATAACCAGTAGGGAGGAACTAGACCAGCTGCAACAGTCATGACTTATTAGCATGGAATATACAAGCATAAGTCCACATTGAGCATGTATAAGTAGAAGCACAGAAAACATTTGCCCAAAATCTCTGTTGTCCTGTATAGGGCTATGTAGAAGGAACTTGTGACCCTTAAGACTCCTCATGAGCTTATGTCTCCGAGACCTGAACTGGCCAACCTTACACAATAGAACATAGCCAAAGATACAATTCTTGGCATCACACACTTCAAACAATCACCGGTTTAGCATCTTTGTCGTACATAATGAAGGCTATAATGCAATATGTAGCTCAGTGATGAGTAGCACCTCCTTTAATGTCAATCCGCGAAGACGTGAGGATGGTATGAAGACCTCGAGCAAGTGGAGGCACAAGTGCGTGAGTGAGAAGCACACCAACATGCACACACATACACACACACGCGCACACACGGCAAGACAAAGAGTGAGACGCAATGGAGTTCTTAGATTACTTTCAAAAAGCTCTTAAAAGTTTGTTTCAATTACAAGCTAACCCCAAAAATGAGCTCTCTAGCTCTTTTTATAGTTTTTGACTAGGTTTTGGCCCTGTCCAGACCTAGTGTTCGGCCTAGTTAAAAATTAGGTTCTAGGGCTTATTTGAGGGCTCAAATGAGATCTAAAAAATACGAAAATTGGTAAGCAACTACTTCTAAGGCTCCTCAAGCTCGAGGACTCCTCGGCTTGCACAAAATGGAGCCACAAAAAGGTGAACATGGTATTTACAGGGGTTGTTAGTGATGAGAATCACTTTTAATTGATGTAAGGGTTTTGAAAAATTAAAGGTTGCCTTAGTGCTAGATCTGCGTGAATGCTCGTACTTGCTTCTTCATGAAGAAAATTATTGGCCTACTTGCCAGATCTTCTTTGACTGCCATGTCTGCCTGTGCTGTCCCTTCGCTCTGACTCTCTTCGTCTTGTGGCTCCTTCGGTTCCCTGACTGCTGCCAACACCCCCCCCACTCTCGCGTCTGTCGCCCCTGACAGACCCTTGTCTAGAGGATTTTTGAACATAATATTGGACGACATCGGAGGCTAGGTGGTGTTCTTCGAGTCGCAAGCCGCGTGCTAGATCTGTGAGCAAATCATCCCAATTCACAGGTCCGGGAACATCTGGATGAGGCACCCTCAATTGTTCTGAGTAAATAGTTCTCTCCACAGCAAATAATTGGAGGAGATGTGATGGTCTGGGTATAAAGATTTCGGAGTGATATTCCCAGAATCTTGTGATGAACATCTCCTCAAATGTCTGTTTAAAGCAGGCTGGGAGGTACTTGATTCTGGCGTGCCAAGCATATATTACTTCAATTGATGGGGTGGTACTCATATCGTACACCAGATCCTGGTTTCCTGTCATGAAACCTGCTCCTGAGAAGTGAGGGTCCTTAATGTTCTTAAACGTCCTGAAAGTGATCAGCATTAATTCAAATATTTTCATACACATCTGGGCCATCACATCGGGATTATTGCGTAGCCGAATGCTCCAGTGACGGATTGTAGAAATCATGTAGTTCACCATGGGGGGTCCTCGTGGAGGTGCTAGATAAACGTAATTTAACCATTTTGCGCAGGCTTTGATGTCTCTGACGGCAATAGTGAATTCAGGCCAGGTGCGTCTTCGAAGAACTGGAATGTAACAAGGGTTATATTTAATAAACAACGGCATATTATTCCAGGTTCGGACCATTTCAGGATATGTTTCCAAAAGCCTGATCCTCCAGGTGGGTTGATGGATGGACCCACGCTTAGCACTTTCCGGTATATCATCTGGACCAAATTGTGTAGCGAATGTGGGAGGCTTGCCGCATCGTCGTTGAATCTCGGCGTTGTAATCGGCCAACAGTATGCAGTATGGCACATATTGGTCATTATTGGTGCCGATCCATCTATGATGAGACATGCTTCTGAAATATTCTGACTTTATGACAGTTTCTTCTAGGTTCGCTAGTGATTGGATCTGAATGGCCACCCGTTCTTCGTGGGTGTTCGCTGTCCTTTCCAGTGTCTGAAGCCACTCGGGTGCTTCCACTTCCAAGGTGTCTAGTCCCTCTGAGGTTCATTGCCCGCCTGGCATTGGCATAGGAACATACGGTTCTTCGTACGAATCATCTACCTCAATAGGGACCAACTCTTCTGGCTCTGGTTCTACTACTGGAGAGGGCTGCCTCTCGTATGTCAGTAACCTCTTTTGTAATTCTACTACCTGCTCAGTTAAGGCCTTTACTTCGTCTGAGGTAGAGGTTGATGGGACACTCTTCGGTTGTTCTTCCTGTTCCTTAAGTCTGCTCTGTAGTGTGTCACGTTCTCTTTCTAAGTCATCATGGGCTTCCAGAAGATCTGCATAGCTCTCCAAAATGGTTTTCATCGTCTCCGTGGGAACTGCTTTGAACTGCTCTGGATCTATCTCGTGGGGAGAGCCTTCCATTGCCGCTTCCAGATTCTCTTCATTTTGTTTTTGCAGTCTCTTGTTCTCTTCCAGTGCTGTGGCCATATGTTTCCTGAGTAGCGCCAAGTTACGTCTGACTCGTAGGTTATCGGCCTGGTATACTTCGAGCAAGGCTTCTAATTGTTTGACGCCTGCTTCTTTCGATGGTTGGGGTGCCTCTAGTAGTGTTTGGTGAGCCTGCTCAAGCATTGTATAACGTTGATTTACATCTGCATTTTCTTAGGTGCAGAGCGATGGTCGGTGTCATTGCTACCATATCCTTCAGCTTATTGAGATCTTTATGTTTCATTCTGCCTGGAACCATTGTTTCCTTTTCAGTGGGGATGTGCATACCATACATGCCCAATGCTTCTCGTACTAGATTGAGGGTCAGCTTGAATCTTTGAAGTTCATGGCCTGGCAGCAGTGAGGATAACACAAAGGTGCTGTCGCCTCCCTTGGCCCTGCTTGGAGTGATGGTACTGATAAGATAAGAACAACGTAAGAAATCCGGCTTTGGTAAGTGGGCCCTGAAATAACTATCCAAGCCGGCTTTGGTCCATACTGAACGCATGACTTTGGCATTTTGATAGCTCTCAAACTCGCGTGTGAAAAAATGGTAGCGTCCCCATTTACCATTAAACTCCAATTCAGCTTCCCAGAAATAGGTTCCATCACCCAATGGTCCAGCAACATCACTGAACCAATGAGCGTGTTTGCCCACTTGAGAGGTGTGCCCCTGGGGAGGATCCTGAATTGGGAGCACATGCACAGCTTGAAGTTCTTGCGGTCTTTCGGTGAGATGGGGTTCGAGGAGGAGTGTTTCTATATCCACAATCTGTGCACTGGATCCGGCTTGAGAACTGGCACCTCCGGCTTCAGCCATGGCCCTGCTTGCTTGTTGGTTCTGTGAGAATATAGAACCAGGTGTTAACATTGTAATGGACAGAATAAACCCGTTGTTGTCCCCGTTACAACATTAACATGAGGTAGATGATGAGTCAGTGGTTAGTAAGTGCACGATGACAGTGTGTGTAGTTAATGCCTGGTTAGTCCTAGGAGCTAGATGGAAAGGTGAGCTCTCTGACTAATGCAGTTAGTAAGTGGAGATGAATTCACAGATTGGGGTCGGGGGGTTTATTACAAGTCTTAGGTTGCCAAACATCTCTAGGCGACAGTGTGTTCGAGTGTATCAGACAAGAGTGGGTGGCGGCTGCTAGAGCAAGTGAACTATGTCGTGTAAGATGTGAATTGTGTGGGACTAGTTGAGCCCGCAAGCAAGCCTTAGGCACCCAAATTTGTCTTGATTGTGGGTCAGCCTTCATCGACTTCTTGGGTATCCAAATGGATTTCACTTTCTCAAACAGAGGTTTTAGGAGTCCTCTTATTAGCATCAAGTCGTTGATTACTAATAGGAAGTTGAGACCGTTGTTGCGACTTCGTTACGGTCGGCAGCTCGTCTTTTCGCACCCACATTTGTCTCATCGGCTGAGTTGTTCTGCTTCGTGCGTTCCTTTGGTTTCTCGCTTGGAGAGTCTTCAGTGATTGATTTGCCCTTAGTTGCTGCCTCCTTCTGGTCTTTGGAAAAGAAGGGAGTTCCATTGTGGTTCTGACTCCTTTTTTGAGATCTTCATTCTTCTGCATCACATAGCCTTGGACAAGAACAGCATGGTCAACTTCATGTGTACCCCTGGAGGGACCAGGAGTCCGTGTCTTTTCTAGTTCCTTGAGTGCTCCATTATTTAACTCAATTGTAATTCTAGTCTGATTCACCCATACCTGAAGAAGTCCACTTCTTAGGTTTAAGTTGACTGCTTGGTCATAGATCCAGTCTTGACCCAAGACAAGGGGTTCCGTGAGGTCCTCATCTTGACATACTAGTACTTTAACTGTCATTGCCTCATCATGAATATAGAGGGGAAGTTCCACCTCGCCCATGCAAGGGGTTTCCACACCTCCCAATCCTATGAGATATGCTTCCACAGGATTGACAGTTAATTGCAACTCTTGACAGTAAGACAATTTAACAGCACTAGTGGCTGCACCTGAGTCAATCAAGGCTCTTACAGTCCTTGCACTTTTTCCTTGTCCTATATCTAAGGCTATGAAAGGACGTCGATCGGTTATCTTATGTGAGCTAACACCTGAAACTTCACACATAGCCATGTCATATCCCTGATCTGCATGTGCATCGTGCCTAGGGTGCTCTCTACCTTGTCTTCTTAATTTCATTCTTCGTATGCGCTCTAAGGCTTCTGCTTGAGCTTCCTCTCAAATTCGCTTTTCTTCCTCTTTGCGTTTCTTAGCAGTATTGAGTCGACTTAGCATTTCCTCCGTGAGGGGTTCCTGATACAACTTGACTCTGCATCCGCTAATATAGTTTGGGAGAACATCACCCTCTAAAGTGGCTAGTTGTACTGCTCCACTCGTGGAAATCCTGTTGATGATCATAGGTCCGTAGCCTCTCTTTTCTAGCTTCCTTGCATGTTGCTTCAACGTGTAGACTAAAACTAAGTCGCCTGCCTTTAAACCTTTATCCTTAACGTGGGCATCAAAGTATGCCTTCTGTCGTTTCTTAGCTGCATATATCCCTACAGCTGCTCTCAGTCTTGTTTCTCCTAATCGTTCAAGGTCAAAAAGTCTAGAGGAGAGTTCATGACCCGTCCATTCATGCTCTTGTGCCACTTTCAATGTAGGTATCAAAAAGTCTAAAGGTAGCACAGCATTTTGACCAAACACCATTTGAAAGGGAGTGGCTTGGAGTACCGTTTTGTAGGCAACTCGGTATGCCCAAACAACATGGTGTAGCTGTTTGTCCCAATCAGAGCATTTATTGTTCACTAATTTCGTCAATACATTGCATAAGATCTTGTTGGTGCTCTCAGCCTGGCCATTTGCTTGAGGGTGATAGGGGGCAGACTTCTTATGTACTACCAAGAATTCTTGGAGTAGATTTTCAATCACCTCGTTCAAGAAATGAGTACCTCTATCACTAACTAGCTCTATAGGTAGCCCGTATCTAGTGAACACATTCTCAAACAAGAATTTGGCCGTTGTTTGAGCATCGTTCTTCGTTGTGGCTTTTACCTCTACCCACTTAGTAAGATAGTCTGTTGCAACAATGATATATTCTGCATGGGAACCCTTAGCTGGGGGATTATTAGGGCCTACGAAGTCTATTCCCCACTTAGAGAATGCGCGTCCACCCATCATAGGTTTCAGGGGCATCTCATCTTTACGTATAGGATACTGAGTTCTCTAACAGACATCACATCGTTTCACATAGGTATGTGCATCCATGTGAAGGGTCGGCCACCAGAAGCCTGCAAATAGTATTGCCTTGATCACCCGATCTGGTCCAAAGTGTCCTCCTGCTACACCTTGGTGAGCAGTTTCCAAGATCTTAAGATATTCACTTTCATGGACACATAGCCTCAGGTAACCATCTTTACCACGCTTGTATAGATTATCACCAATGAGTGAGTAATCCTGGGCTTCTTGTTCTAAACTCCTTTTCCTAGCTAGAGTCATGTCTGGAGGGAATGTTTTCGTCCTCAGGAAGGATACTAGTGGTTCACTCCAATCTGGCACTATGGATACTTGATAAAGAGTGGCATGTTCCACAGGTGGTTTAGTGCAGCAGATTGGGCATTCCTTGCACAACTTTTGGACATCAGCTTCCATAGTTGGCCAGTGTACTCCGAGTCTCCTTAGTGTCTGTAAGGTTCGTTGCTTTGAGTAGTGTTGCTCTAAGGCACCTACATGTGCTAAATGCAACCATTTATTGTACTCGTCCTCTTCCACACAACAGGTCAAGATCCCTTGATCTGTGTGCTTGTACATACTTCCAGCCATGATGTGGTACTTTTGGGCTCTCACAACCTCTCTATTCCATGTGTTTACCACTGGATGATTAGGCCCGTATGTCAATACTGGCACCAATGGCTTAGCCCACTGCGGCACCACTTCCAAATTAAACAAGTAGGCATCAGGAAGATCATCTGATACTCCTTGTGGGGCTTCTCCAGATGTGAGCCTAGAGAGATGATCTGCTCTTAAATGAGTCCTCCCTTTTCTTACCACAACCTCAAAATCATATTCCATTAGCAAGAGAAACCATCTTACTAGTCTTCCTGTATTGCATGGCTTGTTTGCAAGATATAACAATGCTTGGTGGTCAGTAAAAAATTTAAACTTATTTGCAAGCAAATAATGTCTAAACTTTTTAACCGCATACACCATGCCTAAGCCTTCTCTCTCAGTAGTGGTGTAATTCCGTTCAGCTGCATTCAATTGTCTACTGGCATAGGCAATTGGAAGATCCATGTTACCTTCACCAGTAGGTTGTGCAAGCACACATCCAATGGCATAATTGGATGCATCCACATGAACATGGAAAGGCTTATTCCAATCTGGTGTGGTCAAGATTGGTGCTGAACATAATCTTCGTTTAAGCTCCTGGAAGGAATTCTCACATTCCTCAGTCCACTCAAAGTTAGTCAGAAGTCCGTACATGGGCTTTGCAATGACAGCATACATGTGTATAAATCGTCGGTAATAACCACAATGCCCCATGAAAGCTTGTACTTCCTTGACATTCTTTGGCCTAGGTAGCTCTGCTATAGCTCTCACTTTCTCTTCGTCAGTAGATATGCCATTCTTTGACACTATGTGTCCTAGAATCTTGCCTTGCCTGACCATGAAAACACATTTTTTCGGGGTTTAGGCAGACTTGATATTCTCTACATTTGTCAAAGATTTGTCTGAGTTCAGGGATATGGGTTTGTCTAATGTTGGAATGAGCACAAAGATCATCAACATAGACCTCTAAATTCTTCCTCAGGAACTCCTTAAACACATGGCACATTAGTCTCTGGAAGGTAGCTGGTGCATTGGTAAGCCCAAAGGGCATTACACGAAAGGCAAATATACCCCCCTCTATGGCAAAAGCTGTCTTGTGCTGATCTTCTGGAGCTATGGCTACTTGATTGTAGCCCGAGAATCCATCAAGAAAGCTGTACACTTCCTTGCCTGCCACTCTTTCTAAGAGATGTTCTGTGATGGGAAGCGGATAGTTATCTCGAATAGTGGCTGCATTAACCTTTTTCAAGTTAATGCATACACGCAGCTTTCCATTTTTCTTGGGCACCACTACGATGGGGGATACCCATTCAGTGTGCTCAATTTCATAGATAAATCCAGCTTCAACCAGTCTATCTATCTCTTCTTTGATCTTAGCAGCGTAATTATTGTTATATGTATAGGGCTTTTGCTTAGAGGGTTTAGCATCTGAGGTCATGGGGATGGTGTGTGAGCATATGTCCGGGTCAACACCTTTCAAATCGTTGTAGCTCCAAGCGAATACATCTCTGTATTCTCTTAGCAAGGCTATTAATGCATGCTCTTCTTCCTCTGTTAGGTCATGGCCTATGTACGTGCATCTCTCCTCTCCTTCTTCTAGGGCCACTACTATTTTCTTGGTGGTTTCTTTGTTATCATAGGCCTCTCTTGATTGTGCCTCTCGTTTAGGCATTCTTATCATGACCCTCCTGTCATCTATCTCATACTTCTTAAAATTTTCTGGGACCTCAAACAAGGATTCTTCCTCTTCTGGTGAGACTTCTCTCTTCTTTCGTTTCTTCCCTTCTTCCTTCGGGGTCACATGTGTCGCTAATCTTACATCATTTGTAAGCTCTCCATGCCTCTGGGGTTGAAATTCTACTTCATGGAAGTATTCTTCATCTGATGCAAATGGTGGGTCCATAATGATTGACTCTAGATCGGAGTCACTTGCATCCTCAAATGCATCAGGGCTAGGTTTGCATTCTTCTAGAACTGCCTCTCCCATGATTGGCTCTATGGAGAAGACTGAAATGTCATAGCCATCCTCATCACAGTGGGGTGTCCATTGTTCTTCATTGATGGCTACGTCCATGGTTGCTAAAATTTCTGCCCAGCCGTGAGGTTCAAATTCTTTGTCTGGAAAAACTACAGGTGCATAGGCTGGGTCTTGGATTGATCTATGGGTTTCTTTCGCACCTACCTCTCTGGCTCTTTCTCTCTTCTCTTCGTCCACTGCTACTTTGCACATCCATAAGTGGGTGTCTTCATGCATCCAAGAGGATCCTGACCCTATGGAATGCACCGATTCCGTATCATCTTTGGCTCTATGGATGGGATTCCATTGGATAGGAGGTACATCTCTATGAGAGTAATCCTTGAGATTGACTTTGGTCGTAACACCCAAGTGCTGCAGGTACAAAGAATTGGTTCCCCAGTCCTGTACCACTTGCAACTGTCGCATAAATGGTCTTCCCAAAATCATCTCATAGGCATGATTTTTGCTGAAGTCACATATGGCAAATGTATGCTCAAACTCGACACCACAGGTGGTGAGAGTTATTCCTTCTAGCAATCCTAAGGGTCTCTCAATATGACCATCGGCCATCTGTAGTTTCATTCTCGTTGGCCTGAGTGCTGGCTTGCCCCAGCGCTTCCAGAGGGAAGTGGTAGCAATTGCAACTCCTGCGCCTGAGTCCAAAATTGCCTTGGTGGTGTAGTCCTGGTAGGTAATGGGAAGATAGGTATTACCTTCTTCACCTTCACACATATCTCCTATCTTATCCAAGGGTATCTCTGGTACTGTCCTCTGGGATCCTACCTGGGAACGAGGTTTGGCTATTTCTGGTACTTGTTTGGCTACATGTTTCCATAATTCAGGTCTAACCTTTTGAAATGAGAGAGAGAGAGAGAGGGATAACAAGGAGTGTACTACCCAACCTCCCACCCAAGGCAAACATTGATTTCAAGAAAATGGAAGAGATGGAGGGTGATGCCAGAGTGAAAGTGTGGAGGGGTGAGAGAGAAAGAGAGAGAAGGGGGGTTAGGGGATGTTTTTGTGCAACAAACAAAAGCTGAACTAAAACTTACTCAAAAATTAAAAGAAAGAGGTACCCTAGGCCAACCAAAGGCCACACGGATCCACAACTCAATCCAAGTGTGAGGTGCATCCACAAAGTGTAGGCACGGCAAGCTTGAAAAAACACAACGGCTAAAGGCCGAAGTCCCCGGCAACGGCGCCAAATTGTTGAGAAAAGGGGAGCAACAGACCCTAACCGCCTCACATGGAAGTGAGAGGCTCTTCCAAGAGGAGTTGCAAGAAGTGTAAGCAACGCACACACACCCACGTCCATGAACAATGGCACCATGGCCAACGTCAAAGGAACAAGGGAGGGCAATGCTCACACACAAACAACCCCAAGTGCCAAACCCACACACATGGATCAACGCCTAGCACACAAGGAGAAATGTGGAAGCCAAATGAACCTTCTTTCCATTAGCATGGAGGCCTTTTGGACCCCCCTTTTTACAAGAAATAGCCTCTATTTATAGGCTCAGCTCAATTCCCCCATGTGCTCCTTTTGACTAGTAAAAAAGGACCACATGCCTAACCGTCATATCTCAAAAGGATTCTTGGAATATATTTCTAACAACCAAATCAAGGGAAGAGCATACGTGCGCGCGTGGGGAGTTCTTCTACACTTCTTGAAAAAAGGTGAGCATTTACATCAAGGCTCCAAAGCTTTGCTTTATGAGAAATATTAAAAACTGTCTAAGGAGGGGTTTTTATGTGAAATCCTAAGTATATACAAAAAGAGATATTATTTTGGTCTAGGGAGGGTTTCTATGCACAATTGTGGGTGTGTGCATACCCTACAACCCAACACTTGGTAATACATTTCAACCACTCGTAGGTGATTTTTGGTTACCTTTTGTTCAATTTCATAAAGCATCAAGTCTCTTATCTCTTTAGTTTTTGTTTATTCTTTCTTTAGCTTCTTTCTGAGCTTCTTGTCTTATTCTTCTCTCCTCTTCTTTTCCTTTGTGATTGTTGTAATCTTCTCTAGACTTCTATTGTTAAAGGTTCCATGTATCTTTTTATTCCACATCCATTCACATAATTTTATGTCACTTCTCCATCTACATTTTCCAATTGAATAGCTCCACTAGGGATAATCTTATGAAGGATGTAAGGACCATGCCATCTTTTTTCTAATTTTTTACTATGTTCCTTCAATGTGTATGCTAGGACTAAATCTCCTTTATATGCAAATCATGATATGTTTTTTGTCTTTTCTTATCTACATAAATACTCATGATAACTTGTAATTTGCATGCTCCTGATAGTTCTAACTCCACAATTCTATTAGATAATCCATGTAATCTCCAATGCAATCGATTCCCTATCCTCAAGGTTGGTATAAGGAATTCCATTGGTAGAACTACATTTAATCCATAGACGAAATTGAATGGAGTAGTTCCAATTGAAGTTTTGTATGCCACTCTATATGCCCAAAGGACATGATATAGCTACATATCCCAATCTATTCTTTTAGTATTTACTAGTTTATAAAGTACACTCCATAATACTTTGTTTGTACTTTCTACTAGACCATTGGCTTGTGGATGAAAGGGTGCACATTTCTTATGTATTATCATGTATTTCTTTGTCAATGTTTCAAATAATTAATTTAGTAAATGAGTTCCTCTATCACTTATCAATTGTATTGGTAGTACATATCTAGTGATCACTTATTCATAGAAAAATTTGGATGTTGTTTGAGCATCATTTTTCACTATGGCTTGTACTTCAGCCCATTTGGTTAGGTAGTTAGTTGCCACTATTATGTATTCTGCACGAGAGCTTTTAGCTAGTGGGTGTATAGGTCCAGTGAAATCTAATCCGCATTTACTAAATTCTCTAGCAGATATCAAAGGTTTAAGAGGCATATCATCTATCCTAATAGGTGGTTTATTTATTTGGCAAACATCACATCTTTCTACATACATCTTAGAATCTTGGAATAAAGTAGGCCACCAAAATCGTAAATATTGGATTAATTTAATAGTTCTTTCACTTGAAAATTGACCTCCTACTACACCTGAGTGAGTTAATTCCAGCATCTCTAGGTATTTTTCATTCGGAACAAAGATTCTTAGATATCCATCCATTCCTCTCTTGTATAATTGATCATTTATAAGTACAAATTCCTTACTAATCTCTTGTATATTTATTTTGTATGAATCCATCTTTATTATTTCCTTGTGAGAATCTTGTTTCAAATGTTCTAGAGTATGATTACTCCATTTAGGATTTTCTTGAAACCAAAACAAAGTTACTACTTCATTTCTCTATTCATTCTTACATTTTTCACATTGAGATACATATGTTTCCACATATCTCTCTCTTGTTGGCCAATGAACTCCCATTCTTGCCAAACTATTAGGATTAACAATCTTGGAACCATGATAACATAGATTCTAAAGATGTTCCTTCTCTAGATAATTATCTCATTCTTCTTCATGCACACAGTATTCCAAAACTGCTACGTTATTCAAAACTTGATAGTGCAATAAATTTTCTATTTTATTGTCCTGATAGTGCACACAATATTCAAAAATTCCTATGTTATTGTCCATAGTGCAATACATTTTCTACTTTGCAAAATCAAATGAGTTTGAGTCAAATTCGCATTTCTTGGTCCAATTGATAATGTTGGTAACAAAGGATTTTCCCAACCTAGTATGCTCTCTTTGTTGAATATCTAACCATGAGGTAGATCATCATGTATGCATTATGGTTTTCTTCAGTTAAGATTGTAGATAAATGGTCATCTCTCAAATGTGTTTTTTCTTGTCTTACTACCAATTCAAATTCAAATTGCATTAATAGTAAGAAACACCTCACTTTTCTTCTAGCCTGACAAGGTTTATTTACCAAATATAATAAAGCTTGATGATTCACAAAAAAATTAAACTTGTTAGCCAATATATAATGTCTGAATTACTTTACTGCAAACACCATTCCTAATCCTTCCCTTTCAATTGTAGTGTAGTTTTTCTTAGCTTGGTTCAATTGTCTACTTCCATAAGCTATAGGAAAATCTACTTTGTTTCCTTCTATAGGTTGTGCCAAAACACATCCTAATGCAAAATTAACTATAAACTTCTTTTTGGGCCCCTCTCTCCAACAAGTGATCTATTATTGGCAATGGATAGATATCTCTAATAGTTGTTGCATTGAACCTCTTAAGATTGATGCAAACCCTAAGTTTTCCATTCTTATTTGGAACCAAAACTATTTTTGATATCCATTCAGTACTCAATTTCATAAATGAAATGAGGAGCCAATAATTGGTCTATTTCATAAATCTTTCTAGAGTTTATCATTGTATTTATGATGCCTTTGCTTACAGGTTTTGCATCTGGTGCTATAGGTATTCTATGTACATGGATGTTAGGATCTATACCTTTAAGATCTTTACAGTTGTAGATAAATACATCTCTAAACTCTCTCACAAGTCTGATTAAGTCCTCTTCTTCTTCCTTTGTCATATTATCTACCATTACAATATGTTTGCCTTCTCCCCCCTGTTGGGTTATTACTATCTTTTTTGTTTCTTCCTGATTTTCATAGGACTCTCTCTTTTTCTTATCCCTATATGGTGTCAAGTTTAACAAACATTTGTCTTCAATTTCATATCTTTTTTTTATCTCCTTGATGTTTGATTTTGTTATATTTTCTTGAGACTTTGTCTTTGATAGCATCAATTGCTTGCACAGTTTCTAGGTATGAAGTTTTGTTGTCTATTTCCAATTTTAATTCTTTTGTGTTGGATGATTATTTCTCCTCTTTCTCTCTTATCATTCTTAAACCTATGTGGAAGATATCATACCCTTTCTTATTCTAAAAATTTATCCCCACATTCTCTTCATTACCTGCATCTAAGGTAGACAAGATCTAATTCCATCCATAGGGTTCAAAATCTTTATCAATGAATTTTTGAGGTATGTATCTTTCATCCTCTATATTCGTATCACTCATACAATCTTCCTTTCTTAGAGGAAACCTTTAAATTGGTAATTTTTTCTTTGTTCGGCCAAATGTCCAAAGTGGTGCTTCATCTTCACTTCCTTCATCTCACATTTCCTTTGATTCATCTGTCCTATCATGTTCATTGTGGACCTTGCTCGATTCCCTTTGAGATATATCATGATAATTTCCCCTCCTTATATTGGATTTGGTCACATTTCCCAGGTTTTGTAGATAAAGGCAATGCTTTCTCCAATCTTGAACTACTTGTAGTTTTCTCATAAAAGGTCTTCCTAAGATGATCTCATATGAGGTAAGATGAGTAAATTCAACTATTGCAAATGTATGTTCAATTTTTGTTCCACAAATTTTTATGATTACCTTTTCCCAAAGATCCAAGGATGTTTCTATCTGTCCATCTACAATTTGTAGTCTCATTCTAGTAGGTTTGAGTTGTTGAGCACCCCATTCTTCCCAAGTTTTTCTTGTCATAATGGCTACTCGAGCTCCACTATCTAAAATGGCATTGGTTTGTTTATCTCCATAGTGAATTGAAAGTATAGTATTTCCATCTTATCCCTCATAGTATCCTCCAATTTTTTCTATTGGTATTTGCATGAGTGACTCTTTATCTGTGCTAATGGGATTTTCCATTGCCGTTTTTCTCTCTTATATCATATATGCATGTAGATGAGGGTTGTATATAATTATTTCCTTTAGAATCCATTGACTCAAGATTTTAAACTGATCATTAAAAATTACTTCCATTTTCAATGGTATCTCTTCAGTTATATTTGGATCTCTAATTTGTTCTATTTCTTCTTGAATGTTGGATTAAGGTGGTTGATCATTTTTTTTTACTTTTTCTATTTGTTCTCTAATACCTCCCAAAATATTTCTTGCAAATTTCCTATGTTTTTGAGGTTGGTCTCTAAAGGATCTTCTTCTAGAAATTGTTGAGTCTTTTCCATGATTTCTTTACACATTTGCATTCTCTGTGCCTCCTTCATGCATTGGATATACCTTCTCTTGATGAGCTAGAATGGTTCCAGCTTTTATTCTTGCTTTATATGCCTTGTGCAACAAGTATTTCTTTGTAATTTTCTAGAGTACGATCAGACTTGTACTTTAGCTTCCACACCCACTTGGTGCCAATGACTTTATGCTTTGGGGGCCTATCCACTAGCTTCCAAGTTCTCTTCATGATATTGTTGTATTCTATTTGTATGACAACCCTCTAATTCGGATAGTTGGAGTGCCTCTTCCACATTGGTTGGTTCCTTTGCTTGCTCTTGAATGAGCTCATCCATCAAGGCTATGTTTACAATATGGGTGCTTGCCCATCTCTATTCCTCTAATCTCTATGATTACCTCAGTCCATCTACAACCAGCTCTAGTGAGTATGGGATGGGGTTTTGAGAATCGTAGAGCTGCCTCACCCATTGTGGTAATGGATTTTCTCCTTAGATGATGACAAGTTGGTGAATTTCAGACTCATCATATGAAGATGATGGTTGCTTCTCTTGTGTAGAAGGGATAGCTCCTGGTCTAGGTTCAATTGCCCCTTTGCCTAATGATAAAGTGGAGGATCTATTTTCTGAAGGGCTTTGGTGTGCAGAATAAGAGGAGGACATTAGGGGAAAAAATGAACCCTGCATGGGCCTTGTAAGGATCCCTAATTTTTAGGAATTAAGCTTAATTATGTTCTTGTTTAAGGGGACAAAGTGCATTTAATAGGGCACTTTTTAGTAGGCTGGAGTAGGTTTTTTTTAGGCTTCAGTAGGCCTCTCTCTTTCTTCTTCTAGAGAGAGAGAAAGAGAATCTACTTTCCACATCATCAAACTCGTACATGTATTTGAATAAAAAAATGAGTTTTCTTAAAAAGTTTCATTTTCAGTGTATATTAACTCAAAAGGGCCCATTTTTTAATATATATGTCAGAAGTCACTTTTTGGGCCCATTTTTTGAAGTTTCTTTTAGAAAAAGTATAATTTTCAAAGTCCCTCCAAAAGTAAGTGCCACATCATCAAATCCATGACTATGCTTCCCCCAAAAAATGACTTTTTTCAAATTTCATCATTTTCAGTTGTTATTGTAGACCTCTCTAGTGGTTTCATTGCAAATTCATATTCAACATGGAGCTTCAAAAGCCTATCAAAGATCCTCATGAATGCATGCAAAGTACAAAAGTGAACATTGACTAGTGGAAATAGAATAATGGGGTTCCAATCATTGCTTATTTTATCACGAGTCGTTTCCTGTAACAATGGACACCTCAAAAGTGATATCTTCCATTCCCTGTGATTCGATGAGTCTGTTTCATCAATTTCTTCAAAGTCATCAACTCTCATCAATGCCCTTGCAGGTTTAGACTGTCCCTTAGATCCTTTGTAACCTTGTGTACAATATGGGCAAGGATAGAGAGAAGATGCTCCTTGTTTACAACCTAACATGCATTTTATACTCTTAAGGTCTCCACCCAAATTCCATTCTACCTCAAAATTGCCCATATCATCTATAAAAAGATTTTACCCATGTATTTGAGAAGAGATTACTTATGTAATCCATGGACTCCTACTAAAAAACCACAAAATAACATTGTTTGTTTCGTTGGGAACTTCTATAGCACCTAACCACCATATATCTCTCTCTGATTGCAATTTTAAGTCAAATGGTCCTTCCCTCCTAAAGTTTCATCACTCATTGCATGGTCCATAACTTCATTCATTAGCGTCACACTCAACCTTTCTAGTCGCCGACCCTTTATGATTTGACACTCATCAAGCTTTAGTATGAACTTTAACTTAACATTACATTCTGCACAAAAGAGAAAATATTATCTTAATATGACACTTGAATGCAATAAAACTTCAACACCAAATAAAATGTAGTAGGGGTACCTTTGATTGTTGAACTATAAAAGTGAACCATTGCTTGTTGAAGCTTCTGAAGATCCACAAATATATTGTTGAATTTAGTGTAAGGAAATCCTTGTGTAGATAGGATTTTTGATTGCTTCTTGGGAATATTTGGATGATAAACAAAGGCAGGCATACTATCTTCTATGAATAAATATTATCCAATAGTACAAGTCACATCCTCATTTGAAGTTTTTTTTATTGATAGACACTTTATATGGGCATGGAAATATACTTTGAGAAATACCTTGTGATTGTAAGGCTTGCCTGAGAAGGGTGTGCATTGCAGTATACCCATTTCTACTGATGCCCACTTCATCACATATTGCTTGCACATCTTGCACTGTGATAAGGTTTTTTAACTTCTTTGAAAACTCAGCTTCAACAACAACTCTAATACACTTTCCTATGGGTGATTCTAAAGCAGAATTCATTTCTTTGGTGTTTATACAGCTATTCATCAGCTTGAATTGGTCTTGTGTTGTTGATGAAGCAGTTATGTCTTGAATAAACGACCTACACAATGAAAGATTCCATTACAAATCTTCATTAAAACATATAAAAGTAAAACAAACACTCACCTTGTTGCATATATATGTCGTTTGCGTGCTCCACCACCTTTTGAAAGAGCTTCAAAGGATGACAATGCTCTTTTCCTATGTCTCATACCAAGTGGATTCTCTTTTAGCTGCTGGAGATTGGTAGTTAACTTTGAAATTGTGCTTTGTTTTGCTTCAATATCCTGTTCCAAATCTGCAAGTTGTTTTTGTAAAGATATGATTGTGCTTTCTAAAGTGACCACCCTCATATGATGGATGTGATATTGTTGGAACCAATACTTAGCAGTAGCAAGTGAATATGTAGATAATCGCTTATAGTAACCTAATAGTCCAGCTTCACCCGCACCAATGAACTGAAGTAAAGTTGAGAGGTTATGGAATGTTGGATGGTAAGAAGATATTGGATGAAGAGGATATAGTGAACCATGAGTCCAAAGATCAATACTTTTTTCTCCAGCTGAACGACATTCATTTTGAGAATTGGCATCATTATTGCATCGTGTATTTGGAGAAAACTCTCTAGGCACACGAACATGGATACTTGTTGATGCAGGAGCATGAGGACGTTCTACTATGAAGTTTGTGATACATGTCAATGCCATCTTTGCTAATGACCAGCAATATCAAAAACAAAGATGAGAAACTGGTTGGAAGGGACTCTAAAGCATATTTTTTGCTCAAAAAATATGTTTTCTTGTATGTGTATGGGTTAAAGTGTATTTTTTGAATGTGTGCGAAAGAAGGTTTGGTCATTGTTCGTCAATTGTTACATTTGATGTGTTTGGTTTCCAGTAATGCTTCACAACGATAATTATTCCAAGTGACTTTGAAGGAGTTTACACAGTCATTCATCTTATCTTGGGGAGAAAGCAACATTACACATTACATAGTAAGTTTTGCTTACATTATTTTATTTGGTCTTAAACACTATGTGTATATCTTATTGACCAGATCATAGCATATTCTTTTTGCACATGGAGCATATTTTATGAATCGATATGGTTCACTGGATATTTTAAGTACACAAGGAATGGAGAAGTCACATTACAGGGCTAGAGGTGTTTACTTTAAAAACACTCATCATGGGGGTGGTCTACTCCAATCAAACTATTTAGAAGAAATGTTCAATTGGTTTTTTCGTGCAACATTCGCTGGAAAATTTGTAATGGAACGAGCATGTGAGTCACGAATAGCAAAGATTACACGAAAGCTACAACATGATATTGCAAGAGAGAAGTGGATGTCATCGTCACGACCCGTACATCATGCCCAATGGCGCGCACAAAGAGTCCGTGAGGGTTCTGCTTGGAAATAGTTTCCAAACTCTTAAAATGCAGTATTCTTTTCAAGGTTTTTATAACTCCATTCACTTCAAATAAAATTTTAGTGTTTTTGTGAATATACTTTTAATGTCTTAAAACTATTTTTTATCCATTTAAATGTGAACAGGACAATTCTTAAGTGAAAGCCTGTAAATAGAGGTGTCCCTCCTCTTTTTACCACTTTACAACCTAAGAGAATGGCATGCACAAAGTAGATTGCTAGAAAGGATCATGTCGTCTACCCTAGCCATGTGCAAGGTACTCAGCACCGAACATGGATGACACCCCACAAGAAGCGTCAAACCACAAGCCACTCTTCTAGACGAAACTCGGGTGTAGAGACACAGTCTGGTAGCATTCCATCGCGGGGGGATGAAGCTTCACAAGAGAGAGATGTATCACAAGAAATAAATTATTCCCCTCTCGCATCTGATGATGAGCCCCTAGTCAGGACACCACTCAAGGCAAGGCCCAAACAATGAGGACATAGGCAAGTTGTGATTGAGACATCAAATTTATCGAGTTCCTCAGATGAAGAAAGTATAAACGAGCCACCATGGAACAATGATGATATCCCCGTGAACCATTGAGTAACACAAGGAGGCAAGACACTCCCCCCAGGACAAGGACAAAGACCAACCGATGAAGAAAGAGAGCAAGGTCGGGCAGAGGAAGTAAATGATGAGGCAGGACCATCTAGGCATGCTCCAAGAATAGAAGAACTATCAACCACATCGTAGACACAACGAACACAACCCAACATCCCCCCAAATGCAAGAGCACCACAAAGGCACAAAAAGCAAACCAGAGCCTTTGTAGAGATTCGACACTATCAAAAGTTTGTGGAGCTTCTTATTCCACGAAGGTCATTTGTAAGAGTTGTGAAGGAAGAGATCCAACGCTATTGCGCTGGACTTCATATCCAAGGTATAGCCATTGAAGGCCTCCAAGAAGCTGCAGAGGCATATCTTATATCAATGTTGGAGGACTCTAACCTGTGTGCCATCCATGCAAAGAGAGTGACAATACAACCTAAAGATTTACAGCTAGCTAGGAGAATTAGAGGGAATAACCCTTAAAAAAGTTTGTACTCCCTTGTTTGGAGAACCTTTTGTATATCCCATATGATGAATATTTTGTAAATCCCAAATGATGAATATGATCTTTGTCTTCTTATATTGGCTCTCCCAAGTGTTTATCTCTTATTGTGCATGTTTTGAAGTTGATTTCTCCTATGTTTCTAGATGTCTTTTTCCAATACCTCTTTGAAGTGTTTTTCATAGTTGTATCATTCTTTTTTCTGTACTTCTTGTAAGTGGTAATGCTATTTAATGCATTTCATGGCTTAGAAATGCCAAAAAAAGGCCTGCCATGGAAACGCGGGGATGGGCCCTGCAAAAGTTTTGCAAGGCCTATCCTCGCGTTTCTGTGGCAGGCCTTTTTTTGGCATTTCCAAGCCATGAAAACACATGCCATGCACATTGGGGCATATAATTGGCCTTAGATAGAGTGCACTGCATGCTAACCCTCTGGACAATAGCTAAACAATGTTTATGAACATACATGTACTTATTTACTGTTGCATGCTTATATGCACCCAGAGGAGTCTTAACTTTCTCTAATTATTGCACATAAGATTGGTCTTCCACAATTCCCCAAGTGAAGGTGCTAATTGAGGGACATAGACTTGCAATATAGGGAACCTAGTGCATAGGATGGCCTAGGAATGCAAAAAAAAAGGCTTGCCACAGAAACGGGGGGATGGGCTCTGCAAAAGTTTTGCGGAGCCCATCCCCACGTTTCTCTGGCAGGCCTTTTTTTTCCATTCCTAGGCCATCCCATGCATTGTTGGCAACAAAAATAACAAGATTGATTGGAAAAAGACTGATTACAATATGCAAAAACTAAGACATTGTCAAAAATATAAAGACTGCACATGGGAATTGGAAAAACAATAATTGGTATTATAAAGTTTTTACAATTGGCTCTTGGCCTTGAGCCTCTCCACTACATTCTTTCTTCTCTGAAAAGACAGTGGCAATTGGTAAGTCAAAACTGATTGGGATATTAACTGACCTAATATTTTTCCTCTAAAGTTAACTCCTAGGGTAGTAAGGGCAAGGGACTTCCTAACTAGAAATATACAATTGGTCCCTTGCATTATTGTAGATAGGCACAAAACTTTGCTCAAGGCCTTCAGACACCAAGTCATGAAGTGTCCTTGAGGGGAAAAGTCCTTGTGGATTATGACAAAATCTTCCTTTGGCAATTTTCCAATGTAATGTGCCAAGGAAGAGCCATGGCCCCAAGAAACACATTCACCACCACTCCTTGCTGCAAATTTATCCACTTCAATTGTTTCCTGCACATAGACAATCATAGATACATCTTGTATGAATATGAGACAACCATAAATGTCATTAGAGACTTACATCTTGAAGCCTATCTTCATCCTCTCCTCTTCCCATTGCATCTAGTGGAAAGGATGAATGGGCCATGCCACTTTGCTCCACAATAGGGGATGTTGGAATCTTCTTCTCCAAAATTCTTTCCCTTGCTGCAGCCAGATCTTCTTTAGTGGCATCTTGGTTGACATGGCTCAAAATCTCTTCACACACAAATGCAATGGTGTCCGCAACTGAATCACCAAGTGGAATTGTTGCCTTTTCGATAATGTCAGAAGTGTTGTCCATGGGAACATCCGAGGTTGAGCAGAAAATACTAAGGCATTCATCGAGGCGTAGATCAAATGCCTTCTCAATATCGTGCAGGAACAAAAATTCCTCTCCATCGACAAGTACAACTAAAAACATTTCCATCTCTACCTTTGGTAGAGTGGATTCCATGGGGTCAAAGTTGGAGGGTGGACTATTCTGTGTACTGGCTTCCTTTAATTTGTCCACTACTCATTGAGGAAATTCTCTGGAAATTTTTTGACTCTCCTCTAATAAGTTGAGAGCTTCTATCTGGGGTTCCTTCTTGTCATCTACAAAAACCCCCTAGTAACAAGATGGGGTAGGTCCATGGGTGAAGGTTCGGGCTCCTCATTGACAAAAAAGATGGTGGAAGTCTCTTGGAATGAGAATCCTTGGAATAAATATACAAAACAATGAATGGGAAAAGACCAGTGAAAACCTACAGACCTACACACTTTTGTGAATTTCAAAGAGTTATGTATATCCATTACCATCTTTTGCTTCAAAGATGATACAGACCATATATTAGGTTTTGGCTACTCCAAGGTAAGAAGAGAATGTACTTGAATTCTCTCTAACCTTCCAAAACCATTCATTGTAGAGGGTACAACATATCTATGTGTGTGAAAGAAAACTCTATCATGGTAAAGTTGAGTAGGAGATATTTCTAGAAAGACTAGTGCACCAACATCTGCATGCAATGCCTGGAAAGTACCTGTAAGACTATGAAGTGGTTGCTTTGTTGCTCTTCCACCAAAGTAGAAGGAAATATATCTGAAACAAACAAAAACATATCTAAATAGTTTAGAAATATATCCGACACAAGAAAACATAAAATATTGTAGAGTAATACTTACAATTCACAAGATATCTCCTTCTACTAGCGTTTTCAAGTTTCATAGTTGTCATTGTAAAAACATGTTGTACAATAGCAACCATCCCATTGTCTCTGTGCTTCTTGAAGCCAAGTAACTTTCCCTTCCAATGAAGATCTAAGTTTCCACGATCTCTAACTCGATGAGGCCCAACTCTAGAGGGTTGCATGTACACCCATGCACATTTGGAGTACTCATGTGATAGCCACTATCCATCTGTGGCTTTGATATTGTGACATCTTGATGTGAGGATTTCATCTTTCGGTCGCCTAGAAGCTTTAACTGTTGCCATTGAAGCTAAAGGTCTTCAAGCTACAACAGTAATTTGAGATAGGAGATGCAGGTATGTTGGAGTGTAGAAACAGGAGCTTCAATGGCGTGCTACAAAGTGAAAGTAGTGGGAAAAGATGACTTTTTAGGACCTGGGTATGAAAATGTGAGGTTTAGGAGGGAAATAACTCTTTTTTGAGTATTTTTGAAAAAACCTATTTTTTTGAGCTCAAAACATGCACGGATTTTGAATTTGGGGTCAAAAAGAGTACTTTTGACCCTAAAAAGTAATGGGGGGTCCATTTTTAAGTGTTATGATGAGTTTTTCAACTTTTTAGAAATTTTGAATTTTTGTGCCCAACTGAGTTACGAGTTACGAGATTCCTTCTCTCTCTAGAGGCAGTTCATTAAATAAGGGAGAAATATGTCTCCTCTCCCCCCTTCAACCTAATATTTTATAGGGCATAGACTGTGGCCACTACCCTCTTCTGATTGGTCCATCACTAATCACTCTTTAATCTAAAAGGCCCATTCAGGGTTCATTTTTTCCCCTAATGAAGGAGGAGATGGAGGGAGAGAGAAGAGAGGAGAGATGCACAGACATGCGTGAGAGCCTCGAAACCCACATAATGATCTCTCTTGAGGAAATGCTCTATATATGATGTATACATATGAATATGGGGGTAAGGTCACATGACCCTTATATCCCCAACAATCTCCCACTTAAGGGTCAATGTGACCATAAGTGGTAACATATACAAAGAGTGATGTAGGACTATACAATAATGTATAGGAAGAGTCTAGATCTCAACCCATATAGATCAGCCTACACCAACTTTCTCGAACAAGGTGTATCCATGCACCTCAAACTACTCTAGACTCATATCGATAAGAGTCGAGCTCACATCTGACTGATGCAAGAACTGATGAAGTTCCTACAAAGCTCCCACTCACTCTATGCCTATGTCAATCATCGAACGACTGGCAACTCCAAGTGCAAATGCTCCAATAGCAACTGCAATGTCTGGTCTCGAGCATAACAACTCGTACATCAGACTCCTAAATGCTGACAAAACATGTGCTATCCTAGCTAACCTAAGCATGTCAACCATGCATATATCCAAGGCATCCAAAGCACCATCATCAAGACCAACATGTCCTGACATATCTGTGTCAACATCTGACATGAGAGAATCCAAGAATGACTGCATAATTACTGACTCCTCAACATCCAAATAAGCCATGCTCGTAACCAAGGATGTATCTAGCTCTGCATCCTGAGAGCTAATATGCTCTACCATACACTATGCACCATGAGACAAATCTTGCTCTACCACACCAAGTGTATGATCATGCTCCACATGAGCTAAGTGCACAACATCAATACTAAGGTCAAACTGATGATCACACTCTAATTGAGTATCAACATAATGCTCTACATGAGCATCCACATCATGCTCTAAGGCATACAATTGATCATCCAAAGTGTGCTCCGTAAGAGCATCCACATGATGAATAAAATCATGCTCTATATAAGCATCATGAGAATCCAAAACATGCACTACATGTGCATCCATCTGAGCATTTGAATATTGCCATACATGTGCATCATGAATGTCAATAGACCTATCTGTAGGTAGACAAAATGAGACATGATGAGTCTCACATTGCACATAAGGCTGAACTCCCATTGAGATGAGACTGTCTCTCACATGAAGTATGTGCAGTGGATACACATGCCCAATCCTAGCACCTGTGACAAGCGTAAGCTGTCCCAACTGCAACTAAAAATCATGCTCACCAAGGAATGCATAACATCTGCTCTCCTGTAATTGGCTAACTGAAATCAAGCTCATAGGGAATGAAGGCACATAGCGTACATGTCTAAGTATAAGTGATGCTCCACTAGGTAGCATAAGGCATATATCTCCTGCACCCTCAATGTCCTATATTGTACCATCAGGCAAGTGCACACATCCATGATTCTCACATGAGAATCGACAAAACCACTCACGATGTGGAGTAACATGAAAAGTGTAATGCATCAAACAACCAAGCCATATGTGTGCTATCCAATGAACATGAGGAATCCTGAGATGAACCATAGGAGAAAGTGATATCACCATCACTAGCATAATCAACTACCATAGAATCTCTTGAAATCACTACCTGACCTGCATCATGTGCATATCTCTGATGTCGTCGTCACATCCGCCTGAAGCAACATCAATGAATATGACCCTCACGACCACAATACCAACATCGAAGCTATCGATGTGATCTACGTCTCACATGAGTCCATGGATTCGCATACATATCATGTCATCTCTGCCATAATGCAATACTCGTCTCCTCATACATCAGAGACTCATATATAGAATCCACAAGCTGTAATCGGATAGTGGAGCTGGCCAATGCATCCATATCCATCCATACATGGTCGGGGATGTCATGAGGCCTATGTGTATCTCTATGCACATATATGTGTAACCTTGCACGAACCAATGTATGCCACATCTGAGCTTTCCATCTCGGAAAGTCAGTGCCATCAAACTGAGAAGATACCATGCTGGCAATCCAAGAGACTAGAAATATAAGAAGAGACTAGAAACAATACTCTATCCTCAATAGAATCACACCTTCATATCCATATGCATAACTCACATCACTAATGTGTCACTGGACAAGAAAGCATGTGAACAACTTGACACATAACCATGCATCTAGCATGCACATAAAACCATGAGCATAAGCATGCTCACCGATTCTCCAAAGTGATCAAGTAGATGTTAAAGAATCCTGGGAAAAATCTGATAGAGTATCCCCTCTAAACTGAGAAATCAAACAAGATAACCAATAACCAAAGAACAATGAGTAATATGTCACCACCTATCACTGATCTAATCAAAGATAATGGCAAATACACATGCCAAAAAATTGATAGCAATACATACTAACACAATGTCGATACAACTCCCACTCAAGAATAAATCCTACAAGATGGTCCAACCTGTCACGAATAACCTATGACCAAGTCCAAGTGAATGGAGATAACCAAGGATCAAAAGCTGTCACACAAGATCCAAGATCCACTAGAGTTCTCTTCTAGCATAAAAGCCAATAAAATTTCAAGAGCATCTCCTCTGTAAAATGGAATCTGAACCAAATAAACCATGTGGGAATCACCATCCACATATGCCAAGAATCATACTCGCAAATACATATCAATCAACGACCAAATGCTAATAACGGTGACAAATGAATGTGTAACTGAGGCTCCAATCTAGATCATGTACCTATAAAGAAAACAAAGATATAAGTACCAACCAAGATCCACAATCAACTCTCACAGAATTTTGTGCAACTGATAACTAAATCCATAACCAAGTGGCATAAGCAAGATATAAACCACAATGCCACTATACATCCATGATTGAACTTATGATGAAATAAACCTCAAAGAGAGTATACTACAATGTCATCTCACATGCCAAACACATGACAAGATTATGCTCTACTCTCATATGGAGGAGCTACCACAGTGATCATACATGTACAATGCCTTGAAGCTCTAAAAATAAAAGCTTGGACACCAAAAAATCTCTCTCGAAGAAGTTCCAAACCAAAATGAAACTCCAAAAGCAACTAGGGTTGTTTTGGTGAAAATATGATACTCTGTTTTTTGTTGTTTCAGAGGTGATAACCTCTGAGTCTGAACTTTTGCTCTTCATGAAACTTCAAGAACTTTTTCTTGAATACGTAATGAGATAAAGAACACCTCAATTAGAGGTACCTAGCTCAACATATGTACAAACCAAGCACCTACTGTGAATTTCACTTTCACCTACAACACTGCTACTCTGTATTTTGTAGTTTCAACATCCTTACACTCAGAACTTTGATATTTCTTCTTCTACAAAATTGTAGGACTATTCCAAGCTATGCATACCAACTTGACTTGTCTCATTCCGATTTGTAAAACTCAAGTTATGCCTCAAAAACTAGGCTACTATCCTAGTGAATGTAGATTCATCTTCTACATCAATCTACATTTTCTGAATTTTTGGTAGTGTAAAACTCTGAACCAGGTTCTGTGCCCTTCTGTGAAGTTGTAATCCTCTATGTTGGATGCACACAGAACTTTAAAATGCATCAATCCAAGCTTCCTAGCTTGAGTTATGGACAAAATACTGAACTGCTATTGAGCGATGCCGACCTGCACTTTCACCTCTTATGACCTGAGCTTCCATTGAAGCTTCTTGCACAAAAAGCCTTCAACATGCTCTGATAACAGTGAAGGGCTTTGGTGTGCAAAACAAGAGAAGGAAGGAGGAGATGGAGGGAGAGAAGAGAGGAGAGATGCGCAGACATGCATAGGAGCTTCGAAACCCACATAATGATCTCTCTTGAGACAATGCTCTATATATGATGTATACATATGAATATGGGGGTAAGATCACATGATCCTTACATCCCCAACATTTTCCTCCTCCACTAAATGTGGATGCTCCTCCTTAAACATCACATTATCACTCACCATGATCTTCTTAGCCTTCGGGTCACAAAGCTTATAAGCCTTCTTATCTTCACTAGACCCTAAGAAGATACATTTGATGTTTGTTTCTCTTCCTATCTGGAACATGTACATAACATTCACTTCCAAATACTTTTAAATGGGAAACAAATGGCTTTTTACCAATGTAGGACTCTTCTGAAGTCTTTCCAATAGGTACCTTGGTGTAGCTTAGATTCAAGATGTAGAAAGCAATGTTGATAGCCTCTACCCAAAATTGATTAGGCAAAACCTTCCCCTTCAATAGGCACCTTGCCATCTCCATGATGGTTTGATTTTGAAGTTTTGCAACACTGTTCTATTGAGGGCTATGTGCCACTTTGAGTTGATGCTTGAATCCTTTACTCTTGTAGAAATCTTCAAACTCTATTAATGTGAACTCACCATCACCATCTATCCTAAATTTCTTCATCTTCTTCCCTATTTTAGTTTCAGCAAGCTGAATTCATTCTTTAAAATTATCAAAAACTTGAGCCTTATCGTGAAGGAAGTACACCCACATCTTCTTGCTATAGTTGTGGACAAGTAACATGAAGTAGGAAGCTTGTGTATGCATTTTTCAGCACAAGTCAACATGCACCAGATATAAAGAATAGCTTGCTCTGTTCTTGCGTTCTTGTGGAAATACCTTCCTCTATTGCTTGCCCATCATGCAAGCTTCACATGGTTCTTTCATTTCTGCAATGGATGGTAGGTTTGCAACCATCTCCTTGCAGTGCATCTCCTTTATTATAGGATATCTGATGTGGCTGAATCTCTCATGTCATATATTACTTGTGTCCACACTTGTAGTGGTTGTAAGAGTAGGTTGTTCTCCTTATACCAATCCCAACAATGTTGTTGTTACTATCCATAATCTTGGCTCTTGTCTTATTGAAAGATACTTGATGACCTTGATCAATTATAGAAGCTATTGAAAGAAGATTTCATTTGATTTGTGGAACATATGACACATTTGAAAGCTTTCTAACATTCCCATTAGAGTTAATGAAAGAAAGTGTACCTTTGCCCTCTACAACACATCTTGCATTATTTCCGACCTTTACTATGATAGGTTCCTTTAGAGGCTATAAGGAACTATAAAGGTCTTTCTACTTGCCATGTGATGAGAGGCACCAATGTTGAACACCCATAAGACATCTATTCTTGAATCTTCAGTTGTGGAGCATACCTGATTTATCATTAAAAATAACTCAAGCTCTATTTTTTCAGTCTTGGTAGACTCCTTGGCTTTGCCATCTTTTGAAGAGCCATTCTTATCTATTGCCTTCTTGATGCCATAGTATTGGATTGTGTGGCCTTTCTTCTTGCAGTGGAAACACTCTCCCTTGAACTTCTTTTTGTCATTCTTCTTTTTCTCCATCTTTTAAAGAATCTGCTTTGCCTCCTTTGGCATTGGCTATGAATGCAGCATCTCCTTTGCTACCACCACTCCTTGCCTTGAGCCACATCTCCTCCTCCATGAGTAAGGCATTTAATTCTTTGAATCTTAGTGGTCGAGGTATGTTTTAAATATTAAGTCATGTGAATTTTGCTAGTTTGCTTCACTTACAGAATTTGAAGAGGTGTCCTCTCTGTTAGATATTCTCAATAATCCACCCTCAAGTGATCACAAATGATCCATGGTGATCTAAGTTACAAGGCCCCCATTTTGAGGAGAACTCAGGAGGATTTTAGTAGTGTAAATGCAAAAACATAGAGGTTGCAGAGGTTTGAATGACAAAAGAGAGAATATTTCAAATGGTAAATCAAGGTGGTTGGTCAATAGAAGTAGGTGGAGCATAGTAGTAGCAAAATGCTAGTCATCCCAACATTGTGAATACAACCACCAACCTTCATGGAAGGTAAATTTGATGGTAGGAAATACACCTTGTGGAAGTTTAAAATCACTTCTATCATTAATTCATATGAGTTTCTAGAGAATGTTCTAGGTACTAATCATGAGCCCCAAAAAACACCTAATCCAAATATTCTGATTCCTCCTAATGTTGATCTTCTACATGCTTGGAAACTTAGGAATGCAAGTGCACTCTATGCTCTAGTTACAACTATGACTTGTGGTGTTCTAACTCTCATTCATCATATTACCAAGGCATGTGAGGCATGGAACATATTGAAAAATCAATATAAAGCTTGTAATTAGACATGAATTCAAAACTTGCAGAATTAGCTAGCAATAGAAAGGTTTTTTGATGGGGATATGGTAGATGTGTTTAACATTCACATTAAGAATCTACGACATCAAATAGTAGAAATAGGTGTACGAAATTCAAGTGAGGAGCTAGCTCGGTGTTATCTTCGAAACTATACACCAAATTTTGATGGTTTGGTAGCTTCGAAGATAACATCTTCGAAGCTTTGCATCTATGATAGCATTAGAATCTTGAACTATAGATGTTGAATCATCCAAAGATTTTGCATAGTCTATGATGTTATACAAACCATTACATAAAATACTTGAAGAAATAATAACATCACCATTTGAGAGATCATGAATTGTACATCTATCATCAACAAATTTGACAACCAAGCCAATCTTAGCTAATGCTAAAGAAAACAATAGTTTTTTCTTCATCCTTCACCCATATAAAGCATCTAGCAATGTGAAAGAACTACCATAAACATTAGTCAAAATCATCTCACCAACTCCCATTATAGGGTAAGAGGAGTTGTTAGCATATGTGACCATATTCCCTATGGGGGTAGCCTCAAGTAAACTCAAGAAACTCTGATGTGAGATAATATGGTTGGTTGTCCCAGTATCAAAGTATTAAACATCTGAGTCTATTTTAGACATAAACTGGTCATGAGTAGATGGGCCATCGCTAAAAACAATAGTAAATGCCCATTCATCATTCTCATCAAGATTAAGAGACTTTTTTTTTAGGTGTAGAAGCCTCTATAGTACCCATTCTAACCTCTTTCTTCTTTGCCTCTTTTGCAACCAATTTAGGACACCTCTTCACGGCATGATCATTTTCCTTATAGTACTTGTAAAACTATTTTCTATTTTTTGTTTTCTTTTCATCTTTGTCTTCCTGCTTTGATTGTGTAGCATTAGCATATTTTTGCTTACTAGTAGATGAGCTCCATTCATCTTTGCCCTTCTGAATAACTAAGAAAACTTGATCTACAACATGCATAATTGAACTGTTACTGATCTTTCTAGGACAAAACATATATTGACTCCTCAAATATTAAGGCATTTGGATTGCCTTTCATCATGAATCAAAAAGTAGAAGCAAAACTCTCATATGAATCAGGAAGACTATTAATATCAACACGAGCCTCATTTCTTGTCGGATAAAGTAGTAACTGTATCCCAAGCATCCTCTGTTGTCTTGCAAGAGAAAATGTGAGGGATAATGGCAAGCTATCAATGCATATGCCTAAGCATCTCTACCATCCCAATGAATTTGCTCTATAATAGGTGTAGGAGAAGCTAAAACATGACTAGAAAATTGAAGATCATCATCTTCAATGCCATTTGCATCATCTTCAATAACTATATTTGTAGGTGTAGCAAGATGTTTTTCAACACCATGCACAATGTTGTGTAGGCCTTTTGCTACCAATACATGAAACATCATATATGCCCACAATGGGTAACAAGTGCCAAAACTTATTCTCAATAGCCAGCGTACAAAGTACATCATTGCTTTCAGCCATGGCTAGTGATTAAATACCCTAATCCAAAAAAAATGATTGTATCTAAAATGTTGAATAGAAACATCCTATCCAAGACAAAACTCCCACACAAGTGCAGACTTCATTGTGGTTGTATTGGCAAACCAAAACCTATATATACATTTTGCACAAAAGGATGAAATTTCTTGGACAATCGCGACGGTAGAATGCTCAGAGACCAAATTGAGCTTAGATAAAAATTTTGACATGATTTTGAAATTATGACCAGAGGGGTGTTAGCGATGTCCTAGATGAAGCGAAAACCTTCTCTGATACCAATTGTTGGAGTTCAAAGTCTACACAAGCACATGAATAGCAGAAGGAAGAAGAAGAAGCTTGGAGCACAACACAATATAGAGTGTATTACCAAGTGAATGTACAAAGATAAGTGACCCATTAGGGTTATGGGCATATATATAAGTGGGGGAAAAAACCTATTAAAGAGGGGAAAAATTGCCCCAATGTTCCTAAGTGTGTTCAAACACATCACTACCAAAATATATCAACAAATTTGCATTAAGAAATTAAATTGTGTTTTGAAAAATCTCTTGCAAGATGATTGTGAATATGAGTTCAAGTGATAATGCCAAACCTAAAGTGATTCCATTCACTTTTGTGCAACTTTGTTTCTCTATTTTATTTCCAAGTGAAATTAAGTTGAATAAAAGTTCTTCCACTAATATTTTTCTTCTAAGTGATACTATCTTGCAAGCTAAGCATAAATGCAACTTACCTGACTTTTTTTGAAGCACCTTGCATCCATCGTCTTTTAGAACACTAGCAGTTGGAATTGATCCAGCTAATTGACCACCTTCAAGACACTTGAACCCAAGGTGAAATATTCTAAGACAACTCAATGAATCTCATATGATCTTATTTCAATTTTTTCCATATGCATTCAATGGTTGTCTCTATTCTTTGTGATGCAAATGAGACTGTTTCTTTTGATGAAGCAACACATTTGGAAAATTGGATGGCTCAATGCAATTAGAATATGATCCTATCATGAAGACTGATTCTTGGTCTTTTTGTGATTTTCCCATAGGGAAAAAGATCATTGTCACTAAATGTGTATACAAGCTAAAACGTTATCATGATGGAACAATTGACATGTATAAGGCTAGGCTTGTTGCAAAAGGTTATTCTCAAGAGAAAGACAGTGATTTTGATGAGACCTATACTCCCACATGCTGAATGAACACCATTCATAGCATTTGTGCACTTCCAGCTCATCATTGTTAGAATGTATATCAGTTGGAAACTAAAACTACATTTCTAAATGTTGATTTACATGAAGAAGTGTATGTATTTCAGTCCCCTTGTGCAAAACAAGCATGAAAAACAAGTGTGCAGAATGAAAAAGGTATTATATGGTTCGAAGAAACCACCACATGCTTGGTATGAAAAGATACATGCTTGTTTATTGGCACATGGTTTTGAGAATAGTCCAACTAAGAGCACCTTATATGTTAAGCATGTTGTTGATGAACTTTTAATAATTTTTGTATATGTTCATGAAATGCTACTCATTGGTCCTAATGAAAAGCATATTGCTGAATTTAAGGCTGATTTACATGCCACTACTGAGATGTCATATTTGGGGCATTTGCATCAATATCTAGGCATTTGATTTCTTTAAGTTGATGGGGGAATAATTTTGTGTCAAAAAAATATATATTGACACATTACTACAACATTTAGGCCTTAAATATTGAAAACATATTGCCACTTCTATGGAAAGAGGTTTACAATTAAGTCTTCATGATGTTGGAGATGCATTTGGTGTTGTTCTCTATCAGCTGGTTATTGGATGCTTGATTTTCTTATGCATAATTGTTGGCATACAAGTCATATGAAGAGCATACAGGCACAACGGAGCAGTCATGCACAATACGGCAACAAGGCCTAATCATTTTTTTTCCATGAACTACTTCCAACTTTAGTGATTTTCATCACTACACACACATTGTAAATCCCGTTTTTGGCAGAATAGACTCCATTTTGTTCAAGCTGAGGAGTCCCTGAGCTTGAGGAGTATTAGAACTAGCTACATACCAACTTTCATAATTTTTAGACTCCGTTTGAGCCCTCAAATAGGCTCCAGAACCTAATTTTTAAATACGCCGGACACTAGGTCTGTACAAGGCCAAAGCTATTCAAAAAACTATAAAAAGAGCTAGAGAGCTCATTTTAGAGGTTAGATTGTTTGTGAATTGAGCTTATGTAAGAGAATTTTGACTAATGCAAAGAACTCCATTATTTCTCTCCTTGTTCTTGCCTTGTGTGCACGTGTGTGTATGTGTGTGCATGTTTGTGTGCTTCTCACTCACACACTTGTGCCATCACTTGCTCATAGTCTTCATACTAGTCCTCATGTCTCCACGGATTGACATTTATGAGGTGGATCTCCTCAGGTTGGTACTCACCATTGTGCTAGAGTGACACCAAATTTGGCGTCGTTGCCGGGGAGAGAGCTTCGAGGATGAGCATTAGATGGTGTGCAAGTAGAATTCGGTGTATCCTCACATGAAGTACTCGATGAAGGGGTTTCCATAGTGCTAGTGAACATACATTCATCACTGTGTTCATTTGAGTGAGCTCTCGGGTCTATATCCTCGGCTTTGATTGGTCATTCATCTAACATGCTGAATACCTCTCGATATCCTATGTTGGCTGAGATGTATCCTAAGGCCAATTGAATAGTCACTTCATATTGTATATCCAATCTTGACCTAACACTAGGTCTTCGAGTAAGTCCTGATCATGACATACTAAGAGTTTCTGTTCCATAGTGTTGTTTCCGAGATGTAGAGGTAAGATAACCTCACCTATACATTGAGTAATTGTTCCTCCTATTCCTATCAGCTGTTCCTTTGATGGATGTAATTCCTCCGTGAGTTTTTGAGTCAATGAAAATTTGATACAACTTATGGCGGCTCCTGTGTCAATGAGAGCATCCACTAAGTGGTATTCCCTTTTCCCGGCTCCCAAATTCAAATATGGTTGCATCCTTTGTTGACCTAGATTTTCAGTGGCTCTAAAATTAGCCATTGGGACGAGTTCCTCTCCTAGTCGATATCTCTCATCTCTCTGTCTCAACCACTCTTTTCGTTTCCTGATCCACTCTAGCACTTCTTGTCTGGCATCCTCTCGTATTCTTTCTTCCTCCTATTTTTACCTGGTATCAGTCGTGACATCATTTCTTCAGTCAGTGGCTCTAAATATTTTTTTACTCGACATCCACTGATATAGTTTGGTAATACATCTCCATCTAGAGTTGCTAAGCTGATGGCTCCGCTGGTGGATAGGCGATTGATGATTAATGGGCCATATCCTCTTTTTTGCAGTTTCTTTGCGTGTTGTTTCAGGGTATATACCAAAACTAAATCTCCTTCCTTCAAATTTTTATCTTTAATATGAGCATCAAAATATGCCTTTTGTCGCCTTTTAGCAACATAAATCCCTGCTACTGCTTGTAACCTAGTTTCATGTAACTTCTCTATTTGATCCAATTGAGTTGAGAGTTCATGTCCTGTCCACTCATGAGTTGTTGCTACTCTGAGAGTGGGTAAAATAGCATTTTGTCCATACACTAAGTTAAAAGGAGTAGTTCCTATGGCGGTCTTGTAAGCTACTCGGAATGCCCATAATGCGTGATGTAATTGTTTATCCCAATCCGTTCTACCATTGTTCACAATTTTAGTGAGAACTGTGCACAAGATTTTATTTGAACTTTCGGCTTGTCCATTGGCTTGTGGGTGATAAGGGGCTGATTTCTTATGAATTACCAAGAATTCATTCAGTAAGGCTTCTATAACTTCATTCACAAAGTGTGTGCCTCTATCACTCACAATTTCTATCGGCAATCCAAATCTAGTGAAAACGTTCTCGAATAGAAACTTGGCCGTAGTTCTTGCGTCATTTTTCTTGGTTGCTTTGGCTTCAACCCATTTGGTCAAATAATCTGTGGCTACAATTATACACTCGGCATGGGATCCTTTAGTTGGTGGGCTAATAGGTCCTATGAAGTCTATCCCCCATTTTGTGAAAGCTCTGGCACTCATCATGGGTTTCAGTGGCATCTCGTCTCTTCTAATTGGATATTTTGTTCGTTGACATGTATCACACCATTGAATATATGTGGCTGCATCCTGATGTAAAGTTGGCCACCACATTCCTGCAAAGAGAATCATTTTTGCTGTTTTATCTGCAGAAAAATGTCCTCCTGCAGCTCCTGTATGTGCCATCTCTAAAACAGCAAGATACTCGTCTTCATGAATGCACACTCGCAAATGATTATCTCTTCCTCGTTTAAAGAGTTGTTTTCCTATAAGAGCATAGTCCTTGCTTTGCTCTATTAATGCACGTTTCCTTGCTAGAGTGGCTCCTTCTGGGTACTCTTGGGTCTTTAAGAACTTCACCAGAGGCATGCTCCATCTTTGTGCTACGGTGGAGTAGCATAGAGTGGAGTTCTCTTCTGGATTCCGTTCTTGACAAGTTGGGGAGGCTGATACATAGTTATGTGCATCGCTTTGCATGATTGGCCAATATATGCCCAATCTCCTCAGTGTTTGCCATGTTCCGTTCGCATTTAGATGAGTTTTCCATTGATTTACATGTGCTTTTTGAAGCCACATTTCTTGTTGCTCTTCTTCTACGCATCTCATGAGTAATCCACTTGAGTCTTGGTGATACAAAATTCCAGCGATGATATGAAGGTTTTTAGTCTTCCATAGGTCTTGCGTTCGGTTTGGTGTGATCCCATTTTAAGGTCCATACGTGAGTATAGGGATCAACTTTTCTGCCCATTGGGGACATACTTCGAGGTTGAATAGGTACGTGTCTGGCAGATCATCAGGTACTCCTATGGGTGGTTCTCCATGTGTCATTCTTGATAGGTGACCCGCTCTTATGTGGGTATTTCCTTTCTTGAATACTACTTCAAAATCAAATTCCATCAACAATAAAAGCCATCGTACTAGTCGTCCCGTATTACAAGGCTTATTGACTAAGTACAGTAGGGCTTGATGATCAATGAAGAATTTGAATTTGGTTACCAATAAGTAGTGTTGAAACTTCTTTATTGCATACACCATCCCTAGGCCTTCTCTCTCAGTTGTGGTATAACTGCGTTCTGCTTGATTCAACTGTCTACTGGCATAGGCTATAGGGTGATCTAACTTTCCTGTATCTGCGGGTTCAGCTAGGATGCAACCAATGGCAAACTTGGAAGCATCTACGTGAATGTGAAAGGGTTTGTTCCAATTAGGTACTCGAAGGATTGGGGCTGAACTCAATCGACTCTTTAATTCGTTAAAGGCCTTTTCACATTCTTCTGTCCAATTAAATTGAGACAATAGTGCATAAAGAGGTCTAGCAATTATGGCATAAATATGTATAAATCTTTGGTAGTATCCGCAATGTCCCATAAATGCTTTGACTTCCTTAGCAGTCTTTGGTCTGTCGAACCATGAAGACACATTTTTCTTGGTTGAGGCATACTCTATATTGTGGACATTTGGCAAAGATTTTTTCTAGTTCAGGGATATGCTCTGATCGTATAGCTCAGTAAGTGCATAAAGCATCCACGTATACCTCCATACTCTTTCTCAGGAACTCCTTGAATACATGGCACATCAATCTTTGGAAAGTGGCTAGGGCATTGGTTAGGCCGAAAGGCATAACCCTAAAGGCATACACTCCCCATTCAGTTGCAAAGGCTGTTTTATGCTGGTCCTCAGGAGCAATAGCTACCTGATTATAACCTGAAAAGCCGTCCAAAAAACTATAAACTTCCTTCCATGCCACTCTTTCCAAAAGATGATCCGTGATGGGTAATGGGTAACTGTCTCTAATGGTGGCAACATTTACTTTTTTCAGGTTTATGCATACCCTTAACTTACCATTCTTTTTCGGTACAACCACCAAGGGTGACACCCATTCCGTGTGTTCAATCTCATATATGAATCCAATATCTAATAACTTATCTATCTCTTCCTTTATCTTTGTTGAGTAAACATCATTATATGTGTAAGGTCTTTGTTTGGAAGGTTTAGCTTCCGATGTCATAAGGATTCTATGTGCACATATAGATGGATCTACTCCTTTCAAATCCTTATATGTCCAGGCAAAGACATCCTTGTATTCCCTTATGAGGCGTATTAACTCTTGTTCTTCCTCCATAGAGACATCCTGTCCTATAAAAGTACATCGTTCTTCTCCCTCTTCTAAGGTTACTACTATTTTCTTGGTTTGTTCTTTATTGTCATATGCTATTCTTGGCTGTGCTTCTCGTTTTGGCATTTGAATAGCAATTCTTCTCTCTTCTAATTCATATTTTTTGAAGTGGGCGGGCACTTCAAATTGGTCTTGAGGCTTGTTTTCTTCGTCATTTTTTGCTTTATCTAATCCAAGCTCCGCTTTTTGTGTTGGTTCTTGATTTATTTCATTAGTTATGACACTTACTTCTTGATTTATTTCATTAGTTCTTGATTTCCACTTTCTATTTCCATTTGCTCTTGCTCCATTTCAATGCTCTCGTAATCCTCCTTCCATTCCTTTTCTATCACTTCCCCTTCTTCAACCTCTTGAAGAACTACCACATATAGACTAACGTCATATCCTTCCTCATCAATGCATTCATTCATGGTTATCACTTCTTTGTTTACACACACATCGAGAGTAGCTAAAATATCCATCCAACCATGAGGTTCAAATTCTTGATCTAGGAATATTTGAGGCATATAGGCTGGATCTTGTACTGATCTAGCAACTCCTTGCCTTTGCTGCCATCCTTTCCTCCTATCTTCTTCCTTTTTCACAGTTTGGCATATCCATAGATGAGTGTCTTCATTCATCCACGATTGGTCATTTGAACCTATACTATGAATCGATTGGTTATCTTCCTCCTTGTGAATTTGATTCCATTGTAAGGGAGGAACATCTTGATACGTATATGTGTGGATGTTTATTCTTGTGGTGGTTCCTTCATGCTGTAGGTATACAATGTCTTTTCCCCAATCTTGCACTACCTTTAGTTGTTTCATGAAAGGTCTTCCAAGTATCATTTCATAATTGCTAGGCCTTTCAAATTGACATATCGCTAAAGTGTGCTCGAATTCAACTCCACAAGTGGTAAAAACTACCCGTTCCAATAATCCCAAGGGTCGTTCAGTGTGTCCGTCTGCCATTTGTATCTTCATGCACGTTGGTCTTAAAGCTCATTTTCCCCATTTTTCCTAGATTTCTTTAGTAGCAATTCCTACTCCAGCTCCAGAATCTAAGATGGCTTTAGTGGTGTAACCCCTATAGGTAATTGGAAGGCAAGTGTTTCCTTCATTTCCCTCACTAAAATCTCCAACCTTATCGACTGGGACTTTGACTGTGTTTACTTCATCAGACATCTCCTTCTCGTCCACCTTGATCTCGAATTGGCTGGTCAGTTTCTCCTTCAAATGTGGTTTGATCCTTAACAGTTCTTCTAACGTTAGGGTACAAGGGATTTTTACCTTTTTAAGATGTTGTATGATATCCGATGTTTTGATTGATGGGTTCCGTTCTTTTTTCCTTATTGAGGGAATACAATATAATTCCGAATTATGTTCGTACTCTCCTGTGTAATTTGGCAAAACCTTTACCCTGTCATTTTCTTTGTTACTTGGATCAATTGGTATTATTTCTTCTGAATTTAGTTCAAGTATGGAGTCTTCAATTTCACCTTCTGCTTCTAGCTCCTCAATGGGTGGTTCTATTCCTTCCACTTTCTTCCATCGGTCTTCTTGGACTCTTGCCCACAAGTCTTTAGGCCATTCCCCTTCTACTTCGGGAATAATGGATCCTTCCCTTTTGTCCTCACAGTGATTTTCATTGTGTATCTCACCTTCTTTGGTTTTCTCAGGGTCATTAAGGATGACACACTCTTGGAATTCTTCTTCGGGAATTCGCGAGTTGGGTAATTGAACAATAGGTTTTTCTAGGGTCTGTTGAGCCACTTCAATTAACTTCTTACATATCTCCAACCTTTCTTTCTCTAGGTCACCTCTAGGATATTCTCTTTCATGTTGTTCAATGGTAGGTCCTGCTCTTATTTGTGCTTTGTACGCCGGAATCCACATGCGTAATTCTTTAGGCATGGGATCTGCTAAAACTGATCCTACCTCTTCTTTTTTTGACTTTCCTTTCCAAATTTCTTCTTCCTCTTCTTGTTTCTCTTTTGGATTTTGTTCACTCTTTTCATTTTCCTTCTTTTGTTGTAATTTCTTTTCCTTCATCCTATCTCTACGGTTCTTCCATCTTTGTGTTCGTTTACTTGTAACACTTTTCTCAGGCTCTCCCGAGTCTTCAACTATTTGAGGTGTAGGTATGTTTATTTTCCTGTCACCTTGATCATTTTCTTCAGTTTTGTCTGGGGTCTCTTTAGCTTTGGCTCTAGTTATTGATTTCAATGGTACAATGTACTCCTTATCACTTCCTGACGACTCTATCACTTCTATCACATCAATCTGCACGTTAGAGTTAACTTTGTGGGGGTTCTTGGGGCAATCTCTGAAAAGGTGTTCTTTACCACAATCACTACAGTATCCTTCCCAGACTCGCTGTGGTGGTGGTGGGTTTGGTAGTGTACATTCTCTGATATAATGATCACCTCCGCATCTATAACATGGTCCTCTAGGTACAGGCGGTCTGTTCATGGGTCGGGGGGGTATGGATGCCCTGGGGGCTGTGTACATCAATGACACATAGTCCTACTCATATCCGTAGGGACTATCCGGCACTTCCATGCCATAGGAATATGGTTCGTACATTTGTCCATATTCTATCATAGAGCTCTCATAAGTGGGATAGTTTCCTTGGCTATGGTCATAGGATGAATCATATGGTTCATTACTAGTCAAAGGTGTGGCTGGAACTATTGCTCTCTCTAAGTTTTCTTCAGGTTGAGCTATTTTCACTGGTACAACATTTTGAGGATGGGGTGGTTGTTGTCCTAACACCGGTTGTGGTTGAGTGTACCCTTGATAAGCATATGGTCGTGGTACAGGTGTCTGTTGCTGATATGTGGGATATCTAAAGGCTTCTCCTCCTAGATCTCTCTGAGGGTATCCATAAGGTCTCATGGCAGGTTGTACAGGTCTTGATTGCCTATTGTAAGGATAGTTTTTTGTGCCATGATTTGTATACTTTTGTTCTATGCTTCAATATTGTAGAGGGCCCGGAATGGGTGGTCTATTGTAAGCATAAGCAGGTGGTGGGACTACATCCCTAGTGCACAAATGAGATGGGTGATCTCCTCCACAATGCATACATCTTCGAAGCATGGGCACTCTCATTGGGTTGTTGGGGTAGTTCCTCTGTCCTTGAACGTTCAACTTCTTTGCAACTAAGTCAGCTATTTCCTCTACATTGTTCTTAGGGTTTGTGTGCTGCTGGCCGAATCTTCACTTTTGCTACTACCTTGAGGTATTTTCAGATCCTCTGCTAGATTGTCTTCTAGGTCGATACATTCCTTCATCCACTCTTGCAAAGTTTGAACTCTTTTTACATATACCAAAGATCTTAATGATCCATTCAATAAGCCTTCCAAAAATAATGACACCATTTTGTTTTGAGTAGGCCTCTCTTCCAGTGGGCATCTATCCACATACTGCTTGAATCTTCTTGCTGCCAATCTCACTGATTCTGTAGGAGCTTGCTTAAAGCTATGAATCAACAATGATGAGTTGTTTTTAATTCCAAACTTAGTGAATTCCTCAATCATTTCTTGATAGACTTGTTCCATGTTTTGAAAATTATTTGGATCTAATGGTTGGAACCAAGCTAAAGCTGTGTCTGTCAAAGTTAGACCAAAAGATTCATATTGGATCAAGAAATCTTCTACTTGTTCGACTCTAATTACTTGCTTAAATTCAGCTATATGATTGTACGGTTCGCTAGAGCCATCATAGTGGTTTCTCATGCATTTGGCAACTTGAATTGGCCTTAATCTTCTTCCTTCTTCAGGCGGTCTAGGCATCACACGGAAATCGGGTCTTCCAATGGGTATACCAGGTCCTCTTGCTATAGGTGGTCTTACAGGGGCAAGAATTCCATTCTTTGGGTCCACAGGTGGTTGAGGCAGATAGTGGGGGTTATTTCCACGCATAGCAAATTGTATGTGTGGTCTGACCGGAATATATGTTTGTTGTGTTTGTCCTGGCTGTTGGAATGAATTATTTTGAGAGGTTCCATGTGGGTTTTGTGAAGTAGTGGCTTGATCCCTCGGGGGAAACACTGGAATGTTCTGATATTTCAACCCGGCTCTTTTTGACTCTGTTAGGGGCCAATACCTTCTCTGGTTTTTGTCGAGATATGTGATGATGGTGGGGAAGTCACGATCTTGTAACTCATAGACAGTAACTGGATTAGGGGCTGGTTCCCATAAAGAAGAGTGGGCTCTAAGGAGATTCTCTATTCCATTAATCAAATACACATCCATTAAGGAGTTATCTTGGGGAACCAAGTCTCCTCTCCTAACCCTAACAACAGTAGATCTCCCTCTAGGTGTGGTCACTTGCACTTCATCTCCTTTTTCATTAAGGTTATGAGCAGTGTTTTCTTCCCGAAGCTCATTGATGTTTTCGGGGTGTTCTGTATCAACATACTAGATGTCTCTCTTGTCCATATAAATTCCTCTTGCATACTTAACTGTTGGCCTAGGCACTGAAGCTTTCTTCAGTCAGGCCACTGATCGGTTTAGTCCATCTAGGTATATGGGTATCTCATGTTGATTGGTGGTCACATATTCTAAAGATGTCTCATATTCTCCCTCAATAATTGACATCATGCCAATCATTGGTACAATGTTTTGCATATCCTCTGAAGCCATAGGAATTTCTTCTTCTGACTCACTAGAGGTTTCAGAATAATGTGAATGGTTATTTGGTTCAGCTACACTTCCTACAGAAGAGATCACACTTCTTTGGCTTCCTAGGGTTCTCCCAGATCTTAGGTTCATCCACTTAAAAGCTTTGATCAGCCCTTGCCAACCTCCAGCTTCTAGAGCTCTTCACTATGGGTTAGAATTCTAGAAAAAATTTGGTTGGGACAGGACTAACTGAGAGACCTCAAGTCACGATACTTGACCACAATAAGTTCACGATACTCGACCTTTGACTCAAACGATACACGATATCTCCCAGACACGATACACGATACGTCACGAGAGACGATATATGATACTTGAAGAAACACGATACTCAATACACGATACTTGATAGGTATCGCGATCAGGAAAACACGATACTTGAGTTTACACGATACACGATACACGATACTTGAGTTCACAGGATACACGATACACGATACTTGCTATGTATCCCGATCGGGAAAATACGATAGTCGATACTTGCTAGGTATCTCGATCGGGAAAACACGATAGTCGATACTTGCCAGGTATCGTGATCGGGAAAACACGATAGTCGATACTTACTAGGTATTGCGATCGGGAAAACACGATAGTCGATACTTGCTAGGTATCGCGATACTCAACCACGGGAGATCATGATACTTTTGCAAGTGTGTTTTGAATTTTGAATGATTATATGTGTTTATCAAGCTTCTCTACCCTCTCCTCACCAACTGTATCACAGAAATAGACTTCTCTCACCCTTGGAGGACTCTCGCGATACTTACCGCAGATCGTTTTCTCTGATATGTTTAATTTATGAGACACTGATGGGAGGATGATGAATGTGCTTACCTTGGGAACTCTCTCTCAGCTCTCTAACCCCTCTGACTCGTTCTGTGCAGCTCAAAAAGCCCAGATCTTTGCTCACGATACTTGACAGCAGCTTCTCACGATACTTGTGCTAGAGACAAGTGACTAAAAAATGATATTTTTTGGGCTTTATACTCTTTGAAAAATTCTCCTACACTGAAAAAGAACAACAAGACAAAGGTTGAATGCTACTCTAACTTCCTAGCCTACTCCCTTACTCCTCCTACTCTACTCACTCCACTCACTTCCCTAGTCTAATAACTCACTACACACACTTCAAGAGTGAGAAGTAGTAAGTACGGGTGAATGTGACTTACCAAAGAAGAGAAAATCACTACTCCTCCTCTCGCTTCACTGCAAAAAGCTACTTACCATCACACGAATGCCTCGGTTTGATTCGACACTCCCCGGCAACGGCGCCAAAAAACATGTGTACCTAAGTTCCAACCTAGGGACTTGCGGAGAAAGAGACTATACCTCAATCCCCTCAAGTGCATATAGTGGGGATTCATGCTTTAATTATCAATCCGATGAGTATCAAAACCTAGCCGAGTGTATGAAGACATGCATTCAAATGAAAATCAATGCAAATGAGTTACTCAAAGAGTGCAAACAAGGCAAAGACTAATCCAAACAAGCTTCATCTGTCAGTCATGGTGTCGCGATACTTGGAACAGTAGCCAACAATAAATTGAGCTTTTCTCCCAGCTTTGAACTTCAAATATGGCAAATAGCATATGCATTTCGAAGCTCCCAAAAAGACGCATCCAATGGTGGTATTTTCACTCAATTCTGACGCTTCTACTTCAAGTTATGAGCAAAATACTGAGTCGTGGGAATGACCTTCCTACACTTCAGCACTTCCTACACTTCACACACACCTTAACCACAGCAAACAAACACTTTCATGGATTGAAAACACTTCCTAACACTCTTTCCAAGCCACACACATGCATACAAGCTCACAAAGAAGAAGATACAGAGAGGAGAAGACACAAATTCGAAATTCTGTGCTCTTCATTCTCACAATGGCAAAAATTCTTTACAAAGAGTCACAACTTGACTTATATACATGTGCCCTAAAAATGGTCCTTTCACACAAGAGACCAGCACTTTATTCACTAAAAGTTAATTTCCTACTAATTTACATGGGTAAGCTACTAATCTTCTGTGGGGATGCATCTAGAGGACTCCTCTAGTGCTTTTACATTGGAAATTATATTACAAAATGATTATGATACAAAAATATGGTGTCCAAATCGAAAAAATTTTGGGGCCCGTCTTTTTCTCTGCCTTGTGATCTCTTCGCTCTGCAACAGGGATATTACCACAATGAATAATCCTCTAGGCTTAGTACGTATGTGCACTTTGGAACAAGGATCTACAAATTCAGTAACACACATGATGAATGCTATGAATATGGTCTTGCATGATTTCATTCCAAATGTGAAGATGGATTTCATTGATGATATTGTGAGAAGTGGAGAATGACATGCCTAGGACTCACCTCCCAACCTATTTATAGCCCTTGCCTAGTCACCTTCTAGAGCTCTCTCTAAAGTCCCTCTACTTATCTGGCCATCATGAGTAGGTACCTCATATGAACTCTCTGGCTTTTGGCCTTGGCTATCCCCCGAGCAAGGAACTTCTCATTCCTCCAATGCACATCTCTAGAATATAACACTCTCTCCCCCTTCTAAAGATCATTGTCCTCAATGATATAAAAGGAGCTATAAACTTGGGAATCAAAACTTGTGATTCCAAATTATAAGAATAGAGTGTGTTAGGTGTCTGAAATACTAGATGCTCAAAAAGTAGAGAACTTGTCTCTCTACTTCCTATCTAGCATTTCCACCAATGAATAGTAGTCCTTGCCTTGGGCATACTGTAGGAATTCATCTGAGGCCCAATGAGTCCCTATGTGTGCAACATAAGTACTCGGAATATCCTCAAACTCCCTATGCCTAGACCTTGATCACTAACTTGTGATGGATTTTCACCTATAGAGACCTTGGCAACTTTCTCTTGTCTCCTTGAAATACCTCTTGAGAGCTTGTCATATGGTATAGTCATGCAAAATCATTTACTCCACTAGGGTAACAAAAAATACTATGCTCGTCCAAAACAATCTAACTATTTCCCCAAATCTCTGTGGAAACATACTAAAAATAAATGGAAATCTTTTCCAAATAGTGATTAATCTCTAACATCAAGTAAATCTTCTTGATTTACTCACTGTAATCAAATGAAACTGAAGAAAGTCTCATCATGATCCAAATTATCAATCCAAGATATCAATCTATTAATGATCCAAACTATGGACCAAGATCTCAATCTATCATATCCAACCATGGATAATAATCCAAACTATGGATCAAAATATCTCCCATACAAAGTAAATCCCAATCCACTTTGTGGAGCTAAGTCCATCATGCCAAGTGAAGAAGTCCTAAGAAAATATAGCAACTAGCGGAACTACCACCGTCTTCTCAACAATAACATGCAAGATGTTCCATGTGGATGTAGCTTGCTTTATCACTGACCATCATTGTCTGATCATCACTTGATCAAATCATTCCCAACTAGGAATGAGGTGTCTCTAGTAAACTACTATAATAATATGGCACTCCCAGATATAATGAGGATCATAATATGATTCCACTAAATACACTGAAAAATGATAAGTAGATGTGTGAAAACTCATAGCCCACTAGGCTAAGCATCTAGCTCACCTCATATAGACTATGTATCAACCATGGCCTATCCTCAGGCATATCAAATAAAGTAGTACATACTCTATGATTTTCTTCCTAATGCAATTGCCTATTCAAAGTTCTTATGTGCAAACCTTGCCTTTCCGATTCTAGGCTACTAGCCTACGGACTTGACTTGTTTGCCATCACATATAGAGTGACTGTCTCAATTGCCCCTCTGTTGTCCAATAATAAGAAGATTATATGAACAAACTCCAAATCATATAAAAAATACAATGTCAGATACTTCTCTCCCATACCATTTTCCCTACACCTAGGCAGGATACAAAGTTTGATGTCCCATACCACCAAACTTTATATCCGACATAGATGCGTGTATGAGATTAATGTTGAACAATTATTCTATCAAAAAGAAAAAAATAAATCGGTAAGTACTCACAACCATAAATAATAAGAATAATAATAATAATAATGAAATCATGGTGTTCCTGAAGTGTTTCATTCCCTCTATGGAAAGAACAGAGTCATTCCTATGACTCTATCACTCATAACTATCTATAACATCAACTCATCTTGAGTTGAGAAATGAGAAACTATATAATAAATCAACTCAACTAGAGTTGTGAAGGATGCAGCTTGCATCAAATATCAAATCATGCGACTTGAGTCAAATATATGAAATGAGAACAACTACTAAAGTTCTTCTGTTCCATGCTCTCATGGAACTAAATACATTATTGGAAATTTCAACAGAGTCTCCTTTGCCCTACTGAGAATGGTCACCATAAATCAATGATCAATAAACAAGTATCTAGGGCATGGCTAGCCCATGGTGATCACATCATATAAAAAACGTATCATAAAAACCTATGGAAAATCTTTTCCTTTCAACAACATCTCTCGCATAAACAATTTCCAACAGCAATAGAGTAGATCTGAATTTTAACTAATTTTTACTCATGCAAAATCTATGAAAATTTCCATCATTATGGATCTTTCCTCAAAATTTCATTCGGCTAAAAAATCACTTGATTTGGATATTTTTGCAGAGTTTTATAACCATTTCATTGGAAGGGTCGAACACTTGATGACTAACTCTAAAAATGTATAGGCTCATCTCCTTGAAGCCTTTAGACTGATAAAAAAACTCCAAATTTAATTTTCTTTCTACCGAAATCTAGATCGCAAATCTAGTTTGGTTTCAAAAAATTTCAACTCAAAATTCAATAAAATATGCATTCAAAAGTACCATTCTATCTCTACTACACCTCCACTTAGGTGAGCCTAAAAACAATGCTGCTACACTTTTAGAATATCTTCTAACTATGAAGATAAATTCCAAAATCTTTGAAGTTTAGGTATATCTTAGGGTCACTACGATATTAGCTTCTTCAAGAAAAATTTTTAAATTGGAGCTCCCAATATGAAAATAACATGTGTTCTTTAGACACGTACCACTCTTTGGCAAATCCTCGCTAGAGATTGTTTTGAGAAGAATACGACATTTGACCTACCAATTTACATTTGTTTCAGGCCTCTACCACTATTAGCAACACTTCAATTTTGAATCTACAAAATGATGAGACATGTTAATCCTTCTGATTAGAAATACTCATTCATTCTCTTGGATGAATTATGACATGGATGCATATCCATGTATATAGTGATCATCTAGATCAATGCAAACCAATTAACAATCCGAATCATCTCGTGGAAAATAGATTCTTTACAATATCCACTTTTCAATGAAAGTGAATATGTATGGATGTCATTCTAGTCACTGTAATTCTTGTACATTTATTAACCACATCATAAACAATCATATACAAGCATTTAATACTTGTATTGATGATCATTGAAAGAACTTGGAGAAGCTTGTAGGAGGTAGAAAAGTGAGTTATGAAGCGATGAAGTTTGGTCTAGCCAACCAGCACAAGACCAATCCTTGAGTTTATGGAGACTCAAATAGACCTTATAGGCATGCGATAAGTGCAATAAAATGCACTACATACTTTCGAACTATTGGAGTTAGATGTCTACAGAACCATGCGAACATCACACGGAAGAAGAAGAAGCTTGGAGCACAATACACAATACTGAATGTATTACCACTATAATGTACAAAGATAATGAACCCATTAGGACTATAGGTGTATATATAAGCTGAGGAAAAAAAAACATCCTAAAGAGGGAAAAAAGTGCCTCCGTAGTCCTAGTGTGTTCACACACATCACTACTTGAATATATCAAAAAATTCCCCTTGGGAGTGATGCGGTGAATAAGGAGCTGGCACTCATGTATAAAGAAGTGCCAAGCTATGTGGAATCAATGCACAAAAGGAAGTAAGCCCAAAGCTTTTCAAAAAGCTTCAAACTTCTCCCTAAGTAGAGCCTTCGTGAAAAGGTCTGCAATGTTCTACTATGTGGGCACATATGCCAAGTTGATCTCTCCAATAGAGAACCTCTCCTTGATAGAATGATAATGCACCTCAATGTGCTTAGTGCGGGCATGGAACACATGGTTCCTCACAACTGCCAATGCACTCTAACTGTCAATGAAGATGGTGGTGACAGAAGACTGACCAACACCCAAATCAGCCATAAGGCATCTGAGCCACACACACTCAACAATCACTGTGAAAGTTGCCCTATACTCAGCCTCACAACTAGAAGTGGCCATAGTAGGCTGCTTCTTGTTCAGCCAAGATATGCATTAGCTACCAAGCATGAACCAAAAACCACTAGTCGACACACAAGTGTCATAGCAACCAGCCTTGTGAGAGTCAGAAAAAGCATGCAAATATGGCGATAGTGATCCCCCCTTGGGAGAAAACAATCCAAGTAGCCGGGTACCACTCAAGTAGTGAAAGATGCGTTTAACTGCCTGCCAATGCTTGACACCTAGGCAATGCATAAACTTGCTCATCTGTGAGACAACAAATTGAATCTCTGACCGAGTATTGCATAAGTAAATCAGGCATCCAACAGCCTCCTGATAGAGAACAACATCAAATGCATCTCCAACATCATGAAGACTCAATTGTAAACCTGTCTCCATAGGAGTGGCAATAGGCTTATAGTCTTCAAGGCCAAAATGCTGCAATAATATGTTAATATATTTTGTTTGATGTAAAGCCATTCCACCATCAACTTGCATAAAATGAATGCCCAAATAATGATGCAAATGCCCCAAATCAGACATCTCAAATGAGACATGCAAATCAGCCTTAAAATCAACAATATGCTTGTCATGAGGACTAGTGAGTAGCATCTCATCAACATACACAACAATGATCAGAAGCACATCATGAGCACACTTAACATATAAGGTGCTTTCAGTTGGACTATTCTCAAAACCATGTCAATCAAATAGGCATGTATCTTTTCATACCAAGCACGTGGTGCTTGCTTTAAACCATATAATGCCTTCTTTAACCTGCACACCTGGTTTTCATGCCCTTTCTACACAAAGCCACAGGCTGAAAAACATACACTTCTTCATGCAATTCACCATTTAGAAATGTTTTTTTAATGTCCAACTAATGTACATTCCAACCATGATGAGCTGCAAGTGCACAAATGCTATGGACAGTAGTCATTCAACAAGTAGGTGCAAATGTTTCATCAAAATCAATGCCTCTTTCCTGCAGATAACCCTTTGCAACAAGCCTTGCCCTATACCTGTCAATTGTTCTATCATGTTTATGCTTCATCTTGTATACCCACTTAGTGCCAATGGTCTTCTTGCTAGGAGGGAAGTCTTCATGATAGCATCATATTGAGATGCATTGCAACCATCCAATGTTCATAATTTTGTGCTTCATCAAACAAAATAGTTTCAATCTCATCGGAGAGACTAGATGCAGCCATAGCATAGAAATCTCATGCAAAAGAGGCACTATGAGAGCCTGAACGAGTATAGTATGATAGAGGTGCATCTAATTTGCTGTCACACAAAATCTACACTAGCCATTTTGGGATAGTTTTTGCCTCCTCAATATCAGCTCTCTCATCAACAAGTGCATCATGCAAACCTGCATAAAAAATGGAATGATTTGCATCATCACATGAAACCTGCAATGGTTGAGAAGTTGCCTCATTAAGACCAGCACTAGACTGTCGACATGTAAAAAGAGGCAACAAACTATCATACATGTCTTTAGGGCTAATAAATGTCTCCTTCGTACATGAAAGTAAAGGCTAAATAGCATCGTCCACAAAAACAACATCATGGCTTACCAAAATGCATTTACTCTATGGATGATACAGACAATAGCCTTTGTTTTCAGAATTGTACCCAAAAAAATACATTTTACTACTTTATCATTCAATTTCCTGCGATGTTGTTCAGATACTAATGCATATGCCAGACAACCAAAAACACGCAGATGAGAACTAGATGGCTTGCGACCATGCCAAGCCTCATATGGAGTGATAGACTGCAGTGCTTTAGTGGGACACCTGTTAAGTACATATGCTACATAGATGACAGCCTCAAGCCAGAAACTATGTGGTAAAGCCTGACTCTTGACCACACACCTTGCCATCTCCATGAGTGACCTGTTCTTCCATTCAATAACTCCATTATGTTGATGTGTATACAACACTGTAAACTGATGTTTTATCCCACGTTCAACTAGAAATACATTAAAGTCAGAGGACATATATTCCCCCCCTCAATCAGAATGAAGGGTGCCCATTTTACATGCCGACAGGATTTTAGCCAAAACCAAAAACTATTTGAAGCACATGAACACTTCGGACTTTGCTTTCAAAGGATATACCCATGCATGCCCGAAAAAAGCATCAATGCAAGTCTCGAAGTAAAGATAGTTTCCAAAAGAGGGTGTCTGTATAGGACCACAGACATCACTATGTACAAGTTTAATTTTTGAGTAGCCTGAACCGAACAATCTTTTGAAAAGGAGGAATGTTGCATAAACATGTTTTCCAGGTGCCTCAAGTTTGGGCAAAGATAACACCATTTCACATTTCTATAGGTGTAGCAAACTAGCAAAATTCAGATGACCAAAGCATGCATGCCAAGCTTTGCATCTGGTATAGCCTAAGAATCATGTACTGCACATGCCAAATCATTCATAGATCTTTCATAGTCTATGAGCTTATACAGACCACGATATAAAATGCCAGAAGCAATAATCATGTCGCCATTAGAAAGATCATGAACTGTACATCTATCATCAACAAATTTCACAACCAAGCCAATATTGGCTAATGCAAAAACTGATAACATATTTTTCTTGATCCTTGGCACAAATAAAGCATCCAACAAAGTGAAAGAACTACCATCACTAGTAGTCAGAATGATTTTACCAACTCCCATGGCAATATAAGAGGAGTTGTTAGCACATGTGACAGTATTCCCTATAGGGGCAGGCTCAAGTGAAGTGAAGAAATTGTGCTGCAAGGTAATATGTTTGGTTGCCCCACTATCAAAATACTCGCAAACATCTAAGTCTAATGCAGACATACACTGGTCATGAGAAGATGGCTCAAAATTGCAAACAATAGTAAACACCCATTGTTCATTCTCCACAAGATGAGCAAACTCTGTTTTTGGTGTAGAGGCCTCTGCAACAACCATTCCAGCCTCTTTCTTCTTTGCCTCTCTAGCAACAAATTTTGGATAGCCCTTAATAACATGATCATTTGCTTTACAATATTTGCAAAACAATTTCTACTTTTCTGATTTCTTCTCATCTCTGTCTTCCTTCTTCAAATGTGCAGCATTTGCAAATTTCTACTTACTAGTAGAAGAGCTCCACTTTCCTTTGCCCTTCTGACTAGCTAGGAAAGCTTAATCTTCGACACACATAATGGACCTGTTCTACCTAGACTGATTTTCTTCCTACAACATAACAAAAACTAATTCTTCAAATGACAGGGCATTTGGATTACCTTTCATCATCAAATTAAGAGTAGAAGCAAAACTCTTATATGAGTTAGGAAGACCATTCAACATGGTATGCACAAGTGAGCTATCTAGTATAACTTCATCAACAGAAATCAACTGTTCCTTCAAATCCTTGATTTTTGTTAGAAAACTATCCATAGAATCACCTTCATTCATATGCTCACTCTCCAACTGTTTTCAGAGGTAAGCAATAGGAGCCTCATTCCTAGCTTGGTATAATGTGGTAAGTGTATCCCAAGCATCCTTAGCTATTGTGGAAGAGTGAATGTGAGGAATAATGGCACGTTTGATAGACAAAGCTATCAATGCATGTGCTTGAGCATCTCTACCATCCCAACAAACTTGCTCTATAGTAGGTGCAACAGAAACCGGAGCAGGAATAGGAATCTACAGAATATCACCATCTTTGACAGCATCTCCATCAGATCCAATACCTGTATTTGCAGTATCTATATTCGCACGTGTAACAGGGCGTCTTTCAACACCCTCCACAATATTCCATAGTCCTTTCATGACCAATATATGATGCATCATATAAGCCCACAATGGGTAACTAATACCATCCAACTTATCCTCAACAACCAACATACAAAATACATCACTACTTTCAGCCATGGACACTAACTAAAATACCCTAATGCAAAAAAATGATCATATGTGAAAAAGTTGAATAGAAGTACCTTGACGAGTTCTACTAAACCTATAGAAGACTTTGAGATGCTTAAACTGGCGAACCAAAACTTGTATATATCTTTGGCACAAAAAGATGAAATAGCATGCACAAGCACTATGATAGTGCATTCGGAGGCCGAAATGAGCTTAGATCTCTCAAACACCCTGAGTATGCTTACCAAATTTCATGCAATTTTGAGACTATGAATGGAGAATGTAGATGATGCCCTAGATGAAACGACGACCTACTCTAATACCAATTGTTGGGGTTAGACGTCTACAGAAGCATGTGAATAGCACAAGGAAGATGAAGAAGCTTTGAGCACAATACACAATACTGAATCTATTACCACTAGAATGTACAAAGATAAGTAACCCATTAGGGCTATAGGCATATATACATGCCGACAAAAAACCTCCTAAAGAGGAAAAACGTGCCCCAGTGGTCCTAGTGTGTTCACATGCATCACTACCTAAATATATCAACACGAGCATCAAGGAGAGAGAGTTGATACAAAACAAATAGGTTTGCGCATCGACTATCTCAAAAGACTTACTATCTATGGATTTGACAATGAACTTCAAATGCTCATAGCAACCAGCGTGATAAAAATCAGAAAAAATCCTTTTACGAGAGTGATACACATAGGGTTTAGTGTATATAATGCACAAGAATATAAGAAATAAACAAAATATGCTTTTGGTATGAATCAGATACTCAACAGTGGTACCTCCTATTTTTCAAGAATACGTAGAGATTAACCCTGAGACACAAAAACTAAGATTTCTCCAAATATACAAAACTAAAGTATTTACAAGCATAAACTAGACACTAGTACCTTTCCAATGAGCCATGTTTCATCCAATTTGGAGCTCTATAGAGAGAGCAACAACCTCTCCAAGCTTATTGTTGTTGAAGAAGATGATGGAAAAAAGGAAGGAGCAAGACAATGATGTCACAAGTGTACGTGTATTGCTTCCACATATTTTTCAAGTGATTTGAAGTCTTTATATAGAATCTAGAAGTGATCCATGAGCTCTACAAGTGGATTTTCAATTCAAATGAAGGTGGGAATGGTTGTTGGAGGGAATCAATTCACTTTCCTACAATCTAGGAAAAGTGAAGAGCTATTTTGATCTACTTTTAGGTGATTGATTGCTTAATTGATTGCAACTCAACTACCACAAATTCGTGGAATTTGGGCTCTCTCTTCCTACTTTTACATGTGTAAATCTCAAGGATTTTACAATGGTAAAAGATCCATGAAAAATCTTTTTAAAAATACAATAAGTGAGCACAAGTAAAAGAACTCTCCAACAGATATTCTTTCGACGTAATCCAAGAGATAATTTTTGATGTAGATCAAATCCACCTCAAGCATAGTGTAAGCTTGATGTTCCAACAACTCCCCCTCAAGATAAATTATGCTTGAGTCTTCATTCTCTAATAGGTTGAATACCTGCCATAGCTTTGAATCTACAAAGCTTTATTCCATCAAGTGCCTTGATCATCATATCTGTTACTTGATTTTCAATTGGAACAAAAGAGATGTCAATCTCCTTTGCCATGAGCTTCTCCCTAATAAAGTGGTAATGAACCTCTATGTGTTTGGTTCTTGCATGGAAAATAGGATTTTCTGCTAGATGCATGGAACTTACATTATCTCCAAATATGTGGAGTTTGGAACTCACAAGTCCCAAATCTGTATACAATGCTTTTAACCATATTGCCTCTTGAGTTGCTATGGTCAAACCTCCATACTCTACTTCGGCTGAGGATAAGGCAAGTATAGGTTGCTTCTTGTAACTAGAGGTACTTCTTCTATCATCCTTAGCTCTTGCCCAATCTACATCTGAATAGATTTTGATATCCAAATCTTAAGAGTAAGGATAGAATGTACCTTCATTGATTGTACCTTTGAGATACTTAAGTACTCTTTTAGCTGCATCCATGTGTGGTCTTCTTGGTGAGTGCATGAGTTGACTAAGCACTCCCACACTATATGAGATGTTTTCCCTTGTATGAGTAGCATATATCAAGCTACCTACCAAGCTTGTTACCATTAGTGTCCATGTAAAAGGCCAAATGGCCACCAGACACTTCTTTGTATATGTTCTTTAATAAAACATATAGTGGCCTGATCAACCATAGACTGTAAGTTCCACCGCATTTATAAGACCTAAGTAGTCTATCTTTGTGCTCCTTGTGTAGTGTGTTTTTCTTGCGTATTCTGCATCCTCTCTGCGGAGTACCATGTGTGGCCTTAGGAGCTCAGTTTTCTACTCCGAGGATATCGTCGTGCAACTCTCAAGAAGGAGAGTGCACTATGGTGCATCACCATTGACTTACTTCACTGGTATCAGAGAAGTTCGATGCAAAAGCTTTGTTCCTTTTGTGTGAGCGAAGCAATGACCCCCCGCCCCTTGGCTTTCTCCAAGGCTTACGACTAAGGCAGCAACCAAGGCACAAACCTTGGCATACCTTGTCATCCGAGTCACGAAAGTCACTGTTGGCACCATTGGCTGCGCACGAGGGAGGACCTCAATGATCAAGGAAGATAGAGGTTCCGAGTACTTCTCGGGAGGTCACCCATCCTAGTACTGTTCCCCCCAGAGCTCGCTGTTAAAAAAAAATCCAATCTTGCACATGCATCCTTCTCTCATTCAAGTATGATATTTTAGCCAAGTATAATTTGAAAGAATTGAGAGATTAGAGTTCATACTCTTTTCTCATCCAAGTACTACTTGAAAAGATAGAGACATCAAAATACATGGTTTTTGTTATCATTTTAGTAGAATGATTATAAAAAATGAAGATGAAGTTTGAATCTCTTTGGCAATAAATTTTCTTTCTTTATTTTTCATGAGAGTGAGGAGAAGAATTCTCTGTGACATTTTCCACTGATAAACTTGAACATCGTCCTCAATGGCCCAATTATGAAAAAAAAAGCAATATCAAAACTTTTTTGATCAAAATTGAATTTAAGAACTTTTTTTTAGTAGAATGATTATAAAAAATGAAGATGAAGTTTGAATCTCTTTGGCCATAAATGGCACTCCTCGATATAATGAGGACTATAGTATGAGTCCACTAAGTACATTGAAAAATGGTAAGTAGATGTAAGAACACTCATAGACCAATAGGTTAAGCATCTAGCTCACCTCATACACACTATGTATGAAACATGGTCTATCTTTGAGCATATCAAATAAACTAGTACGCACTCTATGAATTTCTTCTCAATGCAATGGCCTATTCACAATTCTTATGTTCAAACCTTCCCTTTCCGCTTCTAGGCTACTTGCCTACAGACTTGCCTCGTTTGCAATCACATATAGAGTGGTTGTCTCAAATGCCCCTCTGTTGTCTAATAATAAGAAGATCATATGAATAAACTCCAAATCATATAAAAAATACAATCTCAGAGACTTCTCTCCCATACCATCTATCCTAGACTTAGGTAGAATACAAAGTTTGATGTCCCATACCACCAAACTTTATGCCCTGCATAGATGCATGTATGAGATTAACGTTGAAAACTTCTCTCAAAACAATAAGAATAAACTGATGAGTAGTCATAACCATAAAAAATAATAACTGAAATCATGAAGTGTTCCTAAAGTGTTTCCTTCCTTGTATGGAAAGGACAAATTCCTTCCTATGACTCTATCACTCATAACTATCTGTAACATCAACTCATCTTGAGTTGAGAAATGAGGCATTATCTGATAAATCAACTCAACTAAAGTTGTGAAGGATGTAGCTTGCATAAAATATCAACTCATGTGAGAGAGACCTTGGGGAGAGCTTGATGGAGATGAAGAACAATTCTTTGCTTGCAAGAATGGAAGTGAGATATCCTCAGAGTTTGTATGCGAGCTCCATCCGATGGAAAAAGAGATAAAGAGAAAGAAAACGAGATAGAGAGAGATTAAAGAGTGAAGAAGAGAGATACAGAGGTAGAGAGAGAGAGAGAAAGAGAAGGAGAAAGAAAGAAAGAGAAAGAGAAGAAGGAAAGAGAGAAAGAGAAAGAAAGAAAGAGAAGGAGAAAGGGAAAGAAAGAGAAAGAGAAGGAGAAAAGAGAGAGATAGAAAGAGAGAAGCCAAGAGAGATAGATAAAAAGAAATAGATAGAGATAGAGAGATAGAGATAGAGAGATAGAGAAAGAGATGGAAAAAATAAAAAGAGAAGTAGAGAGAATGAGATAGAAAAAGAGAGGTATAGAGAAAGAGATAAAATAATATGAAGGAGCAAGAAAATGGATGAACAAAGAGGAAGAGAGAAGATGAAGGAAAAGATTAGAAAGAGAAGATTACAGAGAGAAGGAAAAGATTAGAAAGAGAGAGAACAGTAAAGAAAGAGAAAAAGAAAGTGAAGATTGGAGAGAGAAGGAAAATATAAGAAAGAGAGAGAACAATAAAGAAAGAGAAAAAGAAAGATAGGAAGTAAGAGAAAGAACAAGGCTAGCATACCTACCTTTACTTAAATGGACATAACTCTCTCATATGGTGTCCAAATTGGGTGATTCCACTTGGTATAGAAAGTAGAATCCAAGATCTTTCCATTGGCTAGATGGTATGGTTGGATAATTAAAAAATACCTATACAAAGCATTTAATTCTCTAGATATCTCTTCAAGCAAAGATGTTGCCCACTCACCTAGCTCCATTGTTTTGGCCATAACTTCCTCATAGAATATCCAAATCAAGACATTCAAATTGGTATGGACTCTAGACTTCAAGCCTTTTACGTCACTAGTTGCATGCCATATTTTGACCATTTCAAACCATCTCTGCATAATATTTTATATGACTATTGGCTAGCAAGAAACTCTTTTTCAATTACTTGACTATCCTATTATGATAATTAAGAGTTCCTAATCATCATTTTAACCATTTTGGATAGTAATGAATTGATTTTCATACTGAAATATATTCATTTGAATACCTTTTGCATCAAAATTTATAATTTTGCAGTGTATTCTCTTCCAATGTTATGAAACTAACATGGAATGTGCATGAAAGTTAGTTTGATATGAATTCATCTATGCACATGAAGTTACACTAAGTTATGATGATTCATAAAAGCATGCAAAGTTTTTTTGTTGTGTGTTTCAAGATCTTTGTGCAGGTATTGGAGTGAGGAAAGACCTTGTTATGAGGGCATGTAGTGCCCAACAACACAAATTGGAAAAGTTTCTTATTTGCAAGTTTCTGTAGTAAAGAAAGTGGTTTGCCAACCACTAGGTTGATGCATATCATTGTGTCATGGTTATTATTTTTTCATGCTTCATTTTCTTGGGTAAATGTTGTCGAATGTTTTGTAGCCACATGGCATTATATGCCATGTGAGAACTAGAGCTTGTGTTGTAAGAGAGAAGAATTCTTATGTGTGCAACATAACTAAAATCATATAAAGTAATTTAAGTAGAGAAGAAGATGCATGAGTGGATGCATGCATACATAGATGATATGATTCCTAGAAAGGTGAATTGCATGATGCATTTTCTGTCTATAGAAGATCATTTTATTTATCACCACAATGAGTTAGGGTGAGCATGAGTTATGTGATAGAAGTACCATGAATAGGCTAATTTTTCCTTTAGAAAGTAAATGGCAAAGGTATATCCTTCAAGAACAACTAAGATGTGTTTTTTCTTCTAGTAACTCATGAGCACATGAATTGTTGTTCATGGGAATCTATATACTTGATATAGAATTTTATCCCTAGCCTGCACACATTAGTGCTATGGTTATGGTTAATGGAACATCAAGCTTACACTATGCTTGAGGTGGACTTGATCTACATAAAAAACTATCGCTTGGATTATGTCAAAAGAACATCCATTGGAGACTTCTTTTAGTTATGCTCATTTAGTGTGTTTTTTTTAAACATTTTTCATAGATCTTTTACCATTGTAAAAGCCTTGAGCTTTGCACATGTAAAAGTAGAAAGAGAGAGCCCAAATTCCACGAATTTGTGGTAGTTGAGTTGCAATCAATCAAGCAATCAATCAAGCAATCAATCACCTAAAACTAGATCAAACTAGATCTTCATTTTTCCTAGATTGTAGGAAAGTGAATTGATTCCTGTTACCATTAGTGTCCATGTGAAAGGCCAAATGGCCACTGGATACTTCTAAGTATATGTTCTTTAATAAAACATATAGTGGCCTTGGTCAGTCACAGACTGTAATTTCAACCACATTTGTAACACCTGAGAAGTCTGTGTCCGTGCTCTCTATGTACTATGTTTTCTGCATATTCTCGAGCCTCTATGCAGAGCACCATGTGTGGCCCTAGGAGGTTGGTTTTTCTACTCTGAGGATATCATCCTGTAGCTCTTGAGAAGGAGAGTGCATTGTGCTGCATCACCATCGAAATACTTCACTAGTATCAGAGCATTTCAAAGCAAAAGATTTGTTCCTTTCATGCGAGCAAGGCGAGAACCCCCCACCCACTGAAGGCTTTCTCCAAGGCTTATGACCAAGGCAGTGACCAAGGAATAGACCTTGGCATACCTTTTCATCCAAGTCACTGAATTCACCCTTGGCACCTTTGGTTGTGCGCAAGGGAGAACCTCAACGATCAAGGAACATAGAGGTTCCTGGTACTTCCCAGGAGGTCACCCATCCGAGTACTGTTCTGGCCGGAGCTCGCTTAACTGTGGCAATCTCTTGTCACTAAGCTACACTCTTCTATTGTCTGAAGAAGGGGAAAGACTAAGGTGAACATTACCTTGAACATGTTTTGGTCCCTCAAAGCTTCATTCTTTGCTTTCAAAGCCTATTTTTGAAGCATTTTTGGGGTGTCTTTTGGAGCCGTTTTGGAGTACTTTTGCACATAGTTCTCTTCACACAAGTCCAAGAACATCACGAAGAGTGTTCCTTGTACTTCTCCAATAATAAATATCAACCTTTCGGGCTGTTTTTAGAATGTGTTTTTTTGAAGACAGAAGGATTTTGTAAAAATAGGTAATTTTTGTATAACACAATTGTTAGAATGATGTAAAAATGAGGAAGAGTCTTCCTCATGATTCAGTACATGCTATGTACTTTTTATAGATTTTTTGGAGCTCTCAATCTTAATTATTTTTAGATTAGAAGTTGAAGGACATAATTTCAAGTGTGAAAATGGACACTTGAAAAATATAAAGGTCAAAATTTTGTATTCAGAGAGGATGTTGATCGTTTGCACTTCATTGAATGAGAGTTTGAGAGCTCTTAGAAAAAAAATCATGTTTTCTCTCTTTTCTCTAGTTTTCATGGCTGAATGTGAATGTTTTCCTTGTGTTTCTCATGGCTTTTGTTGGTGAGACCTATGTATTACTGAGTGAATCTTGTGAGGAGATAAGTCGTTTACAATATTGAAAGATTATTTGTAGAATATTATTGTTGATTGTGAAGAATACCATTTCTATCAGAATAGCGATTGTCTCATCATGATGATACATGTAATGAAATTTAATTATGAGCTCATATTTGGAATCTACATGAAAAATAGCATGCTTTAGGCACAAGAATAAAAAAAATATTTATTTCTATCTCAAAATATCTCAAACCCTAGTTTCAACTTCTTCTTCAAGAAAATCTCAGATAATATGGTCTTTTCTTGCAATTTCTTGGATCCCATTGGTACTAGAAGGGGTTGTGTAGTATACTTTCCGAAAGGTGTTCTTTATGCTAATCCTTTATAATATGATGATTGGTGAGGAAAACTTCAAAGTACAACAAAGAGCTATGTTTTCAGCCACACTTGTAAAACTATAGGTTTCTCAAAAGGTTTTCAGTTTTGGTGGGAGCATATGCAAGTTTTTTGAACCTAAAACATCAGAGTTAATAGATGCTTGCAAGTTTTGTTGGCTAGTTTTTGGGCAGGTTCTATGGATATCGCTTATGTACATCCATGTGGTCATTGATATAGTAGTTATGTTTTTGCATAAAGCCTTTTACATTTGATAAAGAGGGTCTTGGTGAGGTTTTCTTAACTAGGAGACACCCAAATGTTGGGTCGCCATAAGATATGTATGATAGTTGGTCATAGGTGCTCGATAAGATTAGTTGGCTTCTATTGGGTAACTGATTATATGTAGTGGAGTCAATAATTCACTATGCAGGTAAACATGTCAGTACTTGCAATTTTATGATATTTTGACACTATTCATATGCTCATTTTGTAGAGGATACTCTGGAAAAGTATTTTCAGATTTTTGGTTTTGTCAACTATATAGTGGTTGATTTATTCCTTGATACACATATTCCTTGGTGTTTGGACTCTTCTAGCTCCATTATCATTCTATTCACTTCTCTACCATCATGGCATCAGAGGTCTCAGGCACATCTGGTGGATCCCGGTCTAGTGCCAGTCGAGAAGCACTATTTGATGTGAATTTCTTCTAGGTCTTTAGGATTAGGGTTTCAGGCTTTTTATACATGCATACACACATATACACATTTACACACATAATAAATATACACATACACATATATATACACATGCATACACACATATACATGTTTCAAGTCTATGTCTTTAGGATTAGGGTTTTAGGCTTTTTACACATGCATACACATATATACACATATACACACATAATACATATACACATGCACATGTATATACACATGCATACACACATAAACATGTTTTAGGTTTAGGTCTTTAGATTAGGTTTTTAGGGTTTTACACATGCATCCACATATATACATATATACATATATACATATATACACATATACACATATACACATATAATACATATACACATACACATGTATATACACATGCATACACATATATACATGTTTTAGGTCTATGTCTTTAGGATTAGGGTTTTAGGCTTTTTACACATGCATACACATATACATGCATAATATTTATACACATACACATATATATACACATGCATACACACATATACATGTTTTAGCTCTAGGTATTTAGGATTAGGTTTTTAGGCTTTTTACATATGAATACACACATATACACATATACACACATAATACATATACACATACACATGTAAATACACATGCATACACACATATACATGTTTTAGGTGTAGGTCTTTAGGATTAGGGTTTTAGGCTTTTTACACATGTATACACACATATACACACATAATACATATACACATACACACACACACACACACACACACACACACACACACACACACACATATATATATATATATATATATATATATATATATATATATATATATATATATATATATATATATATATATATATATATATATATACATGCATACACACATATACATGTTTTAGGTCAAGGTCTTTAGGATTAGGGTTTTAGGCTTTTTACACATGCATAGACATATATACACATATAATACATATACACATACACATGTATGTACACATGTATGTACACATGCATACACACATATACGTTTTTATGTCTAAGTCTTTAAAATTAGGCTTTTAGGTTTTTTACATACATACAATAAAAATAAACATATATAATTAAATATATAAAATATAAGTCTTTAGGATTTTTAGGTTTTTACATATATATAATCAAATATATAAAAAAAAGTAAGAAAGAAATTAAAAAGAAAAAGTAGAATATATAAATAAATATATATAAAAAATAGGATTTTAGTATAGATAAATAAATACAAAAAGAGCTAGGGTTTTAAATATATAAATTAAATATATATATACATATATAAATATATATATATATATATATATATATATATATAATGAAATATATAAAAATAGGATTTTAGGTCATTTTATTAAATTAAATATATATAAAAAATAGAGTTTAAGGTTTAATATATATATATATATATATATATATATATATATATATATATATATATATATATATATATATATATATATATATATATATATATATATATGCTAGGAAAAAAAGTACAATATACAATCAAATATATATAAAAACTAGGATTTTAATATAGATAAATAAATATCAAAAGAGCTAGGGTTTTTTAATTAAATTAAATATATATATAATTAAATATATAAAAAATAAAATTTTTATATATTTTTGAAATTAAACTACATACATATTATCTATTGAGATATCAAGCTCAACATGTGATGATTCAGGATGACACGTACCAGTTTTTCATTTCTCTGACATGTATAGTGGTCATGCCGGTATATGTCAGGGATACTTCATTGAGCTTTATTATATTTATCTACCGAGAGTGATGGCACATTTGTTCCTTGCTTGCTCACTGATTTGCGGATGTTAGGTTTTTCCTTATGTACTGATCTTTATATATTGAACTTGTTGTATTCTTGTTTTTTAGGTCATTCTTGTACATTCCTTTTTATGTAATAGAAGAAGAAGAAGAAGATCATTCTTCCTTGCCTCAATCTGTGTGTGTGCTTCCCCTTGAGAGTGAGAGTGTGTGTGTGAGCTCTCTTCCTTATCTCCTTCCTCGTGATATTATCAAATACATAAAAAATAGGGTTTTAGGTTTGATATTAGTATATATATATATATATATATATATATATATATATATATATATATATATATATATATATATATATATATATATATATATATATATATATATATATATATATATATATATATATATATATATATATTAGGAGAAAAAGTACAAATCAAATATATATGAAAAATAGAATTTTAGTATAGATAAATAGGTTTTTTAATTAAATTAAATATATATAATTAAATGTTAGTATATGTAATCATATATTTATAAACATTAGGAACACAATTACAATATATAATCAAATGTACTATGTATAATTAAATAACTAAGAAATTATTGTTTTTGAATTAAATTAAATATATAAAAAATGGGATTTTTTGTTTAATAAAAAGTTAGGGTTTTAGAATTAAATGTCCTAACATGTCCACATGGTATCAGATGGCATCTTTGGATCCAGGGCAAAGAATGGCATGTGCTTTCACTCAGTGCTAGTATCAAATTTATTGCAAATGATAGATTTGTACTACATATGTTAGAGAATATGGATCCTTTGATGAAAATCGACTACAAAATCTATGCTACCATTCGAATGGTCCCCCTGGTGAGCAAGTGGACCCAAACAATATTGCACTGGTAACCTCTCATGGACAGAAGAGAACAAAGAGGGATGTAGGAATACAAGATGTCATGGGTTACATGACATAGTAGAATTTCCATGATCAGAAGCCGACAAAGAATACCAGAGCATGCAGAGACTAGCCTGTTTACCACTATACACTAGGCAAAGATATCTGTACTACGTGCATCACTCATGAGGCTTAATCTTCAATCCATTTATGGATGGTCAGATAGTAGTGTCTTTGAATTCTTCAGGTAAGTGGATTTGAAATAAACTTTCATTGTTGTATCAAAATTACTTTATTTACTAATATCATTCCAAATTGCTTATCGTAGGGTTCTAAAGGTCAATCTTTACTAGATAGCAATGACATGCCTCCAACACATGAAGATGCAAAAAGACTTTTATAATCCATTGGAATGGACTACACCAAGATTCATGCTTGTCTGAATGATTGCATTCTCTTTTGGAATGAATGAGCATCTCCACATATGTCCAAAGTGTGGAGTGAATAGGTTTAGAGAAGAGCTTGTGGGCAAAGCAGTCCCCGCAAAGGTTCTTTGCCAATTTCCTATCATTCCAAGAATTAAAAGCATGTTAAGATGCAAATCCATAGTTGAGTTAATTGTGAGGATGGATTTGCACTTGATGAAGATGAAGTGGTGCTGCAAAATCTTTGCACTACACCAATCAAATGAACTCCAAAGATATGTAGTGGGACCTTTAAGCTTGCCAAAGGATTTATTAGACACCCTATGTACCTTGGAAGATGACTCTTAAAAAGATGAATCAAAACAGATAGGTAAGAGTTGATCCAAGAGTAAAAAACTTGCTATTTTTATTCCTACACCTGTTCAATTTTTTGAACAGTTATCTGAGCACAACAAATATTGGATTAATTCCTTTTGGGGAACTCTAATTAAATTAGTAAGCTAACAATCATGATTGATTTCATAGAAAATGATGGACTACATGCACAGAAAGGAGTTTAGCAAGTCTATCCCGACATTCACGGGCTACAATAGTCATTAGACTAGTGAGCAAAGATATGCTAATATCTGACGATCTCGAGAAGCAATGCTAATGAAACTTTGTAGAATTTTAATACACAGTATGCTTGTTCTATCATACTTTGAATCATGGCAAATGATCAACTACACACTGAGAACAAGCTTAGAGAACGTCACCATTCTGATGGAGTTATGAGAGAGAACTAAAATGAGAATGTAATGATCATATATGTATTAAACATGTACAAATACAATGCCACTGGCAATCAAGCATTGGTCAATGTGTGAGAGGTGAAAGAGCTATGAGGTGAGCTCTCACTTCACAATGGATGTACTACAAAATGATCTCTCAACCTTGAGATACACATGGGTCTTTTAGATCCTCTTCTTATAGTTGAACTTGGAGCCAAAGCCTGAACTCAAATTCAATCTTCTACCTAAAAGGTGAACTCTAACACATAGGATAGATTCTCTCATTGCTCAACAACCAGGTGATACATGATTTAGATCTTCCTAACTCCTCGTGGGTGTAATCCACTTTTACAAGGATAAATGTGAAGTACTTTTACAAGAGGTTGATCATAGGAAGCTTTTCATAGGTTATGCCAATAAGTTAAACATAAGCTGGTTAACCAAGTATATGGGCTCGAGTTTATTTGCACCAATAGCTACCCCTCAAGCCTAACATGCTTGGTATTCATTCCTCTTTGATGTCGTGTAAACCAATCATCAATTTGAACCTTTTCATCTTTGTTCCATCCAATGACTTTGTGAGTATATCTGCACATTGTAGATGAGTTGATACATAGGATAGTTCAATATCCTTGCTAATCAATTTCTCCCTTACATAATGATAGTGTTATTAAATATGTTTTGTCCTTGCATGGAGAATTGGATTGGCAGCCAAGTGAATGGAACTCATGTTGTCACAAAAAATACTTGGAGTTCCAATTTCCAATCCAAGATCTGTAAATAGTGTCTTCATCCACATTGCTTCTTGAGTATCTATAGCAAGACCTCTGTATTCAGCTTTAGTAGAAGAAAGAGCAACTATGGGTTGCTTCTTAAATGACCATGAGACAAGTTTTGATCGTGCCAAGGTAAGGTATCCTGAGCTGCTCCTCCTGTTTTCCTTGGAACCAACCCAATCTGCATGAGAGAACAACTTTAGACTTAAATCAGATACGTAAGGGTAGTATAATCCTTCATTCATGGTTCCTTTGAGATATCTGAGTATCCTCTTGGTAGCATCCATGTGAGGTTTCCTCGGTGTGTTCATAAATTGACTTAGCACACTCACACTATAACATATATCTACTCTTCTCAATGTGGCATAATTCAAACTACCCACAAGGCTTTGATAACCTGTGATGTCTTCTATGAGTTCACCTTCATGTGAGCTCAATTTGTAATTAACCTCCATTGAAGTACGTGCAATCTTGCATCTTGAACTTTGTCAACAAGTCTTTAATGTATTTCCTTTGAGTAAGGAATAGACCATGATCTCTGTATACTACTTCCAATCCTAGGAAGTATGTAAGTGAACCCAAGTCACTTATCTTGAACGCGTCTTACATCTGCTCCTTGATCTTCTTTATCCCATCTGTATTATTTCCTGTAAGTATAATATCATCCACATATACACAGAAATAGATGACTTTAGAATTACTCTTTTTGATGAAGAGTGATGGATCTGCCCTGCCAGGTTGAAATCCTTTATCCTGCAAGAATGAAACAAGCCTCAGATTGTTGGGAATGATGGTTGGATGCACTCAGGAGATTAGTTGATGCTGCAAAACTTGCTTCACACCTGCCCTCCTTTCACTCCAGATATGCTTAGTAAACTCCTTGAGCTTCCAAATGACACCAAAATATGCTATATGTACTTTGGAAAAGGTTTGAGTAATGACTTGATCAAAACAGACTACTTTGTAAATCACAAGACTTGAAAACTTTCTATTTTGGTCTTGATACCTGCTCAGTGTTATGCTCAGTGTGACCAGTGTAGTTACAATTAGCAAAATTCCTTCTAGAGATATTCTATTAACTTAGTAAGCTTCTATTTGCAAGTCGAATGAAAGGAAATGATAAACCACACTTAGAGAAATCACTTTAGCAAAATAAGGTGTACCCCCGATTTTTTAGGAGACTTACAGTCACAGACCAGTGAGCACCCCGACTGAGATTTCTCTGTAATGGTTGATCCAATAGCCTTGAAACTTTGTAGGTGTATAGTAGACTCTGAGCTGAATCCAATGCACTTTGAATCATCCAATTTGGTTCAATAGATCTTGAGATATGCCTCTTGGAAGTTGACAGAGTTGAAGATGGTGACACAGAGAAATCAGAGATTATGAATGTAAGTATATGTATTAGATCTATTGATTGTACATTCCCATTGGCATGATATGTAATGCCCAATGGTACTCAGAGATGTAGGCTATAGTGTAGCACTCACACTCTTAATGAATTTGTCAGAAATGCCTCGGGAGAAGTGAAGAAGTATCCGCGACTCTTGACTTGTGACTTTTATAGAGATTGAGTGAAATTTTGAATTTCAAATTCATGTCAATCTCCTAGAATCTTGTACCTAAAAGTGAATGAGATATTCTCTCAATCATTCACCTACTCATTCAATCAAATTTTCCACGACTTAATCAAGTAGGTATGATTACATGTGTATTCCAAGTCATAATGACTTTTACAGTGAGTAAAAAATTAGAACACATAAGCATGAGTTCCTATGGCTCATTCTTCAAGTGATATCTTCATGAATTAATCCAAGCTAGGCTTCCAAGGTCCAAGCTTTATGTTGAGTCTTCAAGGTTAATATCCAAGCCAAGTGTTAAGGCTTGAATTGCACCAACAGCTCCCCCTCAAGCCAAACACTTTGGCTCAAGTCTTCATCTCTAGTCTTCAATTACTTCCTGCAATCCAATCATGGATTTAAATCTGCATAGCTTGCTTCCATCCAGAGCTTTAATAAGCAAATCTGCACATTGCATATTAGTAGACACATATGACAATTGAATATCTTTGCTAAGTAACTTCTCCCTCACATAGTGGTAGTGAACCTCTATGTGTTTTGTCCTAGCATGATAAATTGGATTAGCTGCAAGGTGAAGAGAACTTGTGTTATCACCAAAGATGATTGGTGGCCTTGTGTATAGGCCCAATTCTGAATATAAAAGCTTCAACCATATAGCTTCTTGAGTGGCATTTGCTAGCCCTCTATACTCTGCCTCAGTAGATGACAAAGCTACTGTGGGTTGTTTCTTGGATGACCAAGAAATTGGTTTATCACCTGCAAAACATATGTAACCAGATGTGCTTCTCCTGTCATCCATGCAACCTGCCCAATCTGCATCTGAATATACCTTAATATCAATGTCTGATGAATAAGGAAAGTACAAACCATGATTTTGTGTTCCCTTTAGGTATTTTACTATCTTCTTGGCTGCCTCTAAATGAGGTACTCTTGGTTTGTGCATAAATTGGCTAAGTACACTAACACCATAAGATATATCAATCCTAGTTAAGGTAGCATAATTTAGACTACCTACCAAACTTTGGTAACCTGTAATATCTTGGAGTTCTTCTCCTTCATGAGCACTGAGTTTATGGTTAATCTCCATAGGAGTGCTTGAGATTTTAGCTTCCTGCAAATTAAACTTCTTGACCATGTCCTGAATATACTTCTTCTGAGTAATAAAGATACCTGAATTTGTGTAGACCAATTCAAGTCCTAGGAAGTACTTCAATAATCCAAGATCATTGATCTTGAATTCCTTCATCATCTGTCCTTTGATATGTCTAATTCCCTGAACATCATTTCCTGTAATAATGATGTCATCAACATAGACAGACAAGTATATTACCTCTGAATTGTTCCTTTTGATAAACAATGAAGTATCTGCTTTGCTCATTATGAATCCTTGGTCTAGAAGATAGGTTGTCAACCTGTAATTCCATGCTCTAGGTGCCTGCTTCAATCCATACAGAGCCTTCTTCAATTTACAAACATGATTTACCTTCTTGGGATCTTCATAGCCAGGTGGTTGTGACATGTAGACTTCTTCAGATATCCATCCATTCAAGAATGCATTCTTCACATCCAATTGGTACATGTTCCAATTCTTGGATGCAGCTACACTCACCATAACTCTGATAGTTGGCATCTTGGCCACAGGAGAAAATGTCTCCTCATAATCAATGCCTTGGGTTTGTGCAAAACCCTTGGCTACCAACCTAGCTTTATACCTGTTTATTGTACCATATGAATTCCTTTTGAGTTTGTAGATCCATCTGGATCCTATCACCTTCATAGACTCTTTCTTGGGTACCAAGTCCCAAGTATCACTTTCCTTGAGAGCCTGCATTTCTTCATCCATTGCTTCCTTCCATTCTGGTTTAGTGATTGCTTCTTCAAATGTACCTGGTTCTTCATTCAAGAGATCCTTTGCAAGATATACGGAGTGCTTGGTTACAAGTGAAGTATCATACCCATACCTAATAGGCTTTTTCTTTTCTCTCTGAGATCTCCTCATAGCTTGAATTGAGGATTCTGGATTATCTTCTAGTTGCTTCATCTTCATCTTCCCTTTGGATTTCCATGCCTTGAACTCTTCAATGTTGATGGTGTCTTCATCATCTGAGCTTATGTCCTCTTTCTGAATTGGTTCTTCCTTGATAAGCTTGGGAAAGTCTCCTTCCATGTCATAAGGTAGAACAACCTTCCTGCATTCATTTTCATACCATGAATCATTCTCATCAAAGATGACATCTCTGCTTACCTTGAAGCCTTTGTTTGATGGGTTGTAGAATTTGTATCCCTTCTGATTCAAATCATAACCAATGAAGATACATTTTTCAGCTTTAGGGTCTAGCTTTCCCCTTACCTGTGAGGGAATATGCACATATGCAACACAACCAAAGATTTTGCAATGATCCAGAGATGGTCTCTTACCATGCCAAGCCTCATAGGGTGTCATTCCATCAAGTGTCTTTGATGGCAACCTGTTAATTAAATATGTGGCAGTAGATACACTCTCTGCCCAAAGATAATTTGGCAATTTCTTTTCATTTAGCATAGACCTAGCTGCCTCTACAATGAGTCTATTCCTCCTTTCAGCTACCCCATTTTGTTCAGGTGAGTACCTTGTAGTAATCTCCCTCTTGATGCCTCTTTCCTGCAAGAAATCTTCAAAGTCATTGGAGAAGTATTCTCCACCACCATCTGACCTTAGCTTCTTCAAATGTCTACCTGTTTGATTTTCAACTAGTGCAAGGTATTTTTTGAAACAATTAAATACTTCATCTTTATGTTTCATGAAGCATAAGACAGTCCACCTGCTATAGTCATCAATGAAGGACACATAGTACCTTGATCCAGATATGGATGGCTCCTTGCTAGGTCCCCAAACATCTGTATGCACCAATTCCAGATAATCTTCATGTATAAAACCTTTCTTGGTATAAGGCAATCTGTGTGACTTACCAAATTGACAAGCCCCACATTTGTATATCATGTGTTGCTTGGATACATTAGGTATCCCAAGCACACATTGATCCCTACTCATTTGCTTTAAGGTCCTCTCTCCAATGTGACCTAATCTCTTGTGCCAAATCTCCAATTCTGATAGGGTTTGATCTTTATAGTTGTACAAAGCAATGCTCTTTGTGTCTTCTAGTTCAAAGGTAAACAATCTACCTGATTTTTCTCCCTTGGCTATCCTTCTGAATCCATGTCTTGGATCCTCCACATATGCACCATGTTGAGTGAACCTGACCTGTAGACCTTTTTCCACAATCTGACCTACACTCATCAGATTCTTGGTGATTGTTGGAACATACAACACTCTGCTCAATAAATTCTGATTACCATCACTGGTTTTGACATTGCCTACTTTAACAACTGAATGTTTAGTGTCATCACCTGTCTACACTTGATGCTTGCCTTTGGGTTCTTCCAAATCAGAAAGTAATGCAACATTTCCAGCTACATGATTAGAGCAACCTGAATCAATATAGAATAAGTGATCATCATTGATACCTGACTTAGATGTCATATTCATGATCAATAAGGAATCATCTTGCTCCTCTGCATAACTGTTGTAGTCTTTCCTATTTCTGTATCCACCTTGATAGTTGCCATTGTGATTGTAGTTGTTGTTAAAATTATTGTTGTAGCCATGGTAGCCTTGAGATTGGTTGAATCTGCCTCTGCCTTGAGAGTATCCTCCTCTTTGGTGACCTCTTCCTCTTTGATTCTTGTAGTTTTTGTAGCATTCATCTGTGGTATGATTAGACAAGCCACAAATATTGCATGGAGATTGGTTGTAGGGTCTCCCCCTACCTGACTTACCTCCTCTGCCCCTACCTCTAGAAGATCTACCTCTACCTGCATAGTTTGCTTGGGAGGTAGAGCCTTCTTCATCAACCTTCTTACCTTTGCTTTTATCTTTTATCTTCTTATCAGTATATAGGGCAGAGGGATTGTTACCTTTTGATTGCTCTCCATTCTTTGTAAGCTTTGCTTCATGAGTGAAGAGTTGTCCAATCAGAGTTGTTAGATCAGGTGCTTGGATGTCCATGTATAAGTCCATTGCTGTGGTAAAGCTCTCCCACTTGTCATCTGCCTTTAGTCCATTGATAACTTGTCTGACTATTTGCTCTTCCTCAATTTCTTCTCCAACACTTGCAAGTTGGTCTGCAATGTCTTTGACCTTGGTGACAAAGTCTGAGACTGATTGCTTTGATTGCTTCCTAAGAGTTGTAAACTCAATCCATAGCTGATTCTTTCTGGCCCTTGTGCTTGATGAAAAATATGTTGACAAGGTTTCCCAAGTCTCTTGGGAAGTTTTGCAATTTCTTATGTGTGGTAGAAGAAAATCAGAAATAGAGTTTAGAAGATATGACCTTGCCAAAGCATCTTTTGCACACCATTGATTGAGTCTCTCTTGCTCTTCCTTGGTGGGTAGGCCTCTAGCTTTAAATGAGGGCAATTCCTCATCTCCTGATATGAATCCATACAAGCTCCTTCCTTGTAGATAGGTCTTCATCCTTAGAGACCAAGCTTGGTAGTTGTTCCTGTCTAATTTGTCAATGAAGGAAGGGAAACCATCACCCATGATTACCTTATTTGCTCTGATACCACTGTTGGGAATGATGGTTGGATGCACTCAGGAGATTAGTTGATGCTGCAAAACCTGCTTCACACCTGCCCTCCTTTCACTCCAGATATGCTTAGTAAACTCCTTGAGCTTCCAAATGATACCAAAATATGCTATATGTACTTTGGAAAAGGTTTGAGTAATGACTTGATCAAAACAGACTACTTTGTAAATCACAAGACTTGAAAACTTTATAGTTTGGTCTTGATACCTGCTCAGTGTTATGCTCAGTGTGACCAGTGTAGTTACAATTAGCAAAATTCCTTCTAGAGATATTCTATTAACTTAGTAAGCTTCTATTTGCAAGTGGAATGAAAGGAAATGATAAACCACACTCAGAGAAATCACTTTAGCAAAATAAGGTGTACCCCCGATTTTTTAGGAGACTTACAGTCATAGACCAGTGAGCACCCCGACTGAGATTTCTCTGTAATGGTTGATCCAATAGCGTTGAAACTTTGTAGATGTATAGTAGACTCTGAGCTGAATCCAATGCACTTTGAATCATCCAATTTGGTTCCGTAGATCTTGAGATATGCCTCTTGGAAGTTGACAGAGTTGAAGATGGTGACACAGAGAAATCAGAGATTATGAATGTAAATATATGTATTAGATCTATTGATTGTACATTCTTGTACCTAAAAGTGAATGAGATATTCTCTCAATCATTCACCTACTCATTCAATCAAATTTTCCACGAATTAATCAAGTAGGTATGATTACATGTGTATTCCAAGTCATAATGACTTTTACAGTGAGTAAAAAATTAGAACACATAAGCATGAGTTCCTATGGCTCATTCTTCAAGTGATATCTTCATGAATTAATCCAAGCTAGGATTCCAAGGTCCAAGCTTTATGTTGAGTCTTCAAGGTTAATATCCAAGCCAAGTGTTAAGGCTTGAATTGCACCAACACAGATTCCAAGCCCTTGGGGCTTATTTGAGTCCATATAGAGCTTTATTTATTTTACACACATAATGAGAATGTATTTGATTCTCAAAACTAGGTGATTGTGCCATATACACCTCTTCTCTTATCCATCCATCAAGAAATGAATTTTTTACATCCAATTGAAGTATCTTCCAATTCTTGGAAGAAGCAATACTAAGCAGGACTCTAATTGTAGGCATCTTTGCTACATGAGAGAAAGTCTCCACATAATCACTTCCTTGAGTTTGTGCAAAGCCTTTTTCCACAAGCCTTGCCTTATACCTATTAATGGAGCCATCTGGCTTCTTCTTTAATTTGTAGATCCATCTTGAACCGATCACTTTCATTGATGAAGACTTGGGAACTAATTCCCAAGTGTTATTTTCCTCAAGAGCTTCAATTTCCTCTTCCATTGCATGCCTCCATTCTGATTTCTTCTTTGCTTCCTCAAATGTTGAGGGTTTCTCTTGATTTATGTCTTGTGCTAGATATATTGAATGTTTAGTAATTAGAGAAGTATCAAACCCATACCTGTAACATAATCCTAGTAGGAGATGGTTGAACTACGCTCTAAGAGAGAGGATTAGGAAGTAATCCTCAACCATGGCTTTTGGGGCAAGTGGTTAGCCCATCACATTCCTAACCAAGAGGTTGTGAGTTCAATTCCTTTCAATACCTCTCTGATTTTCTTTTCTCCCTCATGGACCTTCTTAGGCCATGATGTGATGATTCTGCCTCTTGTCCAAGTTCTTGCATTTTAGCTTTACCTTTAGATGTCCACATTTTAAGTTTTTCAATCTGAGATGATTCATCATCTTCTGAGGTATCCTATTCTTCAATTTTGGAAGGGTTATCCTTGACAAGTTTTGGAAAATCTTCTTCAAGATCATAAATTAACTTGATCTTACTGCAAGAGTGTTGAACCCATAAAAGTCACATTGGTCAAAGTCAACCACATTCAAAGTCAAAGGGTCAAATCAAAGCAATCAAAGCCAACATGTTCAATGTCAAAGTCAACATGGGTGAAGTCAAAGTGTGCAAAGTTTGGGTGTCAAGGTGCACAGGTAGTGCACAATTAATTGTCACAAATGGTATAATTGTAGAAAGTTGGTTGCAGGTTGCATAGGTATTTCTATAATTTCTCTAAGGTTCAAAGTGTTCTTAAAGTGTTTTGGAAGCTTCAGGTGAACCCTCTCTTAGGTGCACATTTGAAGAATTAAAAGGAAAAGTGTGAAGGTATGGACCCCCCCAATTAAAATTTTTGTTTTAGTCTAAAGTCACTATAGGACAAAATACGGATTCGTTGGATGCACACTCTGGAGACAATCTTGGGACATCAAAGTGAGTACCAAGATACTCTAGCAGTTAGGAGCATACGTGAATCGACACTCAAATGAAGGCAAGGCATTATTCTTGGGGGGACTAAGAAAGGTGAGCATAGTCTAGACTAAGCAAGAGAGAGAAGTGCAAGAGACACATAGTGTGCGACGTAGAGAAGTGAAGTGCAAGGTGTGCATGAAGAGTGACTTAGAAGTGTGTGGAGAAGTGCTAAGCTTAGAACCAAAGATCCGAAGGTCCCATTGAAGCCGTACGCATGGCGATAGAAGGTGTCCATCCCTCCCCCTTATTGGAAGCTTGGTGCAAGGTGTGCACAAGTGCATGCTTGGAAAAGGTGGAGTTTTGGTGCAGAGAAGGCCGGCAGCAACAAGACCCTTGTGTATTTTGTATTTTGTGATTGTGCACTGTGTGGGATTTTGCACAGAAGCATTGGATTGTATTGTGCATCAACATTGTATTTGTCTTCTTATACTCAATCGAGAGAGGCTTCCAGTGTGTATCTTTCTTCTTATCTTTCCCTTTTCTCCTACAAACACTCAAATCCCTTTTTTTACAAGAATCCCCCAACAAAATTTGGCACACACAGTGGGACTCCAAGGAGATTTGAGCATAGGAAAAGAAGTATTGCAGTGTGGAGAAGCATTATTCAAGTGCCGACAGTACTACTTCATTGGGTTTAGAGGTAAATCTTCTTATCACTTATCTCACACTAAGAGGATTATGAAGAGCTCATGACCACAACCTGGTCTCAAACATTGAGGACAACTTGCAAAGCAACAAGAAGGAAGGCTGCTAGAAGATCCCCCAGTCCACTATCATCAACATCGTCAGTAAAGAGCATGGAAGGTCAAGTTGATTTGGAGACTCTACTTTCTAGCTTCAATATAAAATTTCCTTCTTTCAAAGGTTTAGCTCAAGAAGATCTGGACGAGCATATTAGGAGGTTTTTAGAGTTATGCAAAACAAGAGGTTTGATGGGAAGAGAGGATGCCTTTTTGATACTCTTTCCTGCCACATTAGAAGGGTTAGAAGATAAATGGTTCAGCCAGTTTGCTGAAGACCATTTCACCACTTGGGATTTAATGAAAGATGCATTTAACTAGGGCCAAGGCACTAATGGCTAACTTGCCAGATCCTCCACATGATTTCTTTATTAAGAAATGGTTAGCTAAGCCACTTCCAGTGACCACGCAATGTAAAATTAAGGAATAATTGTTGCCAACAACCTCCATAGAGGAGTTCATCAATATAGCTACACGACTGGAACAAATAAGACAACAATATGGAGCAAGTTCTTTGCAGCTACCTTATTCTACATAAATTGAAGATCTAGTGATTCAACTAAGGAAAGAGCTGGAGAACTTAAAAAGAAGTAAACCTCAAAAGGAAGAAGAGAATGTAGTAACCTTGTTGCGGCGAGAAATTGAGGCCCTCAAACTACAAAAGGAAGAGGAAGCCCAAGCAGAAAAATAGCCCAGCTTTGATAGGAATTACAAGAACTAAGGGCACGTGGCATAAAAAATGGGCTATGGTGTACCATGTGCAGCAAACAGGGCCACGTGGTAAGCGAATTGCAAGAGAATGAAGATTACGACCACCACATACTAGAGAGATGACTCTCCTCCCAACCAAATGCCTCTATATATAGCTCTCTCCAGGGGACTACCTTCTTGGGCAAGTGAATGCTAATCATCCAAGTGTCAGCCATGTAACTACATGTGCGCCAAGTGTCCATTGGATGCTTCTAGAAGGTTCTAGAGCTCTTTGGGCAAAATACTCTTCCCATGTATCCCATGGGGATTGAACCCAAGACCTCGTCCTTCACACCCTTGAGTCTTAACCACTAAGCTAAGTGGATCACTTGTTCACAAGAGCACAAGACCTCCTAGTAAGTCTAAACTCGAGATCTTTGGTCATACACACGGATGACCAAACGGTATCCGATTTCAGATCTATCTGAACCGGCCAGACCCTTGGATCATAGACTTACTTTATTACATTCTTTCCCCCTTGGAAAAGATTTTCGTCCTCGAAAATAGAGCTATATACATACTGTAGGCAACCCCCGAGCCTCATGTTCTAAAACTGGAAGAACATGGTCATGTTCTAGAACTGGAAGAACATGTCTCATCTTTGTGGTGGCATCCTTGCCCAAATGATTCTAAACACTATCTCGCTTTGCACTTTGATAAACTAGTCAAAGTACAAAATAGTGAATGAATAATAAAGGTGGATCTAAACACATATCCCTGGCTAATTCACAGTTTCTGGATGTGCGATCTAGGCACAAACATGTGAATTAGGTGGATTCAAATTACTAGTCCATTTCTGGGCATGACTGGTGCATGGACTTAGTAATGAAGGTGGGATTCTTATCCCTCGCAAGACTTTGAGAATTCTTGATTCACTTGAATTTGTTTTGGAGAACTTGAAGTTTGGTTGTCCCATACATCTAACTTTAGATGTCTGTACAATGGTTTACTTTTATCTAATAGTTACTTGATTTTTTCACCCGACTAGAGGACTACTTTGTCCTAAAAATCCTATGTAAACTGTAGGAGAAAGTTTACCATTTCGGTGGGATCAACCATACTAACTTCACCAATTCAAATTAAAAATGAAAATTGTCCAACTTAGGACACTTTTCTCAAAGACTTTTAACTGAAAGTTCTTGGGAATTGTCAATCTAATGAGCAATTCCTTACTTCTTTATTCTAGAGTATACTGGACTCTAGGAAATTATTTATGCTATAACTTAAAGCAAACTCAAATGAATAAGTCCACTTAGACTTATCACCTTTTGAAGATTGAAAAGGTTCTTGTACATAACATCTATCTAGGACGTTCAAGTTAGTTATTTTATTCTAACCGGCTAACCCTGGTCTTTTGCAAAAGGAATCAGATACCATATCTGAGCCAATTCCAAAAGATTTGGAAAGTGGAAAGAAATAACTAAGACTCTGTACAACCAATTCAAACTTCGAATATACATAAACTTGCTATGAGTCAAAGACTAGATGACTCAGGACTTCAACTTTTCAAAGATCTATTTCAACAAGATATTGAAGCATTGTCTTTATCTTTCAGAGAAATAAGCTGGATTCTCAAAAAGATACAAAGAAAACCAAAAACATCATCCAACCACAAGATACTAGTGTGGTAACCAACATCAGTGTGTCGACCCACTGAGGTTCTGTCGATGAGTTTTAAATATTCAAATAATGCTTCACTTGAGACTAAGTTCAGGTCTCATTCAATCTTTTTGACTCCTAATCGTGAATGCAATTCTTGTGCATTTCTTTGAGTCAAAAGAGTGAATTTTTTCAAGTTACACTAGGAACTGGATGCTTGACTTAGTCAATTAAATCTTTAGTTGAAAAGATCAACTCAAAATCAAAGTCCAACTTCTTTCAGAAATTTATCAAATATTTCTGATCAATAACACTTAAACTTGAAGTGTTCTATGAAGATCTTGGAAGTTACTTACTTCATATCTTCAGTTTCCTTAATCTTGAAGTTACCTTGAAGTATCGTAAGATACTACTTTCATCCTTTACGAATTAAACTTTCCTTGACGTCTTAATTCCCTTGAGGATGAAACCTAACTTCAAAATCCAAACTAGGACTAAAAGATAATCATCATCCCACGGTCCGATGTCCCATACCATCTTTCCTACATCAATCTGAGTATAAAATCTGGTGTCCCATACCACCCTATTTTATATTGACATTAATGTGTGGGTGATTCTTATCCTAAAGTCTAAACATCTCTTGATAGAGTACCTTATTTCTTCAATTCTTTTACAAGAATTGGAAGTTTCAGGCATTACCTCTAACTAGATTTTCCTAGGTTTTGATTCCTTCGCATGATCACCTCATAATCATGTGCTTTGCCTTGGAAACTTGAAAACCTCTTGATAGAATATCAATTCTTCTTTACTGGGGTTTTCAAATGAAAACCAATCAGAATTCCAAGTTCTTGAATTTCTCAAATTCAAGTTCAATTGGTTATTCTTGACCAATTTTGTAGCGACAAGAGTTTATGACTTCTTGTCTTTAGATTCCTTTCTATACTGGTGCTTTTAGGTACCTATCCCGGCCGGGACCTTTTACAGGAATCTCTCTACTGCCTTAGTCTAAGCATCCGCTCATGCTTTCTGGATTTGTACCAAAATCCCTTTAAGGATAGGCAAACACTTATGTTTTACCTTCCACAGACTTAAGTACCGTCTTCACGGTTGCAGACTACATTTTTGGAATTCCTTCACTCTGTTCAGACTGGGAACAACTTACTTTTTCACAATTTTCCATTGAATAGATGGAACTTGAGTGAATACTTCCTAACGGAATTTTTTATTGCCAATACTTGGGCAATCTATAGAGTAGTTCTAATCGCACGTTCTTGGACAATCATGGCCAAGTTTGATCAAGTCTGATTGATCCTTGCGACAAAAATAAAGACTTAGTCTTTATCTTTAAGATCTCTTAAACTATCTTAAGCTTCTTTGCTTACCTGCAGGATTTTAGAGATCTTTCCCTCAACTTAAGTCCAAGCATTTTCTAATGCTTTTCAGATTCCAAAGCTAAGAATCTTTGATATACCGTTAGGTTATATCACTTATTTGGACTTAAATACCAAAACTGGTGGTTAGGGATTTACTAGGAACTACTTACTATATAACTTTTCTTGAAAGATGCTAGTCTCACGTCTGGGGAGATTTTTCTTTCAAGAACTTTTTGATTCCTATCAAGTAATACTAGGCTATAATTTGAAGCAAATGATTCATCTTGGAATTTTTTGCTTTCCAGTCTAATGATTCATCTTGGAATCGTTTGTAAAAAGAACATTTGAAAGAACTTCTTTCAAATAATATCCAAAAAATTTACTGATTCAATTGTATTCATTTCGTGAGTATCAAACTAGAGATATTTGCCAGTATGAAAGTTTAAGTTGAACTTTCATTTATGTGATATCGACTTCTATTCTTGAGTTTGATACAAAACTCATTATTATTGGTCAATCTTCAGATGTTACTAGAGTCCTTTAAACATATTTCACCAATCAAAATTATGTTTAAAGTCCAAGCATCTATTGATGATTGATCCAATAGTAATGTTATTGTGAACACAACTTTGAACTTTATAACTTGTTTAGGAGAAGTTCATGGATTGAAAATCCATTTCTTGGAACTTTCTATTCCTAAATGAAAAGTTCACACTTGCTTCAAGTCTTTAGGAACTTATATTATTTCCTAAAGATTGCTTAGCTAGTTGCATCATTTACTAGAGATGCAACTATAGAACCTAACATCCTTTTATTGATATCAAGGATCAATTGATGTTGAGGTTTAACCTTTGATTTCCATCACTCCTTGAGATGAAATCAAATAAAAATTTATAAAAGCTTGGTACCTTTATATTTTGGCAAAACATTTATATCATAAAGAGATTTTGCCTTCATCATTCCTTGGACCTATCATATAATATGAATTTATGTGTATTTTTGGGAAGATTTCATGAATCAATTAAGATCCTCTACTTGGAACATCTTCCTTCCCAAAGCTAAATTCATCTTGAACATAGTAGGAGAATGATCTCACATGAAATAGAAGGCTTGACTATTTCATATCTCTATTCCAAAAAGTTACTTACCGAGGTTTCATCATGAGATACAAATCTTGAAACCACAAGAAACTTCTTTAAAACTTTCGAAATCTTCTAAATAGAAGAGTGCTCATGGAACTTTGGAAATATAGTTGATGTTCTCATCCAACCTTGGGATGCTTGAGAAGTTACATAAAATATATAACTAATCAACTAAAGCTTTATCCGCATGACTTTCTAAGTACATCCAGGACTTAGAGTCATCATACATCACAAAAGAGTTTGCAAGTAATTAAATTTTCTTGGTCATCAAGGAAATTTATTACTTAACTTTCTCTTAGTGCTTACTTATACCTAGCAAGACATTTAACATACTTAATTGTCATTAAGTATTTATCTTTGATAGTAGAGTATCGACTTGGGAAGAAATCGACTAATTACTTGAGTTGCAAGATGCTGAAAGAGAGCTATGGAGAATGGAATGATTTTTGCAAGTAGATATGAGAATGTACTCTCTTAGTATTTAGCTTACTTTATAAAGCTCACAGTTTGACATTAGGGAAGACCAAGGACTAGTTAGTTGCAAAGACATACTAGTTCTATAGTTCTAGTTTGCAACTCAAGTAATTAGTCGATTTCTTCCCAAGTCGATACTCTACTATCAAAGATAAATACTTAATGACAATTAAGTATGTTAAATGTCTTGCTAGGTATAAGTAAGCACTAAGAGAAAGTTAAGTAATAAATTTCCTTGATGACCAAGAAAATTTAATTACTTGCAAACTCTTTTGTGATGTATGATGACTCTAAGTCCTGGATGTACTTAGAAAGTCATGCGGATAAAGCTTTAGTTGATTAGTTATATATTTTATGTAACTTCTCAAGCATCCCAAGGTTGGATGAGAACATCAACTATATTTCCAAAGTTCCATGAGCACTCTTCTATTTAGAAGATTTCGAAAGTTTTAAAGAAGTTTCTTGTGGTTTCAAGATTTGTATCTCATGATGAAACCTCGGTAAGTAACTTTTTGGAATAGAGATATGAAATAGTCAAGCCTTCTATTTCATGTGAGATCATTCTCCTACTATGTTCAAGATGAATTTAGCTTTGGGAAGGAAGATGTTCCAAGTAGAGGAGATTCGAACCCCCGCCCCCCCAACTAGAGGACACTCGCCTATCCATAACGTCGACGGGCGTTCACGCCCAGAAGTCTGCAGAGATTTGTCTTGTTTTCAAACCTAGCGTTGCAGAAGATCTCCGAAAGGAACAAAACAAAACGTAGCTTTCTCTGCCCGCTGCGTCTGCTAGGGATCGAACTCAGATGGGTTCTTTGGGAGGAGGCTCATGTAGCCACGCACCCAGCCGGATTTGCTTGTTCTCTAGTGCAGAACAGAATCTCCTAAAGCAGGAAACAGAGCTGAAGTGCAAGCCCAACTCTCATCCATTCAAGAAGCCAAGTTCTCTCATCCATCCAAAGAGCCAAATCAGTTGTTGCAGGCCGAACCCGAGAGGTATTCTGCTTTTAGCCAAAGAAACAAACAAGGAGAATCAAAGATTGAGCAAAGCTTGAAGGAATTGGAGCTGTGGAGTGAAGATACGGAGGCCTAAGTTAGTCGATCTTGACGGACCAAGTCATCCAAGACTATTTCTTGATGAGGAAGCTTCAAGAATGGTGAATAGCTCCTCGCAAGGATCAAGAGGATGAATCACTCTTCCAAAGGATCAAGGGATGGACGAAGCTTTGATCAAAGCTAAGTATTTTCCAATTTCTGCTTGATCTTAATGCTTGATTTATCTTGTTTTCATTATTCTACACTTAATCCTAGATGCACATTGAAATAGCTAAGATTTCAATCGATTAAGTCTAGATTAGGATAATGAAAACAATCAATTTCTTATTTCAAGCATTAGTTTGCATTAAGGAAAGATTTGATTTCAAAAGATCCTTGTGCATCAAAGAATGTATTTTGGTAGTTTAAATATAGATTTCCTTTCCATTGAGTAAGTTTTCTATTGCACCTTAAGGGTATTCTTTATATCATAGTGCATTTAGACAAAGGAAAGGATATACATGCATCAGGATTGCATGATATACATTCTTAGTACAAGGAAAAAATCGTGCATCAAGTTCATGCATGATTATTGTATTATCTTTTGAGCATGCAAAGAACATGCATGCATACGCATGTGAACATATGCTTTTGCATGTAGATACATGCATTTGCATGGAAGAATGGAATGCTTTTTGCAAGTAGATATGAGAATGTACTCTCTTAGTATTTAGCTTACTTTATAAAGCTCGCAGTTTGACATTAGGGAAGACCAAGGACTAGTTAGTTGCAAAGACATACTAGTTCTAGTTTGCAACTCAAGTAATTAGTCGATTACTTGAGTTGATCTTTTCAACTAAAGATTTAATTGACTAAGTCAAGCATCCAGTTCCTAGTGTAACTTGAAAAAATTCACTCTTTTGACTCAAAGAAATGCACAAGAATTGCATTCACGATTAGGAGTCAAAAAGATTGAATGAGACCTGAACTTAGTCTCAAGTGAAGCATTATTTGAATATTTAAAACTCATCGACAGAACCTTAGTGGGTCGACACACTGATGTTGGTTACCACACTAGTATCTTGTGGTTGGATGATGTTTTTGGTTTTCTTTGTATCTTTTTGAGAATCCAGCTTATTTCTCTGAAAGATAAAGACAATGCTTCAATATCTTGTTGAAATAGATCTTTGAAAAGTTGAAGTCCTGAGTCATCTAGTCTTTGACTCATAGCAAGTTTATGTATATTCGAAGTTTGAATTAGTTGTACAGAGTCTTAGTTATTTCTTTCCACTTTCCAAATCTTTTGCTATGCTTCTCCTAAGCCAATCCAGCAGAATCAACGTACTCTCTTCTCAAAACGGCCGCGAGCTTCTTTCTTCTTTGTAGAAGAGTTTATGCACACGCATATAGGCGAGAGCAAATTGATGAGCAAGATGATGAAAGAGAGCTATGGAGAATGAAGCTCTGATACCAATGCAAGAGAATGAAGATTACGACCACCACATACTAGAGAGATGACTCTCCTCCCAACCAAATGCCTCTATATATAGCTCTCTCCAGGGGACTACCTTCTTGGGCAAGTGAATGCTAATCATCCAAGTGTCAGCCATGTAACTACATGTGCGCCAAGTGTCCATTGGATGCTTCTAGAAGGTTCTAGAGCTCTTTGGGCAAAATACTCTTCCCATGTATCCCATGGGGATTGAACCCAAGACCTCGTCCTTCACACCCTTGAGTCTTAACCACTAAGCTAAGTGGATCACTTGTTCACAAGAGCACAAGACCTCCTAGTAAGTCTAAACTCGAGATCTTTGGTCATACACACGGATGACCAAACGGTATCCGATTTCAGATCTGTCTGAACCGGCCAGACCCTTGGATCATAGACTTACTTTATTACACGAATGTCCTTTCTTAAATGTATCATGTCAGTTATGTAGTAAAACGAGGCATGAGGCTCAAGACTGTTCTTCAAGAGGAATGCATGCAACAACATATTGGACACAAGGAGGAACCCTACCACCAGCTAATGTGATGGCAACTGCACCTAATCAAGGTAACAATTACAACCCCAGACATAGGATAACTTTGGAAATGGGCCAAGGAGGCCAATTATTTGTTTCGGATGTGGAGAATGTGGGCATTACCAAAATAGGTGCACTCTACCAGAAAATGCCCCTCCTTGTAGGAACTACCTAGAGGCCAAAGACCACTATACTAATTGTTTTCCTAAGAACCAAGCATCCTCATCTGGGCCCCACATTCAAATGTTTTCTGTGCGCAAAGAAGAAATGGTAGATCAAGTCAATGGGCCCCCCTCCCCCACCCACCCCCCACCATCCCCCCCACCCACCCCCTACCCACCCCCAACCCACCCACCCCCCCACCATCCCCCCACCCCCCCCCACCCACCCACCCCCACCACCCCCCCACCCTGGATGCGTTTGAATATATAGTATTAATAATAATATAAATACTTAAAGTATATATATATATATTTTTTCTTAATCCAATGCTTTTGGCTCTAGATTGTGCCTCAGATGGTATTTTTTTCAAGCTTGGGGTCATTGTCATGTATTGTGGCACCTCTGAACTCATATTTTGCCTTAATTTTTCCAAAATCCAATCTATTCTCTGAGTTATTATTAAAACCCACATATTTTGAGCACATTTCTCATGTGTTTTTCGCTACACACATGGTTCACATGGTCTATTCTCACTTTATTTTACCATATGTTTCATAATTTCCCATACGCACCCTTTGTAGCTTTATTGTTTTATCATTTTGGCCCTATCTAGAGCCCATTATCCTACTCTCTCACCCTGCCCTTACCCTTCTACCCAACCCCATCCTTACCCCTCTCTACCCTATCAATCTCTGCCCCCTCAACCCTCCCTTCCCCCTCTTGCCTGCCCTCTATTCATCATCCTTTGCTTTTATGTGCAAAATTTTCACTTTTGGTTCTTCTCTGGTTTTTGTTCTCCACTGCTCCTAGTGGACTTGGTAGATGCTCAGGTTTCCTTTTGAAGATTTTTCAGCACAGGAATCATGGTGTCATCTCTACTCAAAGTTTTGGCTATGGCTTTTCGAGATGGAGAGCCCATTAGGTGGTGGGTAACTATTGAACCCATAAAAGTCACATTGGTCAAAGTCAATCAGAGTCAAAGTCAAAGGGTCAAATCAAAGCAATGAAAGCTAACATTTTCAAGGTCAAAGTCAACATGGGTGAAGTCAAAGTGTGCAAAGTTTGGGTGTCAAGGTGCACAGGTAGTGCATAATTAATTGTCACAAAGGTATAATTGCAGAAAGTTGGTTGCAGGTTACAAAGATATTTTTGTAATTTCTCTAAGGTTCAAAGTGTTCTTAAAGTGTTTTGGAAGGTTCAAGTGAACCCTATCTTAGGTGCACATTTGAAGAATTAAAAGGCAAAATGTGAAGGTATGTGAAGCGGCAACGTACGTAGAAGTGAAAGTATCGCCCCCCCAATTAAAATTTTCGTTTTAGTCTAAATTCACTATAGGAAAAAATAGGGATTCATTGGATACCCACTTTTGGAGACAATCTTGGGACATCAAAGTGAGCACCAAGATACTCTAGGAGTTAGGAGCGTACGTGAATCGACATTCAAATCAAGGCAAGGCATTATTCTTGGGGGGACTAAGAAAGGTGAGCATAGTCTAGACTAAGCAAGAGAGAGAAGTGCAAGAGACACACAGTGTGCGACGCAGAGAAGTGAAGTGCAAGGTGTGCATGAAGAGTGACTTAGAAGTGTGCAGAGAAGTGCCAAGCTTACAACCAAAGATTCCAAGGTCCCATTGAAGCTGTGCGCATGCTGACAAAAGGTGTCCATGCCTCACCCTTATTAGAAGCTTGGTGCAAGGTCTGCACAAGTGCAGGCTTAGAGAAGGTGGAGGTCTGGTGCAGAGAAGGCCAGTAGCAACAAGACCCTTGGGTATTTTGTATTTTGTGATTGTGCATGTTGTGGGATTTTGCACAGAAGCATTGGATTGTATTGTGCATTACCATTGTACTTTTCTTCTTATACTCAGTCGACAGAGGCTTCCACTGTGTATCTTTCTTCTTATCTTTCCCTTTTCTCCTACAAACACTCAAATCCCTTTTTGTACAAGAATCCCCCAACAATGAGTCTTCATATCAAGAACTATTCTCATAAAAACTACATCTCTACTCACCAAGAATCCTTTTTTGTATAACATGTAGCCTTTCTGGTTGTTTTCATATCCAATGAACACACATCTTTTAGCTTTTAGATCCATCTTTCCTCTAACTTGTGAAGGAACATGAGCATAAGCAATACATCCAAAAATCTTACAATGATCGAAGCTTGGTCTTCTTCCATTCCAAGCCTCATATGGTGTCATGCCATCAAGTGACTTTGAAGGTAACCTATTAATCAAATAAGTGGCTGTGGATACAACCTCAGCACAAAAATAGTTGCGTAAGTGTTTTTCATTTAGCATAGACCTTGCAACTTCAGCAATTATCCTATTCCTTCTCTTTGCCACTCCATTTTGCTCAGGGGTGTACCTTGTAGTAATCTCTCTTTTGATTCCCCTCTCTTGAATAAAGGGGTCAAATTCAGGGGAGAATTACTCTCCTCCTCCATCTAACCTTAGCCTTTTTAGTGTTTTACCTATTTGATTCTCCACAAGAGCTAAATATCTTTTGAAGAATGAAAAGAATTCATCTTTGTGTTTCATAAAGTGTAGTATAGTCCATCTAATGCAATCATCAATGAAGGAGACATAATACCTTGATCTAGATATTGAAGCATCCTTGCTAGGTCCCCATACATCTGTATGAACCAAGTCCAAGAGATCTCCATGCATATATCCTTTCTTCATGAATGGTAACGTGTGAGACTTTCCAAATTGACATGCACTACACTTATAAATCATGTGTTGCTTTGACAGATTAGGGAGTCCAAGTACACTTTGGTCCTTGAAAATTTGCTTTAATGATCTTTCACCAATATGTGCTAACCTTTTATGCCATTCTTCCAATTATGTGAGTGTCTGACTACCATTATTAAAGAGAGCAATGTTTGTAGTGTCGTGTAGTTCAAAGGTGAATAATCTATCTATCTTTACACCCTTTGCAATCCCCCCTAAATCCTTGACTTGGATCTTCAATGAATGCCCCTCCTTTTGTGAACCTAACTTGTAGTCCTTTCTCCACAATCTGTCCCACACTTATCAAATCCTTTGTGATGGTAGGGACATAGAGTACCTTGCTAAGTAGGTTGATGTTTCCATCAGGTGCTTTTACAATTCCTATCTTCTCCACCATATGCCTTGTATCATCACCTGTTTTCACTTCATGCTTGTTCCTTCGATCTTCTAAATCTAATAGGAGGGCCACCTTTCCTACCACATGATTTGAGCAACCTGAATCTATGTAGAAAACATGCTCATCAGATTTACCTTGTGATGTTGTCATATTTATGAGAAGTAGAGAGTCTTCTTGATTTGAGTCTTTTGTGTAATTATTGTAATCTCTTCTCCCTTTGTATCCTCCTTGGTAGGCTGAATTGTTGTAGTTGTTGTGGTTGCCATGGAAATTGTTGAACCTTCCTCTTGAGTAGCCATAACCTCCTTTGCTGTAGCCTCTACCTCTTTGATTCTTGGAATTCATAAAGCAATTCTCAGTTGTATGATTAGATCATCCAAAAATAGAACAAGGACTAGAGTCTTGGGGTCTCCCCCTGCCTTGTCTTCCTCCTCTAAGCAGTGGGATGTGATTCCCGATGAGCAGCAACAGACTCTTGATGGATATCGCTAGCAACGAGATGCAGCAACCACATGTCTAGATACCATCGGACTATCACATTTGGGTAGGATAGATATGACACTATGCATCATGAGTTTGTAAGTATCATTTTGATTATTGAATTTGCTTTGGTTAAGAACATCATGTATGTTCATCTAACATTTTGCATATTTGTTGCAGGAGTTGGCAGTGGGCCATCCTTCAACATGAACCGAGGAGGCTTATGGATATCATCATGGATTGGTTGCACTGTTGGAGGACTTGGAGGGATGCAGTGTGGTCGTTTCATGGGAGCATCGATGATGAGGTGGGCTTATAAACTTGGTTTGGTGTTTATAGTTTTTTTTTATAAATATCGTGTCAATTTGTCTCATTCCACAAATGTGCTTTGTTGCAGGACTATAGATATAGATGTTTTGATCCCTCTGGGCATGTGTATGGGAGTGGTGTGCCACAATTTTGTATTTGGCTCATATATGGTAGTGGTGCACTAGAATTTTATATTTGGTTCCTATATGGAAGTGCTTTGCCACATTTTGTATTTGACTGATATATGGCAATGGTTTGCCACACTTTTGTACATGGTTCATTTATGAAATATATATCTCTTTTGTACATGATTTATTTATGGGATATTTCTTTTGTACATGGTTCATAGTTCGTGGTTCATTCTGCTCATCTCTTTTGTGTTTGACAGTGTTTTGCTTTATCAAATCATGTTTTGGTTGTCAGTCATCTAAACACTAAACTGAAAACCACTAGAGTACATATCACATGTACTCAGTTTTTTTTTGGGTAGAGTGTATTGTCTTTTCCTACACACAACATTGTAATATTGTTGCAGCAAGAGACAACACACTCTACCCAAAAACATTTTTGTAGATATGGTCATTGTTATAGATGCCAATATGAGTGTCGATATGCCTTGGTGCATATCGACACTTATACCGATGCTTTTGCTCAAAGGATTAACGATGCTCATACCGATGCCATTATCGATGCTTATAGTGATGCCTATACTGGTGTCTATACTGGTGCCTATACTGATGCTTATACAAGCACTTTGGTATCAGTGCCTATGTCAAAGCTTAAACCTATATCCGGCCAAAATGGCACCCGTGTATTTGCGCCAATAGAAGCCCTAGTATACCCCTCATATGTTGTAGTGTTTACTTTATATCCTCATACTTTAAGTTTGATAAAGTTGCAATCCCAATGGAATTCGCTATCAAACTTAATGCTTAGCATAATGGTTGGTATCAAATTATTTTAAGTAAGATATTTTAAGTTCAAATCATGATTTCTCCTCATCTGATTTTTGAATATAAAAAAGTACAATGGTTTAAGAAAGATTCTTAAGTTCTCTAAAAGATTTTGAGTAAAAATCTTGAAGAGAAAAAGAGATAGGAATAAGAAGTCAATTCATGGGAAAGTATCTAAGATAAATTTGAATATGGTTGCCCAAGAATTGAAAGACATACTTGTTTTCTACATTCTAAAGTCCAATTGGATACAATATTTTGCCTCTTTTGAGATGTCTTGCTTTTCGAAGCTACTCTCATGTAACCACTCTTTTCGACATAATCAAAAATTTCTATAAATACATGCACTCTCTAGACTCTCGAAACAGAGTGCATGGGGGGAGATTGCACCCAATACTGCATTCTGTCTCGTCTCTTGGCATGTCTATTTTTTGTGTGTGTTCTGCATCCATAACCTCTGTGTGTGCGTGAGATAAGATCTTGATAACACTTTATGACGTTGGAGATGCATTTGATGTCTTCTCTATCATCCGGTTGTTGGATGCCTAATTGACTTATGCATCACTCGACTTGATATTTAGTTTTTTGTCTCTCAGATGAGCATGTTATGCATTGCCCAAGTGTCAAGCATTGGTAGGAAGTTAAGCACATCTTTCACTAGTTGAGTGGTGCTCAACTACTTGGATTGTTTTATCCCAAGGGGGAATCATTACTGCTAGGTTTACATGTGTTTTCTCACTCAGACTAGGCTGGTTTCTATGATGCTTGCATGTTCACTAGTGGTTTTTGCTTCATGGTTGGTAGCTCATCCATATCTTGGTTGAGCAAGAAGCACCCTACTGTGCCCACTTCTAGTTGTGAGGTTGAGTAGGGGCAACTTTCACAGTGAGTGTTGAGTATGTGTGGTTGAGATGCCTTCTAGGTGATTTGAGTGTTAGTCAATCTTTTGCCAGGATCATCTCATCGAAAGTTAGAGTGCATTGGAAATTGTGAGGAACCTTGTGTTCCATGCTCGCACAAAGCACATTGAGGTTTTGAAATCTTTATTTAAAAAGCATCGACGGATCATCTACAACAATGGAGGGAGTTTTTTGGCGACATCTTTTCTCACAAACTTTTGCGACGTCCAAACAGAAGCTTTTTGATGCTTTATTCGTCACCTATAAGAGGCAATTTCTTCTGAGACATCCAAATGGAAGCTTTTTGATGCTTTATTCATCACCCATAAGCTATTTGGCAAGTCTAACCGTGGATTTTTTTGGGGGAGATAATGACCTTTGAACAAATTTTACTTGTTGAGAAGAGAGTAGATGAAAGCGATTTTGGCATCCATATTACCAATAATTCAATCTCATGGATTTTTTTTTTTTTTTGTGAGTATACTTGTGATAGAAGTAACTTTTCATTATACTTTATCATGATTTCTGTATTACTTCTTTCGAATTTGTGTCGATCAGAATGAACTTTAACTTCTTTAATCCGCATTAGTATTGTATATATGATTTAAGAGTTCGTCTTGATTCCGTTTACACTGCATGTGTTCTTATGTTAAATCTGATGTGTTCTTATGTTAAATCTGATGCATGTGCTTTGCACTATTGTTTTGCAAATCGTTTTAGTCCAAATTCTGTGAGAAAAATACATTAATTTTTGGTTTCGAATGCAGACATTTGTCAAATTTTGTGTGTATTGTAATGGTTGTTTGACTTAACTGTAATTCAGAAGTCATAAGTTCGATACTTGTTACTTACAAATAATAAGTGCATAAAGTATTATTGACCATGATTGCACTTATAAAATTTTTTGAATATGTTTTCCTTTAGCGCGAAGAATAGAAACGAATGTTCTTCTAAACATATATTGCTTTGAAAATTCATACCAGTTTGTGTAAAATTCATATATTGCTTTGAAATTTCTATTCCATTTTGTGTAAATTTGAATGATACTAAGAACTCATATGATGTGTTATGAGGAAAAGTGATGAATCTTTTATAATGTGTCATGAATCTTTGAACACTGTGAATTGTTTTTCAAAACATGTGAGGATATGATAAAGTTTTGAAAGTGATTTAATCAATCTCCTTGAGCTTCCATTTGTCACTTGATCTAGCTTGTTTATTCAATTTATTTGCATATAAGCATTTCAAAAAGAACAAAAAATTCAATTTTTTTCAAGTTGTTTCCAAGTTTACATAATTACATTGAAAAACACTCTAAAAATAGACACTTTTTTTCCAAGTTTTGCATTCATATTTGCACTTTAAGACATCAAACAAAAAAACTCAAAAACACACTTTCAAATTTTTTGCGTTCTTGCATTTCAAAAAGACTTAAAAAAACTCAAAAATATTTTTTTTCAAGTTTTTCATTCGTATTTCACTTGAAAAATATAAAAACTCTCATAAAAACGACTTCTCTTCATCTTTTTCTTTACTTTTGCATCAATTAAACATTCATTACAAAACATAAGTGAACTATGAGAAAAAATGGCTTCCTAAAACATGTTGCATAAGACATAGAATCTAGGGTCGATGCACTAATTGAAAAGAAGTTTTTAGAGTATGATGAGAAATTCAAAGAAATGGAGATTAGAGAAAACACATATATTCAATAAAAAATTGAAATAATCTTGAATCTAACACAATCAATAGGTGAAATCTTTGAATATATGCAAACAATGATTAATGTTGGAAGAGATGAGTGATTATGAAGCATCAAGTTTGAAAACAAAAATGAAACTTTATCCAACCAAGTGAAAGAAATTCAATCATTCAAGTGTAAACATGAACATCAAACATAGGTCCAAAGTATGTCTACTCATATTCTTTATAAAAAATATTCAATTGACCATAGAATATCCACCCCTAGAGCTATACATAGAAGATCAAATACGTTCCAAGATCAACTTAGAAGGCATTTCTCATGTGATCAATTTTGCCATATATTTTGGGATTGTATTGCATATGAAGATGGTTGCAAACATAAATTGGTAGCCCAAGTTGAAAGAAACATTTGTAATTACCATGAAAATTCACCTTTGCACATGAATTTAGGAAAAGGTGGGATAAAAGAATATTTTGATAAAACAAAATCTAATTCAAAACCATGTAAGATATCTAGAAAATGATGGAGAACAAAGATATATGATAATAGGAAATCTTCTGAAAAATAACTTATGATATCAATTGAAAATCAAGTTAAATATTTTGAAGAAACAAAAAGTTAACAATTAAAATTATAAAAACACAAAAATGAACAAATTTTGTATGAAATGTTGGAAGATGATGAAAAAGAGTATGAAAAGTTAGTTCAAGTGAATAAATATGCATGAAGAATTATATGTAACATGTGATCCAAATCTTCTAGATAATGACCAATTATTTGATCAAGAGGAAGCTAAGTATCTGAAAGATCCATTGAACCATGACACTAAGAATCAAGGAAATAGTCAAAGTGAACAAGTCAATATCAAACAAGACATTGATGAGGATGAGAGTAAAAACAATTAACAAAGACTTAAAGAAAAGGAGAAACAAACTCTTGAAGATATTATCAAACAAATTGAGAAAAATATGAAAAGTTTCGAAAAAACTTATAAACCTTTGAAACCATTTAAGAATAAAACGGATCTAACTTTTCAAGAAATTGAAGAAATGATAAAGAAAACTTGATGGGCAACAAAGTTTTGAAGATGAATCAATATAATCACGTGATTTCTATTTCTTTATTTTTTTTAATTCAGATTCTTTTTCATTACATTGCATATTTTGCATTCATTTTTGTTAATTCAAAAATTATAAAAATGATTGATGATGATCTCAAATCAAAAAGTGAAAACTATTTGAATTGAGTATGAATGCAGTCACTTGTGATTGATTTTAAAATGTTTATGATTGAGGTCAAGAAATGATAGGGTCATTTGAATTTGAAACTTAAGTAGAAGGATTGATTTGTTTTTTATAAATAGGAGAATGTTTGTGCATGATAAGCATGTTTTATTGAGATTCTAATTCTTGCATATGCATTCCTCTAGATCCTCTACTCTAAATAGTGGATAAGACTTTCCTCTACAAACAAAAAAATTATAAATATTATAAAAAGTGATAATAAAAGTTTATAATTTCTTTCACTCTAAAAAAGTATAAGTTATAAAATTATGATTGATTACATTAATGATTGTTGATGAAGTAAAGACATATAAAGAAAAATCAAGAAGTTAATTGAAGAAAAGGACTAAACAAATTGGTTGTAGTCTCCAAATCACTTCCACTCATATTCACATTAGCCAAAACAAGGTAGATTTATGCATGAGTGGAACAATAGTATTTCTTGGATATGTGTAAGTTCATTGCATGTAAATATTTATACAATATGGTAATTGACTTTGAAAGAATAGATAAGGATGATTGTTTCTTGAAAACCTAATCAAGTTAATAATTGTATTTTGAACTTAATTACAAGTACTTATTACACTAAAGGTTAATTCTTTAAACTTAATTTGCAATTGCTAAATGGAAGGCAAGAAAAATCATTTGCATACATTTAGCATAATTTAACAAAACATTTTGACTTAAATTTTGATTAAAAAAGATTTCTTTTTTGCTTTTATTTCTTATTTTAGGATCGGCCCATTGAGGATGACGTGCAAGTTTTGTAGGGGTGAATGTTGTAGAGATTTACATCTCAACATTACTTTGAAGCCAAATCCCATTCACAAATTTAAATGAAGTAACCAATTTACATGCACAAGCTTAATATTGTGAAGAGATTCACTTCAAAAAGGATGATATTAAAATTTGAAGTTGAAATAAAACATAAAAAATAAATGGCGATAATAAAATCTTTCAGAGAAGCATTCTATATTTGTCTCTATCCTTCCAAGTAGTACCTGGATAAGAAGATTTGGATCTTAAGCTTTCATTAATTTACTATCATCAAAAGATTATACAACTGAAGAATAGCACACTCACTTGATCATCATCACTATATAAAAGGAATATTTTATGCCCAAAAACGAATAAGAAAGTTAGTGTAAGCCCACTATTACAATGCGTGAGGTCATGGCATCCATCCCCATATGCTGCATAGCATGAAAGGTGGTGATATCATTTTGAAAGCTTTATTCAAAAAGAACTGACGGATCTTCTACAATGAAGAAAAAGTTATTTGGCAAATGGGGTTTTCCCATAAACTTTTTTGATGCCCAAATGAAAGATTTTTTATGCTTAACTCATCACCTATAAGCTTTATAATAGAGGAAAAGCGTTTTGGGATGTCCACACAAGAAGCTTTTTGATGCTTTATTCATCATCTATAAGGTATATAATAGAAGCAATTTTGAGAGTCTAACCCTAGATGGTTTTTTTGGGAGGTACTGGCCTTTGAACTAGTAAATTCGGTAGAGGGATAATTTAGCTTAAGGTATTTTGATTGCTTAGAAGAGAGAAAATGAGAGTGATATTGGCATCCATATTATCAATAATTCAATCTAAGGGAAATTGTGCTTGTGAGTATACTTGTAATAGAAGTAACTTTTCATTATATTTTATAATGATTTCTATATATAACGTGTAACTATCTTTGAACGTGTTATTATGTTCAATTTGATGCATAATGTATTGTTTTCTAACTTTCAAAGCATGTTGAAAGTCATGAGATCGAATACATGCTCTGCAATATTTTTTTGCTAATTGTTTTAGTCCACATTTAGTTAGAGGAATACAATTACTAATAGTTTCAAATGCACGTACTTGTAAATCTTCATGTGTATTCATTTAGCTCTAATCTAGAAGTCATAAGTTCAATACTTGTGACTCACAAATAAGTGCATGAAGTATTGTTGACCATCATTATACTTATGAAAAAGTGAATTCTTGTCCATTTCTCTCCAGTGCGTAGTATGCTCTCAAGCTCATGTGGAATAGATTGAATAGGAATAGGCTCTACTACCTCACTATGTGGAATGAGGTTGTCGAATTCACCTAGCCTTTTCTTAAGCCAACTAACATGAAATACTAGATGGATCTGGCTATCCTATAGAAGTAGTTGGAGTTTGGTAAGCCATCTTTCCTATTTTCTTAAGTATTGGAAAAGGTCCACAATACCTAGGAGATAGTTTTGGACAAGGTCCCATCTTCATGGTTTTAGATCTAGATGAAACTCTAAGATAGACTTGAGCACCTTGCCTGAGTTTCTCTCTATCACTTGAGCTTGCTTGAATTACCCAGTGTGTTGTATTTTGAAGCATTGATGGTTGGAATTGATCAATCAACTGAGCAACTTCTTGAAACTTGAGCCCGACATGAAATATGTTCCATAAAAAACTTCACAAATCTTAGGTGATAAACACCAAAAACTTGTAATTTCAAGTTCTTTTTGTTTTATTTTTATGCTTTTTGAAATGCAAATATGCAAACAAATTTCTTTAAATTTGTTTTCATATTTTTATTTCAAAAAGTGCAAGAATTTAAATTCTTACAACTTTGTACATCCTTTCAATTTCAAGTTTTTATAATTGCATTATGAAAACACTATAAGAACGAAAGAAAATTTTGTCCCAAGTTTTGCATTCATATTTACACTTCAAAAACATTAAAAGTAAAAACACTAAAAAGTACATTTGTTTTCAAATTGTTTGCATTTTTGCATTTCAAAAACAAAAAAAATTACTCAAAATATATTTTTTTTGAAGTTTTTCATTCATATTTCACTTCAAAAACATAAAACTCTCATAAAAACCATTTTTCTTCATCTTGATCTTTACTTTTGCACCAATTGAACATTAATTACAAAATATAAGTGAATGATGGGAAAAAGGGGCTTCATAAAACACATTGTACAAGACATAGAATCTAGTGTCAGTGCATTAATTGAAAAGAACTTTTTTAGAATGATGAGAAATTCAAAGAAATGGAGATTAGTGCAAACACATATATTCAATCAAAATTTGAAATAATCTTGAATCTAACACAAGCAATAGGTGAAATCTCTGAAACTATGCAAACAATGGGTACTAGTTTTGAAATGTTGAAAGAGACGGCTGATCATGAACTATCAAGTTTTGAAATTAAAATTGAAAATTTTTCCAACCAAGTGAAAGAAATTCAATCATTCAAGTGTAACCATGAACATGAAGCACAAGCCGAACGTATTTGTATTCATAATCTTGATTAAAGAACATTCAATTGACTATAAAGATCCACCTAGAGAGCTACACATAGAAGACCAAATAGCATTTGAGATCAACGTAGAAGATGTTTCTTATGTGATCAATTTGTCCATATCTTTTGGGATTATATTGCATATGAAAATGCTTGTAGACATAAATTTCTAATTAAAATTTAAAGAAACATTTGTAATTGTTGAGATATCAAGCTCAACACCAGGATGACAGGTATTACTTTTTCATTTCTCTTACATGTATAGTGGTCACGCCAGTATATGTTTCGGTAAAATCTCAAAATACAAGTTCTTTTTCAGAATTATTCCATGTGCCTCAACTTTTGTTTAGACATCTATTTGAGCTTTATTAGATTTATCTACCACGAGTGATGACACATTTGTTTCTTGCCAGCTCATTCATTCATGGACATTAGGTTTTTCCTTATCAGTTCTTGGATATGTTGAAACAAGTGATAACACATCACACCCTATCGAGCATACAGGAAACATAGCATTGTCCATGGAGGACAGGAAGGTAAAACACCTTGCTGATGTGTTGCATGTTCCAAATATAACAAAGAATCTGGTTTCTGTTGGACAAATGGTTGACCAGGGATTACAAGTGAGGCTCAATGCTGATGGGTTATATGTAGAAGAATACAAACGGGATGGAAGATTGATTGCCAAAGGAAACAAAGTAGGTAGGATGTTCACCTTAAATGTGAAAATTCTTGAAATGAATGCAGCCATGTTTGCAAAAGGTGCAGGAGTTATTGGTGATATAGAGATGTGGTACAAATGGATTGGACATGCAAACTTGCAAAGGCTGAAATTGATGCAGTCAAAGGAGATTGTCCATGGACTACCAAATTTAAAGGTTGCAAAGATGCAAAAGGTATGTGCAACATGTCAATTTGGTAAACAGTCAAGATCATTGTTTCCGCATGATAAGCATGTTAGTGAGAATGTGCTAGAAATAGTACATACAGATGTTTGGGGTCCTGCAAAGCATCACATATGAAGGTTTTTGGTTGTATTGCATATGTACATGTTCCAGATAAGCTGAGGACAAAGCTTGATCCAAAAGTAGAAAAATGTGTCCTCATTGGATACTCCCTTGAGGAAAAGGGATATAAATGTTATAGCCCACTCACACGACAAGTGAAGGTGAGCAGAGATGTGGTATTTGATGAAACGTCAAGCTTCTATGCAGATGCCAAATAAGGACTAAATCTTGAACCAAATGACAAACAAAATGTTGAAAGTCAAGTGCAGAATCTCAATTTTTGAGTGGACCGGATGCATGACCAAGCAATAGTTCCAACTCAAATCCATGGAGTGGAAGATTGCATGGAAATTTCAGTCCAGCAAATTCATCAAATACATCCAAGAAGGTAAAGAAAGGGTTTGCTGGTCATAAATCATGTGTAGGTTTTGACGACGTTGATGGAGATTCAAGCAATTCATAAAGGAGTCTTGATGAGGAACTTGGATTGCCCTCTGTGAAAACTCTAGGAGTAAGAAAGGCACATGCAGATGATACAAGGCGAAGTGACCCAGGACCAAGAAGATCTGGGAGGATGCGAAATTCAGAGCAATGATTGACATATGATAGTTACATGGCTCATCATTGTTCCTACATGACAAAGGTAATACAAGATGCTGAACCTTCTTGTTTTGAAGATGCAATTGGAAATGCAGATTGGGAAAAAACTATGGATGAGGAGATGGCTGCACTTTATGTAAATGATACATGGAAGCTCATTCCATTGCCCCAAAGAAAGAAACCCATAAGCTACAAGTGGGTTTACAAGGTAAAGCACAATGCTGATGGTAGCATTAGTAGGTACAAAGCATGATTGGTAGCAAATGGATATGCACAAACATATGGCATGGAGGAAACATTCAGCCCTGTAGCTAATATGTCTACTGTGAGAACACTTGTTGCATTAGCTACAACAAAAGGATGGACTTTGCATCAGATGGATGTGAAGAATGGTTTCTTACATGGTGAGTTACAAGAAGAAGTATACATGGACCAGCCACAAGGATATTGAAAGTCAATTTATGTAGGTTCCCACGAAGCCACAGTTGGATGCTTTGAGGTGCATTCTACGTTATGTGAGTGCTACTTTGGATTATGCATTGTTTTATGAAGCTGGTGTAGATTTGCAGGTTCATGGATACACTAATGCAAATTGGGCTGGTAGTATTCTAGATAGAAGATCTACTAGTGGCTTTCTATTCTCACTTGGAGGTGCAACTATTACATGGAGCAGCAAGAAGCAACCCACTGTTGCTTTGTCGAGTACAAAGGCTGAGTATAGAGGTGCTGCAATGGCAGCATGTGAGGCATCATGGCTGGAGATGCTACTTGTAGATTTAGGTGTGGAAGTGCAAAAACCTATCACCATCTATTGTGATAATCTTAGCAGCATACAGCTCGAACAGAACCATGTTTTTCATGCTAGAACAAAGCATATCGAGGTACATTATCACTTCATCAGAGAGAAGGTATTAGCAGGTGATATTGATCTTATTTATGTGAGAACAGATGAGTAGGTTGCTGATATCTTCACTAAAGCACTTGGAGCAGAGAAGTTGAAGAAGTTTTGAAAGAGGCTTGGATTAGAGGACATCGCCTTGAGCTTGAGGGGGAGTGTTGAGATATCAAGCTCAACATGTGATGATCCAGGATGACACATATTACTTTTTCATTTCTCTTACATGTATAGTGGTCACGCCGGTATATGTCACGGACACTTCATTATGCTTTATTAGATTTATCTATCGAGAGTGATGGCAATTTTATTTCTTGTCATCTCACTCATTCACAGACATTACGTTTTTCCTTATGTACTAGTCTTTATATATTGTAGTAGTTGTATTCTTGTTTTTAGGTCATTCTTGTACATTCCTTTTTATGTAATAGAAGAAGAAGAAGAATATTTCTTCCTTTCCTCAATTTGAGTGTGTGCTTTTCTTTGATTGTGAGAGTGTGTGTGTGAGCTCTCTTCTTTATCTCCTTCCTTGTGATAGTAATTAACATGACCCATCACCTTTACACTTGAATTTAGGAAGAAGTGGGATAAAAGAAAATTTTGCACAAACAAAATCTAAACCAAAACCATATAAAAGATTTAGAAAAAAATGGACACCAAAGAGATATGACGATACGAATTGTTTTCAAGAAGAAGTTATGATTGTTGGAGTTTGAGGTCTGTGGAAGCACGTGAACAACACAAGGAAGAAGAAGAATCTTGGAGCATAACACACAATAATGAATGTATTACCACTAGAATGTAAAAAGATAAGTATCATGTTAGGGTAAAAGGCATATATACAAGCCAAGGGAATGAGCCTCCTAAAGAAGGCAAAAAGTGCCTTGGTGTTCCTAGAGTGTTCACATACATCACTACCTAAATATATCAACAAATCCCCCCTGGGAGTGATGCGGTGAACGAGGAGCTGGCACTCATGTATAAGGAAGTGCCAAGCTATGTGGAATCAATCCACAAAAGTGTTGGAGGAGATGGTGTATAGATTATAGAGATGAAGTGGTGCCACAAAACCCTGCTTCATACCAGCCAAGAACAAGTTGTGGAGAGTGTAGTAGACTCCTTGATTTTCCTAATGATCACAAATAATCACCTATGTGCTTTGGAGCATGATCCTTCTAATCCATGGATCAAAATAGATGAGTAGAAAATTCAACCAAAAGCTTAGACTTGCTATTTTGGTCTCTACATATGTTCAGTAAAATGAACAGTGCTCTCAACCTGCTAGCAATTAGCTAAATTTCTTTTGGAAACATCTAGTTAGCTTAGATATCTACCAATAATGAGTTATTGCAATAACAAAGATCAATTGTACACTAAGAATAATGCTTAGCAAGTTGAAGGACTATCCTGATATTTTCGGGGTGCTATAGTATGCAAACTAGTGAGCTAAAATGTGATAATATCTTGAGGTTGGGAAAAACAATGATAATGAAACTTTGTAATTATAAAATGGACAGTGTGCTAAATCTATAGCACTTTAAATCATATCAAATGATCAATTATGCACTGAGAGAAAGCTCTGACAAATTCGTTGTTCTGAGATAATCATAGCAGAGAAGTGAAGTAGGGAAGTAATCAATGTGTATGTATTAGATCACATAGAGATACAATGTCATTGGCAATGTATAATTTCACAATGTGAGGGTAGTGAAGTGGCTATAGAATAAGCTCACTAATCACACAAATCCCTTTCAATTGATCTCTATAATCTTGCTCTAGTCACATCAGTATTTGACGTACTTTTATAGTTAAAGTTGAAGCCAAGCTTTGAATTCAAATTCAAATTCTCACCATAAAGTGAGTCATAGACTTTAGGCTTTATTCTCGCATCTATTATCCATCAAGAGTTTGAGATTTGATTCCTCCTAACTTCACGTGGGGTTAGTGCAATTGTCATATGCACTTTTACAAGGATAAAAGGCAATTGCTTTTACAAGAGAATATTCATATGTGACTATATGAGATACATGCTAATTATCCAAGTATGCAGGCTTTAACTCTTTTGCACCAACAACTCCCCCACAAGCCTATCATGCTTGGTCTTCATCCCTCTTTGATTTCCTGCAATCCAATCATCATCTTGAACCTGTTGATCTTAGTACCATCCAAAGATTTTGTGAGCATATCCGTACATTGGAAATTGGTTGCTACATAGGACAATTGGATGTCCTTGCTGAGTAGATTCTCTCTGACATAATGATAGTGCACTTCAATGTGATTAGTCCTTGCATGATATACAAGATTAGTAGCCAAATGAAGTGAGCTAGTGTTATCTCCTAAAATCATTAAAGTATAAGAATGTAACCCCAAATCTGTGTAGAAAAGTTTGAGCCACATAGCTTCTTGTGTTGAATTTGCTAAGCTTCTATCTTCTGCTTCTACTGAAGATAATTCTATAGTTGGTTGTTTCTTTGATGACCATGATATTAGCTTTGATCCTGCAAAAGATAAGTAGCTAGAGGTGCTCCTCCTATCATCCTTGGAGCTAGCCCAATCTGCATCAGAATACATCTTGATGTCCAAATTAGAAGTAAATGGATAAAACAACCCTTCATTTATTGTACCCCTTAAATATTTTAATATCCTCTTGGCAGCTTCCATGTGAGGCTTTCTTGGTGTATGCATAAATTGGCTTAATGTACTTACTCCATAACATACATCCACTCTTGTTAGGGTTGCATAATTGAGACTCCCAACAAGCTTTTGGTAACCTGTAATATCTTCAAAGAGTTCTCCCTCATGAGAACTAAGCTTGTGGTTGAGTTCCATGAGTGTACCTACAATTTTAGTGTTCTCCATCTTGAACTTCATTAGCATATCATGAATGTACTTCCTCTGAGTAATAAAGAAATCGAAATCTGTATATATAAGTTCTAATCCAAGAAAGTATGTTAACAATCCAAGGTCACTAATCTTAAAATCTTCCATCATTTGAGATTTGATGTGCTTGATGCCATTGGCATCATTCCCTATAATGATAATGCCATCCACATAGACACATAAGTAAATAACTTTTGAGTTAGTCTTCTTTATGAAGAAAGAAGAATCTAATTTGCTAGTAACAAATCCTTGATCCTACAAATATGTAACAAGCCTATGATTCCAAGCTCTAGGAGATTGCTTTAAACCATACAGTGCTTTCCTTAGCTTGCATACATAATCTAGTTTGTCCTTGTCTTCATTCCCTGGTGGTTGAGCCATGTAAACGTCTTCTAAGATCCATCCATTTAGGAATGTATTCTTAACATCTAACTAATATAAGTTCCAATTCTTTGAAGCAGCAATACTTACCAAAACCCTTATTGTTGGCATCTTAGCCACAGGTGAAAAGGTCTCCTCATAATCCACTCCATGGGTTTGAGCAAAGCCCTTTGCTACTAGCCTACCTATTTATAGAACCATTTGAGTTCTTCTTGATTTGACATATCCACTTGGATCCTATTACTTTCATGCGTGGCTTCTTGGGAACCGAATCCCAAGTGTTGTTCTCCTAAAGTGCTTCAATTTATTCCTCCATGGCTTCTCTCCATTCTTTCTTCTCATTGGCTTCTTCAAATGAAGAAGGCTTTTAAGACATAGAATCTTTAGTCATGTATATAGAGTGCTTGGTGACTAATGATGTGTCATAGCCATACCTTATGGGTTTTTTACTCTCCCTTTGAGATCTTCTGAGTGCTTGATTGGAAGACTCTAGAATGTCTTTCAATTGCTTGAACTTGTTCTTGTCGTTTGACTTCCAAGCCTTGAAATCAATCTGTTCTTCATCCTCTGAGTTGACATCTTCAGATATTTGTGGTTCTTCTTCAGACAGAGTTGGAAAATCACTTTCCAATTCATAAGGTAGCTTAATTTTCCTGTAATCAGCTTCAAACTATGAATTATTTTCATCAAACACAACATCCCTACTAACTGTAAATCCTTTGTTAGTGGGATTTTACAACCTATATCCCTTCTGATTTTGGTCATAGCCAATTGTTGGAAGGTGTATTTTTGAAGAGCATTTTTGATGTAAAAAATTAGTAAAAAGTCAAAAAAACTTGTAAAATATTTATGCAATGATTGTAAAAATAAGGAAGAGTCTTCCTTATGTGGTTGAGGATCTCATGTAATTTTTGTAGAATTTTTAGAAACTCTTAGATAGCATTTTTTAGAAAATTAGAGAAAAAGACCTAATTTCAAGTGTGAAAAGGGACACTTGAAAATGTATATAAGTCAATTTTCTCTATTTTGGAGAGGTTGGTTAGTCATTTGCTCAAGCTATCAATAGAGAAGAAAGAGTTTCTGCAAAATCGTGTTTTCTCCTGTTGAGTGTATTTCTTTTGATGTGTGAGCTTGTCTCTTGCTTAATCATGGAGATTTGTGAGTCATATTTGTGTATTACTGAGTAAGTTGTATGAAGAGAGAGACCTATTGCTGTAAATGAGTGGAAAGGACAGAAGGAAGTTCCAAAATTGTGAAAATCGTCTGTTGGTACAGAATCGCGATTGTCTCGTCTTTGTGATACAGGTGATATTTTTCAGTTTTGAGTTCATATTTGTATTCTGCTAATGAAATGGCATGGTTTTGACACAAAGAACATGGAAAATGATGGAGATTTGCCTTAGTTATGGTAAACTCAAGATTTTCTCTTCATCTTCAATTTCTCTCAGCAATCCAGCCATCAATCTCTGATTTCCTTGAATCTATTATCTTGAAGGGGCTGTGGTCTTGTGGATATTCCTAGGATTGACAAAATAAAGATGATTTGTTGATTCTTTGTTACTTCATGATTGGAGAGGACAACTTGGAGTCCAAAACAAAACATTTTTTGGCGCCGTTGCCGGGGAACATTCCAAGAACTTCTTTGAAGTTGGACCTTTGCTGGATCTTCAGTTGATGATGGTAAACAAGGTAAAGCTCATCAATAAGGAAAAGTGCATATGAATAGGTAGATATCATTGTTTGTCTTTAGGGAAGAAGAAAGCAATGGATGTCTTGTAGAAGTGGAAGTGCTGAAATTTTTGTAGATTGATAGTTGCTCATCATTTTGGTGAAGTAAAAGTGCAGGTGTGTGGAGGATTTAAGCCAAGAAGCTGAAGATGGAGGTAACTTGAATCTATTCTTGCATTTCTAGATTTCTTTTTGCCCAAGTACTGGACACCATGGGTGATCTTGGGAAGATAACATGGTGATACTAAGGAAAGGACAGTTAAAGTAGCTAGATGTGGGAATGAGGGATTCAGTTGTTGACCAAGTCTGAGCATTAAATCTTGAGTTGTGCTGCATTTTGAAAAAAAATCATATGATTGAGTTTATCTTTACAAAAATTGATTGCCTTTCATAACACTTTTTCATTGGAGAACCTTTCTTTGGTACTTTAGTGATAGCTAAGGACACAGAAACTCATAACCAATCAAGAACCATAGGATCAGTTGATTTCCAAAACCAGAAACCCTAAGTAAAGTGTTCACCTTTATTTTTAGGGCAAAAATACCAAACAAATTCACAAAACTCATCAAAAACAATCAAACAAATTTCCTTTCTTGATAAGAAGTTGAAGTGAGGTGTTGTGGTTAGGAGTGATTGTGAAAAATTGGAAAAGAAAGCAAAAAATGATCAAAAAACCAGAAAATTGAAAAACACGATTCTCTGCACAGAATCGCGACTTTCTGAAAAAAGTAATTGATTTGGAAATAACATTGTAAGTGAAGGTTGAATTGAAGTGGTGAAGGGTTTTGAAGGTAATCAAGAAGAAAAAGCTACTCAAAGTGGCATAAAATCAAAAATAGAGAAAAACACGATTTTCTGCACAAAGTCGCGATTTTTTGAGGGAGATTGTGATTTTGGTGCAAAAATTCAGGAGTAAAGTCAATTACAAAGAAAAGAAGAAATTGAAGCAAAACAAAGAGAAAGAAAGCTTAAAAAAAAAAAAAAAAAATTATCAAAAAAAAAAAAAACCAGAAAATTAGAAAACACGATTCTCTGAACAGAATCGCGATTTTCTGCAAAAAGTGTTGTTTTGAAAAAACTCTTCAGGTGACTCATGTATTGAAGTGTGAAGAATATTGAGAGAAGGCAAGGACAAAGAATACTCAAAATTTGCACAAAAAAAGATCTGCAGAAAAAACACGATTCTCTACACAAAATCGCGATTTTCTGTAAAGAAAATTTTTTGGAATATGTGGTAAATTTGGGTACTTGACATAAGAAAGTGTAGAGGGAGTCATTAAGATTGAGTAAGTGAAGTTAAACAAGTGAAAGAGTGAGGAAAAGTAGAAATCACACAAAATCGCGATTTTCTGAACACTATAAAAACCTGAAATTCAAAGAAAAATTCATTTGAGTGAGAGTGAGGGAGAGAGAGAGTGTGCAGAATCGAACAAAATCGCGACTTTCAGCTACAAGCAAGCTTTGGAGATTTTTTCAACTTGGCAAGCAAGGTAAAAAGTCTAGTAGCATTTTGAGTACATATTTTTTGCATAAAAGTGAGTAAATAACACAAAAAAGTAGGAAAATAGTAAAATCACGAAATCGCGATTTCCTGTTTTTTTTGGTTTTCAGTAAGAAAAAAGTGTGTCTCAAGAAATTTCTTTTATTGCATGTCAAAATTTTGATAAGGCGATTCTATAGGTTAAAAAATATTGAAAAAAGCAAAAAGTTGAAATCTGCCAAATTGTGGACAAAATCGCGATTTTGAGTTTTTACTCAAAATCGTGATTCTGTGAAAAGAACCATCAACATCGCGATTCCCAGAACGCGATTTTCATAAGAAAATCGTGTTTTTTACAATCTGTGAGCAATCACGATTGTCTGGGAACAAAATCGTGGAAAAACACGATTTTGTGAACAAAATCGTGGAAAACACGATTCTGTGAACAAAATCGCAAAAAAACACGATTTTGACACAAAATCGCAAAAAACACGATTCTGTGAACAAAATCGCAAAAAAACACGATTTTGACACAAAATCGCAAAAAAACACGATTTTGACACAAAATCGCAAAAAACACGATTCTGTGAACAAAATCGCAAAAAACACGATTCTGTGAACAAAATCGCAAAAAAACACAATTTTGACACAAAATCGTCAAAAACTCGATTTTCAACAGAAAATCGTGAAAAACACGATTTTCAACACAAAATCGTGAAAAACACGATTTTCAACAGAAAATCGTGAAAAACACGATTTTCAACAGAAAATCGTGAAAAACACGATTTCCAACACAAAATCGTGAAAAACACGATTTTCAACAGAAAATCGTGAAAAACTCACAAGTAAGTAGAAAATCGTGAAAAACACGATTTTCAACAGAAAATCGTGAAAAACTCACAAGTAAGTAGAAAATCGTGAAAAACACGATTTTCAACAGAAAATCGTGAAAAACTCACAAGTAAGTAGAAAATCGTGGAAAACACGATTTTCAACAGAAAATCGTGAAAAACTCACAAGTAAGTAGAAAATCGTGAAAAACACGATTTTCAACAGAAAATCGTGAAAAACTCACAGGTAGGCACAAAATCGTGAAAAAACCTAAATCCAACAGAAAATCGTGAAAAACTCACAAGTAAGTAGAAAATCGTGAAAAACACGATTTTCAACAGAAAATCGTGAAAAACTCACAAGTAAGTAGAAAATCGTGAAAAACACGATTTTCAATAGAAAATCGTGAAAAACTCACAGGTAGGCACAAAATCGTGAAAAAACCTAAATCCAACAGAAAATCGTGAAAAAGTCTAATTGCATGATAAAATCGTGAAAAAAAACCTAAATTCATTAAGAAGTTGTGAAAAGCACAAAACATAGGAAGAAAATTAAAACACACACAATTTTGGACAGAAAATTGTGGAAAACCAATATATTGGTCAGGAAACTGTGACAAACACTCTTTTGAGTATTAGAAATTTGTCAAAAAAATAGTTGAATGATACTAAGGTCTGGAAATAAAATAAATTCAATTCCTAAACAAGACCTAACAAGGAAGGAAAAAGAGCCAGGAAGTAATAAAAGATCAGAAAGAAGTTTAAGCCAAGAAAATAACATGGAAAACCTAAATGAAACAAATGAGTCAATAGAAACGGGGGATTTTAGAAACATCCTTAAGTACATGTATACAAATAGGTTTGGAACCTATATATACCAGGATGGAATGCATAAATTCCTCATTAGACTGAGAAATTTAGAAATTCCCCTGAATATAACTCCAGTAGCCCAATTCAAAGATGGAAGATATGAAGACAGGCAAGGATGTGTATACATCTTCTCTCAAGACCCAGAAAATTCAAATGATCTAGGGCAATGTGCTGACAAAGGACCTTGGGAACATAACATGGGACAACCAGACATACCTAGACCAAATGAAAACTACACGAATAATGAGCAAAATTATGGGAGAAGGACACATGCTTCACCAAATCCCTTTGACAGAGAACCAGAAGGAAACAATGACTTCCCACTCAGAAGAAGACCTCATTGGCAACCTCAGGGTAGGATGCTTAGACCATATCAAGTAGCCAAATGCATGAAGAACCAATATGAAGGGTATTCAGATCCTCATGCTCATGCTGCAGAATTTAGACAACTGATTAGAGCAGAGGAAGTAGAAGATTACAAGGTACAATTTGAAGCATTTGGTCTAACCCTAACAGGGCCAGCCTTATCATGGTTCATTCCTTTGAGAAAAGAAATGTACCTAGACATTGAATCTTTCTTAGAAGCTTTCATTGGTGAATTCTCTAAGACTGGAATCAAACATAGTACAGCCACATTGATACACAGCTTCAAACAACAAAGGGAGGAAAATGTTAGGGAAGCAGCCAGAAGGTTTAAGCAGTACATTGATAGATGCCCAAGAGAAGAAGTACCTTCCATGGCAAAACAAGTATCCTTATTCATTGAGGGATTGAGAAGTGCCCAATTAAGGACCCTAGTGTACTATAGGAGATGTCCTGATTTAGCAGCCTGTGTTAAGGAAGCAATAGATCTAGAGGACAACAGAGGTCAAGATTTGTTAGCATTTGATCAACCTAGATCTTATGAAGACAAAATTCCTCCAGCAGAAGAGTTGGCTCAGGCTATTGCTAAAGCCCTAGAGGTAAGCACTAAAACTAATCTGATAAACTCTAGGATAAACACAAACAAGAAATGTTATATTTGTGGAGAAAATCATCTGGCACAACAATGCCCTTATCAGAAATCACAACACTTACAAGATAGGAAGACACTCAAGTATTGTACACTAGAGAGAAAATGGACAAACCATACCAGGGAGGATTGCTTCTATAACAAACAACCTGTCAAGGAAAGAGACTATATGGCTCAAAGGGAATCAGGTTATACCGAGCAACCAAGACCAGTATTGGGACAACAACCTCCCATTCCAACCAATGTGGTACCAGTCAAATATACACCCATTGACGAAGGAAATTCAAGATTCAGATCACCTTATAAGGAGGAGTATCAATGGAGTGAGGGACATCAGGAAGAATGGGAAGATTATGAAATAAGGGAACCTGAGCTTAAAGCCCTAGATCTGGGAAATGGAAAAATTGAAATGGACACAGCAACATTCATGTACATTACTAACAACTACATGTCCAATCAAAAACCTCAATTCAAAGGGGGACCAAAGATAACATGTTATAGGTGTGGGGGAGAGCATTTCATTAGAGATTGTCCACAACCTCCAACATTCAGGATAGAGGGAGCATATTGTAAGGATTGTGGTAGAGAACATCTGATCAAGGACTGTCCAAAAAATCCCCAAAAACAACAGAACACACCTAATAACATACCTTTAAAAACAGTCAAAATTATGGAACAAGAGGAATTGAGTGACAATGATCAAATTGAACTTAATGTTATAACAAGGGCACAAGCCAAACAACAAGGAATAATTAAAGAACAAAATGAGGGTTCCACATCAAAAGGGAAGAAAAATAGACAAAGAGGGAAATGGGAAAAGAAAAGGAAAGTGGGCAAAAGTCTGGAAGAAGACAGTCAGGAACAAACAAATTCAAAACATTCTTCCAGTCAGGAACAAACAAATTCAAAACATACTTCTCATCAAAAGACCCAGAATCTGTCAGAATTAGGAAATTCTCAGAGCCTAGACACCCTAATCAAAGCCTATAAAGGAAGGATTCAAGAGGGACCAAGCTCCGCAGATCATGCAATAGCTTATCCCATACCGGATTTAGAGCATGAAAGGATGCTAAAATGCAAACAAATTATCCAGGAAACACAACTCAGGTTAGGGGAAGAAGACAGCTCTCGGAGAACATTTGATCAGCATGAAAAAACAAAAACCAAGGAAGATGATAAAGAAGGCAATCCACACATAACATTCCAAATGAGTTTAGATGAACAATGTAGTATTACATGTCATACAACATGGGAAAATTTGTTGAAACAAAATCCTCACCTACAAAACAAGATGAACAAGGAAGAAACAATATCTGGAAACCTTCATTCACCAACACAAGAATTAGAGGAACTATGGTATATTCCTATTGACAAAATAGGAGGGTATTGTGAAGGAGAAGAAGGGAATTCAACTTTAAAATTACAATATGGAAAACATTCAGCAAAAGCCATTTTGGATAGTGGATCAGGAGTGGCTATAATGACTAAACAAACCTGGGAGAAATGGGGAAGAAAGGAATTATTACCCACTAAAATGAGATTACAACTTGCAGATGGACATATAGAAAAGCCCCTGGGAATTTGGGAAAAAGTGATTGTGGACATATGTGGCATAGAAATAGAGCATACTTTTGCTATAGTAGAATTTCCACAATCCACATCTTATGAAATTATCCTAGGAAGACCCTTCATGAGACAAATGCAAATTGTACAAGATTGGGGTAATGATTGTTTATATCTTCAGAACCAGGGGAGAATAACAAGAGTAAACTTACGAAATGGCCACTATTGTGACATATCTCCTAGAGAATGGTATAAAATACATCAAAATCAACCAGAAAGTGAAGAATCAGAGAGGGAGGATCAGGAAGAAGGTGAATCAGCAGTTTGGAAGTGTAACATATTAAGAAATATCACAAATAGGAAAAGGAAGTTAAGAAGAGAAGATTGTGTGGAAGAAAGAGAAATACAAGATGAAAATTATGTGCCTCAACAATTCAAAGATGAAGAGTTTGAGCCTTATGGATGGAATCAAATCTTAGCTACCATGGATTTGGCCAGTGAGGAATATGTGGGAATGGAATTTCAAAATGAGGAAGGATTTGACATCTTCCACATTGGCATACATATGATAGGAGTATCACAAAGAGAAGAGGATCAAAATCAAGTAATGATATTAACAGAAGGAAAATCACAATATTTGGAAACAATAAAAGCTGAGGATGCAATCAAAGACAAAGATCTACAAGAAGGAGACCTGGTCTTAGCTTACACAATCAAAGAACATCAGAAAAAGTTTCAGAAAAAAGGTCATGGGCCATATATCATACATCAGATAAGCAAAAGTGGAGCTATTCAGTTAGCCAATATTGATGGGGAAATCATGCCAAATTTCATAAGTGGATGTAGAGTGAAGAGGTATGAGTGCCCATTAACTACTGAGGAATGGAGAAGATTGCAAAAGGCTCAAAATAGGAAAAAAGAGGAAGAAAGTGTTAGAAAGGAGGCTCAACTGGAAGCCAAAGAGAGAATTAGAAAATTGAAACAAGTGTGCTTATGTGAAAACACTCTAAAACAAAAAGAACATTTGCCTTTGATTATGATGAATTACCAGAATGAAGACATAAGGGTTTTGATAGATTCGGGAGCTCAAGTGAATCTAATTAGCTCAGCCTTGATCAATAAGTTTAATTTTAAGAGAGCTGAAAGCAGAATTCTGATCAAAACTCTGGGAGGGAAAAGAATTCAAAGCATATCTTCACTTTCTATTAAAGTTAAATTTAATAATGAATATATGGAGATAGATTGTGAAGAGTGGCCAGACCATTTAATGACTGAAAAGCTGATTTTAGGGCAGCCATGGCTCAAACAAGGTAAAGTCATCTTAAATTTTGAAAAAATGAAGCTTAATTTGACCATCAAGGACAAAAAGTTTTTAATGTTCTTTCTGAGTAATGAAGAGCAGGTAGTTCATATGGATGTTCATGACCCACATCTCGAAGGATTTGCTTTCTCAATGAAGGACAGGAACATTTTGACAATACAAAGTGATCAAGCTTCATACACTCAAGATCAGCAAAAGACTGAAGAGGTAAAGGTTGATGAGGAGACAAAACAGAGAAGAATATTATTGCCAAAGTTGCAATATCAACAAAACAGAACAAAAAGAATATGGAAACAGGTCATGCACAGTTATGGCTCACCAAAACAGGAAATTAAAACAAAAAGGATATGGAAGCCAAAAAATGTCAAAAAATGTTCATCCACAGAGCATGGATATTTCCATAACAGAAGGACAAATGGAGTAAAATATTACTGGATAAAAAAATCAGAATTGGGTCAATGGAAGAGGGATAATCCACCGTGGACCTATTTTTGGAATTTTGAAAAGGACAAAAAAATATTTCTTTCTTTTCCCTTAGAAGAAAATTAGGAGGGGAAGGAAAGAAGACGAAAAAAAAAAAAAAAGAAAAAGAAAAAAAAAAAAAAATATATATATATATATATATATATATATTTTATTTTCTTGATTTTCTTTCTAAAATAAAAAAAAAAAAAAAACACAAAGCAAGATATAGGGAGGGAAAGAGTAATTTATTATGGAAAAAAGTTGTTTTGTCTTATTGATTTTTAATTTTTTGTGATCATTTTTCTTTTTTTACCATTACTTTTTCAAAGTTTCTTCATTAATCATCTTTTCTAGCATCATCCTTTTAATTCAGGTATTGTTTTTTGAGTAAAGAAGTGACAATTGGAGAGAGCACAATAGATGTCTTGCTACACCTGTGTTGCTCACTTAAAATTGAGTCTCTTGAAAAAGAAAAACAAAAATTGCAGGGAACTTGTCTTTCTCATTTTTTATATATGTCAGTAACATTCCAGAATAATATAGTATTTTCTTATGAAATCTTGTGACTCATGTGGGTGGAGTATTTTCTTTTCTGTTATATATAAATACAGGATGGTGAATACAAAGGAGTTGGCAATCCACGACTTCAAAGCTGATTCAGTGACTTTGTCCAGAGGACACTGGTTTTTGGACAGTGATGCAGCTGAAGAACAAGTGGACTTAGAATCCGATGAAGACCAAGAAATCCCAGAAGCTGAAAAAATAGCAAAAGAACTTAAAGAAATTCTGGGAGTGATAGGACAGCATATCTTCACAGTAGCAGTGGGAGGATATAAGTACACTATGTTGTGCCAAGAATTTTACAGGTTTCAGAAAACTTCTGTCAACCTCAAAAGATGGAAAGCTGTGGGATTGCACAAGCTCTTAGAAGAACCTATTTTCTTTATTGACTTTGAAAGAGTAGCACAAGTGATGGGAACTTTGGAGGAAGTGGGAAAAGGCAATGATGCCTACTTCAGATGTAAAGTAAAGAATAAAGACAATCAGGAGGCAGGGATAGTCATCAAAGCAGAACATATCAGAGCCGCCTTACAGTTCTATCCAATGGGCACTAAACTGGACCAAAGTTTTGTCAAGAAAAATAAGGAGACTTACACGGGGTATGTAAAGTTCACTGACTTCAAGGGAAAAGAAAATGAAGAATATGCTATAAGAATGTTCTTGCAGTTCTTTTGTTTTCCGAAATTACCAAGGTATACCATGCCTCATAAGTCAGTAACTCTATTAATGTTCAATAACAAAGATAAAACCAAGCCATTTGGGGTGATGGATGTCTCACCTTACATCCATGAACAGCTGAAGGAAGCAGCAAAGCACTGGGAGCAGAAGAAATTCATGAATGGAGCCCAGTTTTTGACAAAAATCATTTATCATGTTCTAGGTATGGAAGAACAGTTAAAGTTAGCTCCTGAGGCACAGTACTTCAGAAATTTGATGTCAGGAATCAAAAGTCCCCCAAAGAAGGCACTTGGAAGAGAATCAGAAGGACAAACTCGCATGAGGGGAACAGGAATGAAGAGAAAAGTAATATCTGAGGAAGTGATTCCAGTAAAGAAAAGAAAGTTGGACCCCAGAAAAGTAGAGTTAGAACAGGCGGAAGAAACAAGAGAGGAACAGGTGGCAGCACAGAAAAAGGTGCAATCCTCCAGTGAACCTCATCCTCCGCAGACAAGCAAAGAACAACTTTACACTTATCTCACTCAAGGAAACAGCAAAAGAGCCATATACGAGGCACAATATCAAAAAATGTTGGAAGATTTTTCATGTAAAGCTACCGATTGGATCCAAGAAGAGGTGGAGCACTATGAAGCATTGCATGAAGAAATGATGGCAGCAGAAACTGAAGAGATATTTGTAAAGAAGGAGGTAGAATTGCTGGCATACTTCAAGGAGTTGCAAGGACCTCCAGAGGCCAGAACTACGGTGATAGTGAAAAAGAAGATGCCAAGGAAACCTGTTCAAAAGAAGAAGATGATAAAGAAAGGGAAAGGAAAGATGGCAGATGAACCTGTGATAAAAGAAATGAGACAAGTAATTACCAAAGAAACACAAAAGCTAACCTCAGTGATGGAAGTGTCAAAGCCTATAGAACAAGAAGTGGGAGGATCTTCACGATTCTCATCTGATTCAGATAGCGACATTGAGAGTTTTTTGCTAAAAAGTTTAAATCTGTCAATACCCAACACTCCCAATATAGCTGTACAGGCTGTGGAAAAAGTGAAAACACCTGAGGATTCAAGTAAGAAACCTCAAGAGAAGCAGACACAGGAGGAAATAGTTCCACAGATGAGTGCTGAAGAAAAAAGGAGGCAGTTAAAAGGAAAGGCAAGGATGACAGAAGAGGAAGACTAGAAGAGAAATGAAGATAGTTCTGGAATAATGAATGTTGACAAAAATTCAATATGGACCAACCCATCACAGACACAGTTCAAATTAAATGCAAGGTTGACTGCAAGTTTGGAGGAACTAGCAAAGAAAGTATTCGGCAGTTCAAATGATCAGCAGAAGGATGCATCCAAAGAACAGGAAAGCAAGGAGTTAGAATCAGAAAAGAATGCTCAAGAGGTTTTGGGACAAGTAATAGAGGAAGGAATTGTTCAAAGTATAAAGGATGTGCTGCAGGATATAAAAAGCAGTGAGGAATTTACATCTAAGAATGATCAAAAATAGGAGGTGGAAGTAGATTTTATGGACATTGAGGAGCAAGATCAGGAATGCATAAAAGAAAAAAGTAATGACCAGGTTGCTGGTATAAAAGAAATTGAATCAATTGAAGTTCAGGAAAAGCAGGAACAGGAAGACCAACTCAAGAAAGTTCAACAAATTATTGTTGAAAAGGACTCAAACAAAAGTCAGGAAACCCTAACACAAGAGAAGGAGATACTAATTAAGGGAGACCAGCTCTTCACAGAGAAGCAACAAGTATTGGAAAAAAAGAAGCCATTAGAAAAGAAGGAAGCTTCAGATTTCTCAGAGCAGAAGAGTGCAAATGACAGAGCACTAGTTTATGAAGAGGATGATAACAATCAGGATACAGAGAACTATGATCACAGTGATGAAGAACAAGACATGCAGGACATAGAAGATGAAATAGCAGCGGAAGAAGATGATGTGGATAAAGAAGATAAGCAAATTGAAGTTAGACAGACAGAAATAGAAGTAGGGTTGGAAAGAATACCCAAAAATATAAGATCAGCTTGTCAAATAATTATGAGCAACATTGAACAATTCAGACCATCTAGCAGAAATATGATCATATCAGGAATGGTGGCTGAATCAGAATTTGAAAAAGGCAGTTTAATTATCAAAGAACACAAGAAAGAAAAAGAGCAGATGACAGAGCAATTAAGGTTGTTAAAGGAAAGGAATGAGGAATATCTCAATAGAATCATTGCTTTGGAAGAAGCTGAGGTTCAGAAGCAGAACAGGATCCAATATTTGGAAGAAAAGAGTGTAAAGTTATCAGAGCAGAATGCCAAAATGGAAATGGAACTAAACACCATAGGAGGAAGATACAGAACTTTACAAACATCTTATCAAATTCTGACTAGAGCACATGAAGAGATTAATAAAGTGTTGTTAGAAGAAGGTCAACTACAAGGTGGAAGTAAATCTGTTCAATTGACAGAGGAAGAAAAGGAAGAGCTGCATAAAGAAATTCAAAGACTTCAAACAGAATTAAAAGAGGCCAAAGAAATGGAGAAACAGGCAAACACTCATGCTGCCACATCAATGAGAGGATATCATCAATTACATTTGGAGGTAGAGAAGGAAAGAAGTGAATGGCAAGCAAAGATGGAGGAAGAAAGAAATGAGTGGAGGAAGGAAAAGGAGTTATGGGCAGATCAGAACAAAAGTTCAATGATGACTATAGAAGAACTACAGAAACAGTTGGAGAAATCAAAAGTTCCAGAAGAAATTCAAGATCAAGTACAGGCAGAAGATACAGACAATAGGGAATATGAAACAGGGGATTTTGACAGGGAACAAGAGAACAAGGAACCAGCAGCCAAAGAAACAGAGGAAGAATATTCTGAAGATTTTGTACAGAAATTATTGACCAATAGAGAGTCAAGAATGGAATTTATCAGGAAAATGCATGATGAGTATGAAGATCAAATAGTTACCTTTGCTCTGAATAAAGGCATTAATCCAGATCAGCATCATTGGGCTGCAGATGGATTGGGAATACCTTTCTGTATGATTTTGGAGAGTATAAAGAATTATCAATTAGCCAGAGTAGGGCTATCTCCGAACAAATACCTTGAGTATGAAGAAAGATATTAATGTCACGAAGGAGTTATTTGAAAGAGCAAATCCTAAATGGAGGAATAAGTGGTTGGATGCCAATAAGGAATGCAGGAAAATTTGGAAAGAGGCACCTTTGAATTTAAAGATCAACCCAGCCTATTGTCCAGTTGCCAGAAGAAGAGAATGGACTGTTTTTTGGGAAAGGAGGAAAACAGGGCAGATTCCAGCAAAATGGCTGAATTTTCCAAAAATAGCAGGTCCAAAGGCAGGCACTTGGCCTACAAAAAATTACATGGTGAATACTGCTGAGTCAGTTTTAACAACATATAAAGATGTTAATGATCCAGCCTGTATATTACTTGTCAGAATAATGAGATTGATTCTAGCTTGTATAGAGACCTACACTGATACAGATATCAGAATTTTGAACTACATAGGTTTTAATTCACCAATCGATGCTCTTTTGTTTGATTTGAGTGAGACACCAGACAGGATCTGCTTAATGGCCTACTACAGCAGAATTATATTTTTGGGTAGCCATTACTTACAGATTTTTGAGGATGCTTTTGATTATGGATTTTTTGAGAGGGAGTCAGAGATTTTTGGAAACCTATCAGTTGTTACAAAAGCAAGACTTACTGCCTATGAAGTTGCTTACACAGAATATTTGAAGAAGGATGTTATAGATAAGCCTGAAGCTGCAGTACGATGGAGGAAAGCCTTATTTGAAATGGTCAATAATTTGAATGTCACAGAAAGGAAGAGCCATGATTTGGTGTCACAAGTGTATCAAAGGAAGAAGAAATAAAGCTGAGCTCACATAAGAAAATCTTTCGTCAGGAGCCGAAAGGCTTAGGAGGGGAAGGATGTTGGAAGGTGTATTTTTGAAGAGCATTTTTGATGTAAAAAATTAGTAAAAAGTCAAAAAAACTTGTAAAATATTTATGCAATGATTGTAAAAATAAGGAAGAGTCTTCCTTATGTGGTTGAGGATCTCATGTAATTTTTGTAGAATTTTTAGAAACTCTTAGATAGCATTTTTTAGAAAATTAGAGAAAAAGACCTAATTTCAAGTGTGAAAAGGGACACTTGAAAATGTATATAAGTCAATTTTCTCTATTTTGGAGAGGTTGGTTAGTCATTTGCTCAAGCTATCAATAGAGAAGAAAGAGTTTCTGCAAAATCGTGTTTTCTCCTGTTGAGTGTATTTCTTTTGATGTGTGAGCTTGTCTCTTGCTTAATCATGGAGATTTGTGAGTCATATTTGTGTATTACTGAGTAAGTTGTATGAAGAGAGAGACCTATTGCTGTAAATGAGTGGAAAGGACAGAAGGAAGTTCCAAAATTGTGAAAATCGTCTGTTGGTACAGAATCGCGATTGTCTCGTCTTTGTGATACAGGTGATATTTTTCAGTTTTGAGTTCATATTTGTATTCTGCTAATGAAATGGCATGGTTTTGACACAAAGAACATGGAAAATGATGGAGATTTGCCTTAGTTATGGTAAACTCAAGATTTTCTCTTCATCTTCAATTTCTCTCAGCAATCCAGCCATCAATCTCTGATTTCCTTGAATCTATTATCTTGAAGGGGCTGTGGTCTTGTGGATATTCCTAGGATTGACAAAATAAAGATGATTTGTTGATTCTTTGTTACTTCATGATTGGAGAGGACAACTTGGAGTCCAAAACAAAACACCAATGAATATACACTTTTCAGCTTTTGTATCAAGCTTCCCTCTAATCTTTGAGGGTATGTGTGCTAGCAATGTGCCCAAAGAATTTTACAATGGTCTAATGAGGGTCTCCTACCATTCCATGCCTCAAAAGGTGTCTTCCATGGAAGGATTTGGATGGGAGCCTATTAATCAAGTATGTGGTTGTGGAAATAGCCTCTACCCATAGGTAATTTGGTAGTTTCTTTTCATTCAACATTGATCTTGTAGCCTCTGATATCAGTCTATTCCTCCTCTTTGCCACTCCATTTTGTTTAGGAGTGTATCTTGTTGTGATTTCTCTCTTTATACCTCTGTCTTGTAAGAATTAGTCAAATTCATGTGAGAAATACTCACCACCTCCATCAAATATGTTCCTCTTTAAGCTTCTACCTGTTTGGTTCTCAACTAATGACAAATAGTTTTTGAAACAAGTAAAGACTTCATCTTTATGCTTCATGAAGTAAATAATTGTCCATTTACTATAATAATCTATGAATGAAACATAGTACCTTGACCCTTAGATTGATGGCTCTCTATTAGGACCCCACATATCTATGTGCACAAGCTCCAAGTAATCTTCAGACATATATCCTGTTATGTTGAATAGTTTCCTATGAGATTTGCCGAATTGGCATGCTCCACATATTTAAAACATGTGTTTCTTGGAAACATTTGAAATTCCAAGCACACTCTGATCCCTATATATTTGCTTTAGTGTTCTTTCACCTATATGGCCTAGCCTTTTATGCCATATCTCTAGTTCAAATAGGGTTTGATCCTTGTAATTGAAGAGTGCAATGTTTTTGGTATCTTCAACTTCAAACGTAAAGAGTCTACCAAATTTCTCACCTTTTGCAATCCTCTTGAAGCCTTGTTGAAGATCTTCCACATATGCTCCATGCCTTGTGAATCTAACCTGTAAGCCCTTCTCAACAATATGCCCAACACTAATTAGGTTTTTTGTTATGGCTGGCACATATAAAACCTTACTTAAAAGGTTCATGTTACCATCAAAAGCCTTAACATTTCCAATATTTTTAAGAGAGTGTCTACTGTCATCACTTGTCTGCACTTCATGCTTCCCTTTAGGTTCTTCAAGATCAGATAGCAATGCTAGATTTCTAGCCACATGATTGGAACAACCAGAATCAATATAGAAAAGATGCTCATCATCTTTACCTTGCTTGGATGTCATGTTTATGATCAGAAGAAAATCCTCTGGTCTAGTGTGTAGTTGTTATAATCTCTTCTACCTCTAAAGCCTCCTTGATAGTTCTTGTTGTAGCCTTGGTTGTAGTTACGATGATAATTGCTTCCTCCATTGTTGAACCTGCCTCTGGATTGTCCATAGCTTCCTCTATGGAAACATCTTACTCTTTGATTCCTTGTGTTCTTGAAGCACTCATCTGTGATGTGGTTGGTTAGGCCACAGATTTTGCAAGGTGAAGTGTTGTATGATCCCCCGTGCCTTGCTTTCCTCCTCTACCCCTTCCTCTAGTACCTCTTCCTCTACTTGTGAAGTTCACTTGAGATGTACTAGCCTCTTCTTCATTCTTTTTACCTTTTTCTTTATCATTACTTTTATTTTTATCTTTGTAAAGGGTAGACGATTGATTACCTCTAGATTTGTCTCCATTCTTGTTGAGCTTTGTCTCATGTGTGAAGAGTTGTCCCATCAATGTGTTGAGGTCAGGTATTTGCATATCCATATATAGGTCCATTGCTGTTGTGAAGGCCTCCCACTTATCATCAGCTTTGATGGCATTTTTGATTTGCCTTAGTATTTGCTCATCTTCTATCTCTTGTCCAATGCTTCCAATTTGGTCAACTACATCCTTCATCTTGGATACATAGGCACACTTATCTTTGGTTGCTTCTTCAAGGTTGTGAACTCCATCCATAGCTGGTTCTTCCTAGCCCTTGTATTTGATGAGAAGTATGAAGATAGTACTTCCCAAGTCTCTTGGGAAGTCTTGCAATTCCTAATGTGAGGTAATGAGAAATGCGATATTGAGTTAAGTATATAAGACTTGGCTAAAGCATCCTTTGCACACCATGTAGTTAGCCTTTCTTGCTCTTCTCTTATAGGTTGATGTTTGCTTCTGAATATTGGCATTTCCTCATCTCCACAGATGTATCCATATAAGCTTCTTCCTTGGAGATATGTTTGCATCCTTAGGGACCATGCTGGATAGTTGCTCCTATGCAATTCGTCAATGAATGATGGAAATCCATCTCCCATCTCGCTTTTTGTTGCTCTAATACCACTGTTGGAGGAGATGGCGGATAGATTCCAGAGATGAAGTGGTGCTGCAAAACCTTGCTTGACACCAGCCAAGAACAAGTTGTGGAGAGTGTAGTAGACTTCTTGAGTTTCCTAATGATCACAAATAATCACCTATGTGCTTTGGAGCATGATCCTCTAATTAATGGATCAAAACAGATGAGTAGAAAATTCAACCAAGAGCTTAGACTTGCTATTTTAATCTCTGCACATGTTCAATAAAATGAATAGTACTCTCGACCTGCTAGCGATTAGCTAAATTCCTTTTGGGAATATCTAATTAGCTTAGATACCTACGAATCGTGATTTATTTCAATAAAAAAGATCAATTGTACACTGAGAATGATGCTTAGCAAGTTGGAGGACTATCGCGACATTTTTGGGGTGCTACAATATGCATACCAATGAGCAGAAATGTGATAATATCTCAAGATTGGGAAAAGCAATGATAATGAAACTTTGTAGCTATAAAATAGAGACCTAAATCTATAGCACTTTAAAGCATACCAAATGATCAACTATGCACTGAGAAAAAGCCCTAAGAAGTTCAATATTCTAAGATGATCATAGCAGAGAAGTGAAAGTAGAGAAGTAATCAATGTGTATGTATTCATTGGCAATGTATATTTGCACAATGTGAGGGTAGTGAAGTGGATATAGAATGAGCTCAATAATCACACAAATCCCCCTCAATTCATCTCTATAATCAGGCTCTACTCATGTGAGTATTGGTGGAGACCTTTAACTCTCCAAGTATTTGATCTATCTTGATTTAAGAACTCCTCTATATCAAGAATAAACCAAACTTTACATTAACTTTCAAATACATTGAGAAATACTGTGTGAAGCTTTCTTCAACTTCAACAAGTCTACTTCAGAAAAAGACTTCAATCTCTACACATAACTTCAATTTTAATCATTCCAATTATGCATACACATTTGTACTACCTTTGTGCAATCATAATGATCATTAGTTCTTCAAAAGAACCACTAGGTCTTTAATTTGATCACATAGATCAAATATATGTTAGAAATTGCCTTCCTGAAATGGTGACTTTGACATGGTCAACTTCATAAGCTGATTTCTCTCAAAGTATAACCTGTTTTTCTAAATGCTTTTAGCCCAAGCTTCATTATCTTCTAACTAAAATTTTTAATGCTCAAACATGAAAAAGGTTACACTGAGCACTGAGATCCAACCAAATCTTTGAGCAGCAAAATGTGCAATTCTGAGACCTTCACTTGTAGACTTCAACATATGAATGTTCCTACTTGTCATACACACAAGCTGAAGAGAGTTAGATCATCAAACTTTTGTCATAGCTTGATTAGCTTCTAAATTAGATGTGTAAAAAAATATTTTCTGATCCACATGATCAGACTAAGCGAATTCTAGGATAGGCTTGTCCCTAATCTCTAGAGAAGACTCTCTACACATCTATCACTAAAGAACTTGAATTTTATTAACTATATTCTCATCTCTCATATTTTTCACGACCATACATGAGTTTATATATACATATGAGTATGAATTTGTCATTATATCAAAGTGTTTATGAAGTAGTTTTCCAAAACTAATGTACATAAGTATGTACAACATCTCTTCCAGAATCTTCACTTGACTTCATGCTTTAAGCTGGACTCTTTTCTTCATTTCTTCACTTCTAAGCTTCATGTAATCATCAATTGGTGATTTTCGTGATCCAAATGCTCCCCCTCAATTGTTAATACTTGCATCTTCTTTATGCCTGACATCTCCTTAAACCTTTGTAACTTGAGTCCATCCAAGCTTCTTGTTAGCATATCTGCCACTTGCTCTTTTGTTGGTGTATGCATGACTTCAATTTCTTTATCAAGAACCTTTTCTCTTAAGAAATGATACTAAATCTTTGTGTTTAGTTCTAGCATGAAAAAGAAGATTAGCTGCTAAATATAATGAACTCATGTTATCTCCAAATATGATTGGAGTACTCTGATCAATTCCAAGACTTTTCAAAAAAGTCTTCAACCAAATTACTTCTTTTGCAGCTTCCACCATTTCTTTGTAAACTTCTGTGGATGACAAAGCAATTGTATGTTGCTTCTTTGAGCACCAATAAATTAGTTTATCTCCAACATAACACAGGTAACCATGAGTTGATCTTTTATCATTTGAATTACCTGCCCAATCTGCATCACTAGACACTTTAATTATAGTATCAAAAGTGAATCCATAATACAAACCTTCATACAGAGTCCCTTTGATATATCTTAGCACTGTTTGTGTTGTAATCCAATGAGTTTTCTTTGGGCAATGCATTAATTGTGATAAGATATGAAAGATCTGGTCTTGTCAAGGTAGCATAGATTAGACTACCTACCAAACTTTGATATCTCTTCATGTCCTTGAACTCTTCTCCTCCATACCTGCTCAATTTGTGATTGACCTCCAAAGGTGTGGTTGAAGACTTACAATTCTGCATATTAAACTTCATCAGAAGATTCTTCAAATATCTTTCTTGTGTAGCATATACTCCATGTTGAGTATACAATCACTTATCTTGAATTCCTTTTCCATTTGCTTCTTGAGCTCATTGATTCCTTGAGCATCTGTACCTGCGACAATAATATCATCAACATAAATGCAAACATAAATCTATCCATCTTCAGTTGCTTTCACTAGCAAACTACTATCTACCTTTGAAGTTTGGTATCCAAGTTCACTCAAGAACTTGATAAGTCTGTAATTACATGCCCTTGGAGCTTGCTTCAAGACATACAAAGCTCTCTCGAGCTTACAAACATAATCTGATCCATATGATTCTTTGAAACGCTCTAGTTGCTCCATGTACACCTCATCTGCAATATATCCATTTAAAAATGCATTCTTTACATCTAATTGAGATAGCTTCCAACCTTTACATCTAGCAATTAAAGTTCTGATTGTAGAAATCTTGGCAACTGGACTAAAGGTTTCATCATAGACCACTCCATGTGTTTGGGCATATCCTTTGACCACAAGTCTAGCCTTGTATCTAAACACTTTTCCATCTACAAACCTGTTTGTCTTATACACCCACTTGCATCCAATTACCTTCCGATTCCTTGGTCTTGGCATCAATTCCCATGTTTCATTTTCAAGTAGAGCATCATACTCTCCTTGCATTGCTTTTTCCCAATTTTTTTTACCTTTATCTTCATCATATGTTGATGGATCTTCATCTGTCTTCACAATGTAGGCATAATATTTGGTTGTTAAGAAAGAAGTATCATAGCTATACCTGATAGGTTGCTTTCTTTCTCTTGATGAAATTCTAATTTCTGCACTCCTTGAAGTCTCTGCTTCATTTTGTTCTGGATCAAACCTTGGCCTATCTTCATCATTATCCTGCATTTCATTTTTGCAAACATCATCATCATTATCTTCTTCATATACCTTCATCTTTGACTTTCCTTTCCTTTTGATTTCTTCAAGACCTATGCACACATTGTTTGGCCCTGTAAACCATGTGCTTAAGTCAGAAGACATATATTCCTCCCCTCGATCAGAATGGAGGGTGCCCATTTTACATGCTCACATCTTTTCAACCAAAACCAAAAATTGTTTGAAGCACATAAACACTTTTGAATTTTCTTTCAATGGATATACCCATGCATGCCTGGAAAAATCATCAATGAAAGTCATGAAGTAAAGATAGTTTCCAAAAGAGCGTGTTTGCATAGGACCACAAACATCACTATGAACAAGTTGCAATTTTTGAGTAGCTCAAACTTAAGCATCTTTTGGGAATGAGGAATGTTGCATTTTGCCCAAACTACAGCCTTCACATACATGTTTACCATGTGCCTCAAGTTTGGGTAGAGAGGACACCATTTTAAATTTCTATAGGCATAGCAAAGTAGCAAAATTCACATGACCAAAGCGTGCATGCCAAAGATTTGCATCTGACATAGCTTGAGAATTTTGAACTACACATTTTGAACCACTCACAATTTTTGCATAATCTATGAGCTTCTACAAACCATGACATAAGATGCTAGAAGCAATAATGATGTCGCCATTCGACAAATCATGAACTGTACATCTGCCATCAACAAATTTCACTACCAAGCGAATCTTGGCTAATGGAAAAATTGATAACAGATTTTTCTTGATCCTTGGCACAAATAAAGCATCTGACAATGTAAAAGAACTACCATCACTAGTAGTCAGAATGATCTAATGAAATCCCATAACAGGATAATAGGAGTTGTTGGCACATGTGATAGTATTCCCTATAGGGGCAAGCTGGAGTGAAATGAAGAAATTGCATTGCGAGTAATATGTTTGGTCACCCAACTATCAAAGTACCAAACATCTGAGTCTACTGCAGACATACACTATTCATGAGAAGATGGGTCATAACTGCAAACAGTGGTAAATGCCCATTCTTCATTGTGCACATGTAACATGGAGTATCCTTTATGAGATTTGAGTAAGAGGTGTGAACCACCTCTTAGACATCTAGAGTAGGATACTCACATGAGTGCCAAGTGGCACTGATGTGAGAGGTCATGATTATTACCCTTTGTGGGTAACGAGAGAGAGGGAATATATTGAGTCATCACGCGGTTGAGCAGCAAGAGAGAAATCAGATCTCCATGTACCTTCATCTTGGGAATTGTGTAGAGAAAGTGACAAAAGTAAGGGGAATCATTGGGCATATCACACTGGTAATGGTCCTCATAAATCTGGGCATATTTGATTTCCCCCTCAAACCTCTTAGTATGACTAAGTTCAAAAAATAAGTGCCATTAGGGAAAAACAAAATCTTCATTAAGAAGTAGAGATTACAAGGGCCTAGGTTACCCATAGAGCAGTTTGAGAGGGCCAAGAGAGAGAACCTCTGCTTTAGGTGTTTGTCTCCTAGCCATTCAAGAAGGGGGCAGAAAGGTGGTCCACCTAGTAGTAGCAGACAGTTCCTATACATGGCAGTTCTAGCTGCAAGGAAGTGGAGGTGATGCTTGAGGATATTGAGCACACATGTTGTTTGATTCAGTCGTTGTGGTCACCCCAGTTTGGACCACATGACTTGGTAAAACTTCATGGTAGTGTATACGGGACCAGGGTGCGAGTCATGATAGATGACTCTACCACTCATAACTTCATAAACTATGGTTTGGTAAAAAAGCTAAAGATTCCCCAACAGCCCAATGCACATAAATACATAGTATCTATGATGCAAGGGGAAGATAAGAGGATATGGGATACTATGGTATCCGATTTGGAAGTCAAGATGCAGGATTATACAGATCACATGGACTTCCAAATTGTAAATATGGATAGGAGAGACCTTGTGTTAGGAAGAGAGTGGCTATGGGGGTTGGGAAACACACTCAAACACAACTATCCGAACAACACTCTTGAGTTTGAAAGAAATCGAAGTAAATTTTATATAGGGAGAGCAAGATGTACCTAGTGCACCTCTCATCTCATCTTTAGAGTTGTATAGTCTTTGTCATTTCCAGCCTGTACAAGAGATCTTTTTATTGTATAGTCAGGACTTTGAGCATTGTACAGACATTTCATTTGATGTATATTTTCATGCTAGAAATCTAAATATGGACATGAATTTTGACTATTCTTTCTTGCAAGAGTGTGTTCTTAAAAGTTTTAAAGATCTTATGTGGGAATTTAGAGATGTTTTTTCCATTGACTTACCTAGAGGGCTACCACCTGACAGAGGGGACATTGACATGCTATTGAGGTAGATACTAACACTAACCCTATTTGTAAGCCACCTTATAGGCTTAGTGCTTCTAAACATGAGGAGGTTGAGAGGTAGTTACAAAATTATTTAGATAAGGGCTTCATTAGACCTAATAACTCACCTTGGGCATCGCCAATTCTCCTAGTTAAGAAGGACAGCTCTATGAGATTGAGTATAGGCTATAGAGCACTTAATAAGGTAAATATCGAAAATAGGTTTACAATGCCTAGGTTGGAAGAACTATTTGATCAGTTACATCAAGCTAGGAATTTTACCAAGCTTGACCTTAGATCAGGGTATCATCAAATTAGGATTAGGGGAAAGGCTGTCCCTAAAACTACATTTAGAACTAGATATGGGCACTATGAGTTTTTGGTGATGCCTTTTGGTCTCACCAATGCTTCTGCCACTTTCATGAATCTCATGAATAGTGTATTATGGCCTTATCTAGGGCACTTTGTAGTAGATTTTCTCAATGCATTTTGATCTATAGTGCATCAAAATAGGAGCACTTGGAACACTTAAGCAAAGTATTCCAAGTGTTAAGGGAAAATTGACTCTTTACTAAGGAGTCAAAGTGTGAATTTTTCAAAACAGAGGTTAGATACCTTGGGCATATAGTCTCCCAGAATGGAATCCAGATGGATCATGAAAAAGTAAGGGCTATTATGGAATGAGCACATCCCAGGAACCTAGAAGAGTTGTAGATCTTCCAAGGTTTGTTAGGCTTCTATCAAAGATTCATTAAGAATTATGCCAAAATTGTTGTCTCGATGATGGAACAACTTAAAGGGAAAGTGAAAGCCTTTCATTGGGGAGACGAACAAAAGTAAAGTATGGAAAAATTAAAAAGCCATAGAAAATGGTGATCATGACATACAGGTTTGTAGTGAGGATGGAGTATTGACGAGTACTCAAGAAGGATTCAAGTGGAAGATTTACAATGTCCATGATGGATATCTGCTATATAAGGTAAGGTGTGTGTCCTAGAGATTCTGAGATGAGACGGTACATTTTGTTTGAGTGTCTATAACACCTAGTGTGGGATACCCACGAGTTAACAAGACTTATAATCCTTTTAAGAGGCATTTTTACTAGCGTGGACTTCATAAGGACGTCCTAGAGTATGTGCTTAAGTGCACTAAATGCCAAGTCAATAAAGCTGAAAGGTTCAGGATTGGGGGACTACTCCACCCATTGGATATTCCTAATGGGAAGTGGGAGAGTATCTCCAGTTTTTCATGTTATCAAGCTTAAGAAAAGATTGGGCGAATGTGACAACCTCATTCTAGAAAATGAGGTAGTAGAGCCTATTTATGTTCAATCTATTCCACTTGAGCTGAGAGCATACTATGCACTCGAGAGAAACGCATGAGAAGTCACTTATATAGAAAGTGTCTATTAAAGTGGAAGGATAGTTCAGAAGATATTGCCACATGGGAGCAGGTTAGCACCCTTTAGAGACGGTTTCCCAACTTTAGATTACCTTCCCAGGAGTCTTCCTAAGGGAAAGGATACGGGGAAACAACACGGAGATATGACCATGTATTATAATACATGGGGATTTAGTGGGAGTGTTGCTTCTTTATATTTTCTCTCTTTCTCATAGACCTTCCAATAGCATTTTTGAGGAAAAAAATGGAATTAATAGAAAGGAAATGTAAAGTGGAGTATCCTTGATGAGATTTGAGTTAGAGGTGTGAACCATCTCTTAGACATCTAGAGTAGGATACTCACATGAGTGCCAAGCACTCATGTGAGAGGCCATGATTATTACCCCTTGTGGGTAACTAGAGAGAGGGAATATATTGAGTCATCACATGGCTGGGTAGCAAGAGAGAAATCGAATCTCTATGTACCTTTTTCTTGGGAATTGTGCATAGAAAGTGACAAAAGTAAAGGGAATCATTGGGCATATCACAACACAAGATTAACAGACTCTATTTTGGGTGTAGAGGCATTTATAACAACCATTCCAGCCTCTTTCTTCCTTGCCTCTTTTGCAGCGAGTTTTGGACAACACTTGATGACATGATCATTTCCTTTAGAGTATTTGCAAAACAAAATTTGCTTTTCTGTTTTCTTCTCATCTCTGTCTTCCATCTTTGATTGTGTAGAATTAGCAAATTTTTGCTTACTAGTAGAAGATCTCCATTTACCTTTGCCCTTTTGACTAGCCATGAAAGCTTGATCTGCAACACACATAATGGACCTGTTCTACCTAGAATCATCTTCATGCAAGAGAACAGAGACTAACGCCTCAAATGTTAAGGCATTTGGATTGCCTTTCATCATCAAACAAAGAGTAGAAGCAAGTGAACTATCAGGCAAGACTTCATCAGCAAAAATCTGCTCCATCAAATCTTTGATCTTTGTCAAAAAATTATCCATGGAATCTCCTTCATTCATGTGCTCACTCTCCAATTGTTTTCGGAGATAAGCAACACGAGCCTCATTCCTTGCCTGCTATAGAGCGGTAAGTGTATCCCAAGCATCCTTCGTTGTTCTACAAGAGAAAATGTGAGGAATAATGGCATGTTTCACAAACAAGGCTATCAATGCATGTGCGTGAGCATCTCTACCATCCCAACAAATTTTCTCTGTAGTAGGTGCAACAAGAACTACAACACAAATAGGAACATGAAGAATATCACCATCTTCAACACCATTTGCATCACCTTCAACAATTGTGTTTGTAGGTGTAGTAGGACATTTTTCAACACCCTACACAATATTCCATAGTCCTTTGGCAACCAATACATGATGCATCATTTAAGCCCATAATGGGTAACTGGTACCATCCAACTTATACTCAACAACCAACATACGAAATACATCATTGCTTTCAACCATGTCCACTAACTAAAATACCCTGATGCAACAAAATGATTGTACCTCAAAAAGTTGAATAGAAGTACCTTATCGAGTTTTGCTAAACTTGTAGCAAACTTTGAGACGCTTATATTGCGGAACTAAAACCTGTATATATCTTTGGCATAAAAAATTTCCTACACATGCACTATGATAGTGCATTCAGAGGCCCAAATGAGCACTCCTAATCACCCTAAGTATGCTCACCAAATTTTGGGTGATTTTGAGACTGTGACTGGAGGGATGTCAACGATGCCCTAGATGAAGTGGGGGCTTGGTCTGATACCAATTGTTAGAGTTTGAGGTCTATAGAAGCATGCAAACAACACAAGGAAGAAGAAGACGCTTAGAGCACAACACATAATACTAAATGTATTACCACTAGAATGTACAAAGATAAGTAGCTTGTGTAGGGTAATATGCATATATACAAGCCGGGGGAAAAAACCTCCTAAAGAGGGAAAAAAGTGCTCCAAAAGTCCTAGAGTGTTCACATACTTCACTACCTAAATATATCAACAATGATACCCATTGAAAATGAAGTTAAATCCTTTGAAGGAAAGAAAATTGAACAATTAAAATTAGAAAAACACAAAGCTGAACAAATTTTCCATGAAAGATTGGAAGATGATAAAACAGAGTATGAAAAAACAATTCAGGTGAAAACTAATATGCATGAAGAATTCTATGTAACATGTGATCCAGAGCTTCTAGATAATGATCAACTATTTGATCAAGAGGAAGTTAAGGATTTGAAAGCTCAATTGAATCATGATATTAACAATCAAGAAGATATCCAAAGTGAACAAGAGAATATTGAACAAAAAAATTGATTATGATGAGTGTACAAACAATTAACAAAAGCTTAAATGATATTATCAAAGAATTGAGAGAAAACTAGATCCTCTACTCTAAATAGGCGTTAATCCTTTCTTCCACAAACAAAAAAGTTATGAATATTATAAAAAATGAGAAATGAAAATTTATACTTCCTTTCATCCAAAAAAAGTAGGAGTTACAAAAGTATGATCAAGTACATAAATGATTGTTGATGAAGTAAATAAATATGAAAAAAAATTAAGAACCAAATGGAAGAAAAGGAATAAAGAAGTTAGGTGTGGTCTCTAAATCATTTCTAATCATATTCACATTGCCAAGAATGAGGTTTATTTATGCATGAGTGGAATAGTAGTATTTCTTGGATTTTTGTAATTGTAGTGCATGCAAATATTTGTATGAGATGATGATTGAATTTGAAAGACTAGATAAGAATGATTGTTCTTGAAAACCTAATCATGTTTTTAATTGTGTTTTGAAATTAAGTCCAAGTACTTGTTGCAAGGAATGGTTAATGGTTTAAATTTTATTTGAAATTACCATATGCAAAGCAAAAATAAATTTCATATAGATACTTAAAGTTATAATCACAAGCACATAATAATAGGGTTCTTATAACTAGGGTTTCCTAATTTGGGTTAGGTATAGAATTTATACCCTTCCCCTTAGGCATATAGGGTCAAACACATACACAATCATAAGGTTTTACATGTAAACAGACACACATTAATAGTTAGGGTTGGTTCTTAGGACAACAATTAGTGTAGTGGTCTCTAGCCTCTGGGTAGTTCCTGCAAGGAGGGGCATTTTCTGGTAGAGTGCACCTACTTTGGTAATGCCCACATTCTCCACATTTGAAACAAATAATTAGCCTCCTTGGCCCATTTCCAAAGTTATCCCCATGTTGAGGGTTGTAATTACTACCTTGATTGGGTGCTACTACCATTACATTGGTTGGTGGTAGGGCTCCTCCTTGTGTCCAATATGTTGTTGCAAGCATTCCTCTTGACTAACATTCATGGGCCTCATGACCAGCTTTCCTGTATAGTTGGCAAGCTATACTTAACAATGGACATTCACTTACCACATGACCCTGCTTACTACACATGGTACACCAGAGTCCACTTTTGATGCCACCCCCTTTGAGTTCTTGCAACTCCTATCGAAGCTAAGCCAGCTCTTTTGCTTGGGCTTCCTATTCCTTTTGTAGCTTCAATGCTTCAATTTCCCTCCTAAACTGAGTCACAAAATTCTCCTCCTCTTTATGGGGCTTATTCCTTTTTAAGACCTCAAGCTCTTTCCTTAGTTGAATTACTGGATCTTCCGGTTCTGTAGGATATGAAAAATTGGAAGAGCTTGCCCCATACTACTGTCTTATTTGTTCTAGTCTTGTAGCTGTATTGATAATTCTTCTATGGAGGTTGTTGGCAACACTAATTCCTTGATTTTACATTGTGTAGTCACTGGAAGTGGTTTAGCTAACCATTTCTTAATAAAGAAATCATGTGGAGGATCTGGCAACTTAGACATTAGTGCCTTGGCCCTAGTTACAAACTCTAGGCACGTTTCACCAGGACCTAATCTCAAGTTTTCTAATTCCTCTATAATTATCTTTGTGGTGTTCCCATGCTGGAATTGAGTTTTGAATGCCTCTTTCATTAAATCCCACGTGGTGAAATGGTTTTCAGCAAACTAGTTGAACCATTTATCTGCTAACCCTTCTAATGTGGCAAGAAAAAGGATAAAAAAGCATCCTCTCTTCCCATCAAACCTCTTTTTTTGCATAATGCTAAGAATCTCCTAATGTGCTCATTCCGATCTTCTTGAGCTAAGCCTTTGAAAGATGGAAATTTTATATTTAATCTAGAAAGTAAAGTTTCCAAATCTACCTAGGTTGCCATATTCTTTACTGATGATGTCGATGACAATGGGCTAGTTGATCTTCCAGTGACCTTCCTTCTTGTTGCTTTGCAAGGGACCCTCAAGCTTTTAAACCGGGTCGTGGTCATGAGCTGTTCATACTCCTCTTAGTTTAAGAGATTTCCAATGGAAGGAAGATTACCTCTTAAGTCAGTATAGTACTTTCGGAACCCTTGAACTCTTCTACACTTCGCAATGTGCTTCTCCTATGCTCAAATCTCCTTGTGGTCCCACCGGGCGTGCCAAATTATGTTGGGGTATTCTTGTGCAGAAAGGGATTTGAGTGTTTGTAGGAGAAGGGAGAAAGATAAGAAGAAAGATTAAGACACTAGAAGCTTCTGTAGATTGATTATAAGGAGAAAAGTACAATGGTGATGTACAATACAATCCAAATGCTTTCTGTACAAAATCCCAAAGAGTGCACAATCCCAAGGCACAAAACACCCAAGGTTCTTGTTTGTTGCCGACCTTCTCTGCACTGGACCTCCACCTTCTCCAAGCTTGCACTCAAGCTTCCAATATGGGGAGGGATGGACACCTTCTGTCGATGCACACACAGCTTCAATGGTACCTTGGGACCTTTGGTTGTATGGCTTAGAACTTCTCTTCACACTTCTAAGTCACTCTTCTTGCACATCTTACACTTCACTTCTCTGCGTCGCACACACACTATATGTCTCTTGAACTTCTCTTGCTTAGTCTAGACTATGCTCACCTTACTTACTCTCCAAAGAATAATGCCTTGCCTTTATTTGAGTGTCGGTTCACGTACACTCCTAACTGCTAGAGTATCTTGGTGCTCACTTTGATGTCCCAAGATTGTCTCCAAAAGTGGACAGCCAAGAAATCCCTGTTTTGTTTAAAACAAAAATTTTAATTAGGGGGCCATACTTTTACTTCTGCGTACGCTGCCGCTTCACATACCTTCATATTTTGCCTTTTAATTCTTCAAATGTGCACCTAAGAGAGCGTTAACATGAACCTTCCAAACACTTTTAAAAAAACTTTGAACCTGTTGGTGTAGTGCAAAGTTTCTGCAACACCACTTCATCTTCTCCAATTACAGATCCATCTATTCACAAAGATTAAACCCATAGCTCAACCACTACCAAGAGATAGCTATGAAAACTTGAAAAGCATGTGCCATGACCCAATGCTAAGAAAACAAGAGTTATTAGGACATCATTTTACTAATGAGACTGTAAAGCATATTAAATTTGTCAGAAAGTTGTTTCTTACAAAGAAAGAAAAGGAAAAATTTATTGAAGTAATTAGAGGACATTTTTCCTCTTTTCCCAAAGTAATTGGTTGCATGGAAAAAAAACTTCCACCCATGATTATTTTCAGACTCCCCCATTCGATGGAATTTAGGACCTATTCTAGTTCCTAAAGCTCATTTACTTGAGCTGATATGATTGTTGAAGGAGAAGATTTCCATGAGAGTATTGGAGACATCCTCAACACCATATTCCAAGAAATGGTTCATGGTGTTGAAAAAGAATTGGAAGCTTCATTTCATTGAAGATTTGCAACCTATGAACAAACTCATAGAAACATAGGAAGAGGACCTACAGTAGATGAGTTTGTAGAAACCTTTGCTAGGCATTCTATTTACTCTACGGGTCATCTATATTTAGAGTATGATTGGTTTTTGTTAGCTATTTAGAGCTCAGATATCACTACGATGAGGAATCCATTGGGCCTCATACATATGCCTACCTTGCCATAGGGAATGACAAATTTTGTGGCTCACATGATGAATGCTATGAACCTGGTCTTACATGACTTTATACCTACTATGAAGCCTTTTATTGATGGCATTCCGATAAAAGTTTGTGAGAAAAGAGTGAAAGATGATTCTTTAGAAACTTTTGAGTGTATAAACTTATCAATGACCATAGCTCCAATTGCAAGAAAATTTTGAGAGATTTGAGGAGGTTGGTCTCACATTTTTGTTAGAGAAATATGTTTTTGGAGTCAATGAGGCTCTCATTGTAGGACATTTTTGTGGACATTATGGCCACATGCTATACCCACACAAAGTTAAAGCTATAAATAGAAGTTTTGAGGCATGTCGTGATATCAGTGAAGTGAGGAGGTTTATAGGCACATGTGCCTTCTATGTTATCTGATCCCTCACTTTGCTCATGTTGCATACTCGTTATATGATATGTTTAGAAAGAAGATAAAATTTCTCTAGATAGAAAAGAATTCTAAAGCTATGCATAAACTGAAGCACTTGTTGGTGAAGCTTGGATTTTGAAACGTGTTGATCATTGATGAAAAAATCCTATGATTTTGATTGTTGATAACACTCCTACTGGCATAGGCTAGATCATAGTTCAAGATAATGATGAGGGGAAGATATATGTAGTTCACTTTGGTGCTTAAATTTATATGACACTCAAAGAAAGTACTCACACATAAAGGGAGTTGTGGGATTTAGTGACTTTTTTAAAAATAGATAATATTATTTTATAAGAACCAATGTAATCATTAAGAATGACTTTCTTTCTCTGATAACAGTGATTGCAAATTGTTCGTTTCTAGATATTGAAATGCTTTGGTGGATTTCATATGTAAAGTTTATTAATCTAACCTTTTTACGTACAGCCAGAAAGCTAAATACTATTGTTGATACACTCTCACAACCAAAGTTTGATGATCATTGTGATGATGATGAGATAGAAAGTGAAACGAATATGCTCATATATAATCCATTAGTTTATGTTTATGATCAATTATGAAAAAATTAATATGAAGGAGAAGGGAAAGAAATAGGAAGCTATCTGAGTTTACTAAAGCCTTCCTTAGGTTGGTCCAGAAATAAGTTTAGATTCATCAAGAAAAAATCTTACAACTTCTTCTTGAAGGATGGCTTTATTTGGTGACATGCTAAACATACGGCGAATTATTGACAATGTGTATTGGGTAAGAAGAGATTTCAAGGGACGATTATGAGAGAAATGCATGAGAGATTATGGACAAGTCACAAAGGGTTTGTTGCAATGTATAAGAAAATTAGGGAAGCCTAATAGTGGCCAAGAATCTATGTGAATGCTGGATATTTTGTGAGCACCTATGCCACATGTCAAGCTCACTCTTGTAACCATACCAAAAGGCCATGATAAGATGAAATATATAGTGTTGGCTAGAGAAAACATGACTAACCAGATGGAAGGTTCAGCCCTTTGTTCCAAGACAATGTGTACACTTGAAGGAATAGATTGAGAAGCCTTATAATCATCATAGAGACCTCGATAGAACATTTTGGCTTAACACTCCTAGTAAAAAGAAGGCCTTATTTTATATAGATAGACTATGTGAAGTTTTTAAAACACTTAGGAAGTTAGATCCTAGTTCTTGCTAATGCATATCTCTAGATCCTCAACTCTCATTAGGGTTTATGCCTTTTTCCTTCAACAAAAAAATTTGCAAAGATTCCATATTAGTACTATATTTTTAGCCAAGAAGTTATGCTTCTTCCACCCCAAAAAAGCAAAAGTAAAAGAGAAGTGCATTAATGGCTGCTGCAAAATGAAAAAAAAAGAACAAGAAAAAGAAACAAAAATAGTATTGATGACTTTGATGTGATCTTGAAACTACTTCTAAGAATTATATGTGGACTACATGAGGTGGAGATATGAAATAGGGGATTTAATTGTATTTTGTGATAGGTATGTAGGAACAAGCATAAGAATATTTATATCAAATAAGCACTAACTTTGAAATGAACGAGTTGAGAGGAATGAATGTTTTTCAAAAGTTCGATCGACTTCTATAGGAGTTGACTGAATTAGTTTTGAAACTAGCATAGTGATCAAGCAAGTTTTTACACATAGCTTAGATACTTCAAATTTTTCTTTATTCTCTTAAGGAACTTACATTTTCATACAAAAATCATCTTTCGAATTTTCAAGAAAACATTGAAGCAAATTAAAAATTGTTTCAAAAGGAATTTTGATGTGCTTCTATTGGATTTTAAGGTTGGCCTATTAGGATAATGTGCAAGTTTAGTGAGGATGAATGTCAAGATGAAATCATTTCCTACCAAATTATCATGGCAATTTAAAATTGCTTTTCCTAGCTCATTTCTCTCTATATTTGAGCCTTGATATAATGTTGATACTAATGTTATGATTTGTATACCTACAAGAAAAACAAATCATGAAGTTAATAGCGCAAGTTTGTGTGTTGCTTGATTGTGATTATGTCTTTGTATTTGTGCATGGTACCTTTAATGTGTGTTTATGCTTGTATATTTGAGTAGCAACTTCATCTGGGCCCCACATTCAAATGATTTCTGTGCGCAAAGAAGAAATGGTAGATCAAGTCAATTTGCCATCACTGTCTACCAGAGTGGTGCAATTAGAAGAAATTGAATCTTTTACAGTGCAAACAAGAAGCAAGGGGAAGGCTCAAGTAGAAACATGTCAAGAATCAAGGATTAATGGATTGAATAATCAGACAAAGGGGCATCTGAAGACAAAGCCACCACATGTGCAGATACAAGGCAAAAAGAAAATCTCATAGGTACGAGTGATGCCATTGGAAACGCATTTAGCAGGGCTCATGAGGAGTTTGATAAGTCAATTGGAGCCCATGCTCTTAAGGAATCAGAAGCTTCAAGACTACTCAAGTCCATGAAAAAAGAGGTCAATATTTTTTATTTAATGAAGATGGATAGGAAATTCAGGCCAAAACTCTTGCAGATAATTGATGAGGCTTCCACAACAAGTTTAGTGGCAAAGACTGCTGTTAACTGCATAAAGATAAAATTGTAGGGGAAGCACCCCTCACATAGTATAAGAGTCCTCGTTTAATAGTCACTATCAATGGACATGAGTTTCAAGGATTCATTGTAGATGGAGGTTTTGGCATTAACTTGATGCTTGAACATACCATGAAAAAGATTGGACTACAACCTTCAAGACTTGTCAACTTCACTGTAACATTGGCAGACCAAAGCATAGTAAGGCCTATGGGAGTGGTCCCTAGAGTCCCAATCAAGATACAAGGTACAATCTTTAACTTGTACTTTGTTGTCTTAAGGTTGCCACACGTAGAAGGAAGTTTCCCCCTGTTGATTGGGAGACCTTGGTTAACACTAGTTCTGTACTAGGACACTTGAGTGTCCTGGGACACTTAAGTGTACTGCTTTTACACCAAATTGATTGATTTTTCTTGATGACACCCTTGAGGGTTTGGTGGCATACTCACTTGGATTTGATAGCCCACATCATGTACTTTTAGAGAAAAATATAATCTTTGACATTTTCCAACTTCACATGTGTTATTAAATGAAGAAGAAAATGGGGATTTTTGAAAATTCAACTTTTTGCATAACTGAAAAAATAACACAATTCAAACATTTTGACAAATTGGATATGTTTTAGGAAATGGAAAGCTATTCATGCACTTTGGTAGTGTAAAGCAAGTGTCTAGGGATCTTTGGAGAAGGTTGAACACTTACATAAGTGATAAACATGGACTCAAACCTTGTCTTCTCTAGAGCACTGCCATTTATTGCACCTTTTAAAGAATGGCTCACTATAACTTGTGTGTAAGTGAGATTGTTGAGAATTGGCAAGTTATCAATGGATAACCTTCATACTAATTGAATGCATATTTTTATTCAAAGTTAGAAGGCCTCCACTTTGAACTAGTAGCCATTCCATTTCGTGCCGACTTTCAGTCTGAATTGGCAAAGCATATATTTCTATGTTCACAAAAAGAACATAGGTACAAAGGTGGAATAAAAAATTATGATGAAAAATAATAATTATTTAAATGATATTCTAAGTATTAAACCTTCCAAAATATGCTTTCATGCCATGTTTCATTCTTAATCTCGTCAAATAATATGTGATCCACAATGGTGATTGTGATAAGAATGAAAATAATTGGCATACATATTTCATTTGACAAAAAGAAGATGGAATCCATGATGGAAATGATGAAATGTTTTCAAATGATCCTTATCATTTTATGATATCAAAAATTATATCAAAGGCTTTTGAGTATGTGTCCACAAACTATTCATCATTGTATGTATATAATTTGGTTGATGCCCACACAACAAAAGATTCTTGGTTCTCTCCAAAGACATGAAAATTTTGGTGGATTTCAATACATTATTTAGCCTCGCATATGTAAGCTTTGGTTTATTATGTCACACATTTTTTACTTGGTAACACAAAGGGTAAAATTGCAAAAAGTTAGTTGTAGGTTGTAGAGGTATTTCTGTAATTCTCTAAGGTTCAAAGTGTTTTTAAAAGTGTTTGGAAGGTTCAGGTGAACTCTCTCTTAGGTGCACATTTGAAGAATTATAAGGTAAAATATGAAGGTATGTGAAGCGACAGCATACGTAGAAGTGAAAGTATGGCCCCCCAATTAATTTCTTTTTTTAGACTAAAGTCACTACAGGAAAAAACAAGGATTCGTTGGCTACCCACTTTTCGTGAAAATCTTGGGACATCAAAGTGATCACCAAGATACTCTAACGGTTAGGAGCGTACGTGAATCGACACTCAAATCAAGGCGAGGCATTATTCTTTGGAGACTAAGCGAGGTGAGCATAGTCTAGACTAAGCAAGAGAAGTGCAAGAGACATACAATGTGTGTGCGACAAAGATAAGTGAAGTGTAACGTGTGCAAGGAGAGTGACTTAGAAGTGTGCAGAGAAGTGCTAAGCCATACAACCAAAGGTCCCAAGGTCCCATTGAAGCTCTGTGCACTGTGGAGGTGATCGCAATCCAAGTGGATTGGGTCCGATCGTGGCACACACAGGGTGTATGAAGCTAATGAATGTTGGAAGGTTAGAGGACGTGAAAGTGAAATTAATGTTGAGTATGGAGAAGAGAGAGATGTTGAAATGATTATGGGAATGGGAATATTGGAGTGCAGGTTAGATTTATGAACATGAATGATAAGAATGAAAGAGAACCATACACACGAATCAAATTTGGAAGGAATAATGGTCCATTGAAGGAGCTTCTTAAACACTTCCTAATTCTAATCCATATGCATAGTCTTCTTTGGATGATATGTATGCATGACGAGAATAGATGGAATCCTTACACATAAATCAGTTTCGAAAGGAAGAATGGTCCAATATTGGAGCTTCTTATACACTTTCAGAAACTAATCAATATGTATGGGTATGTATGGATTATATGCATGCAAGTGAATTATGATGATAGAGTTTAATCACAAGCTCAATGAAACATCCTCACTGGTTCAACGCAATACTACGGAGCCTTCTCACACATAGAAGAAAACAGAAGACATGTAAAAATAGTTAAGAGACTAAGAGACAAGAGACAAGAGACAAGTGACAAGTGGCATGAATTAAAAGGATTTGAATTAAGATACATGTATTAAGATCGTCATGATACGTCAAGCTAAGCAGTCTACTGATCAAAGGTGCTTCCAACCCTCAAACCATGACAGTTCAACCGAATGTCACATGTAAGAAGATGAGTTCCACTTCATTGACCCTATGTATGTTTAGGCTCGTAACGTCTAACTAAAGAAGTATAAGATTCATTAAAACCAGCTCTAACTCACTCACACGCTCCACTGAGCGTGAGTCAAGCTAGAGATGCTAGTTTCAAGAACCTATCCTAGATTGGAGTTCTAACTTAAATTTGAAACTAGGTACTATACTTATACTAGCCCACCTTGGATCCTCACTCGCTCAACCGAGGGTGATCATCTCAAGGAAACCTTAAGCTAGCAAGAGCCCTATGGATGCCTAACAATGATGCTCTAGGATTTTGGAGGGGGGTTTATATAGTTTTTTGAATGAATTTGAGCCCTTGGATCTAGAGAAATGAACTCTCAACTCTAGGATCACTACTTTTGATTACAACCGTTTGATTAATCAAATCAATGGCTTGGAATTGTTCTTTCTATCAAATCTAGTGTAAAGGAGTGAAATTTAGGTGCCTTCATTCTCCACCATTGGATCTGGGGCTCATCTGGACCGTCGGATCAGTGCTGACACCAATTCGGATAAGATATGCCACTATTTTTAGAGAAAGGTTGCATTATTGATCTTTAACTGTCAAAAAAGTCTTCTTTGATGGAAAAAACTCGTGGATTCTCCTTGCTTTAAGCATAAGTTCATCTCCCCCCTTGAATATGAGCTCATCTTGATTGTACAACATGGCTCAAGCTTTCACCATGTGGCAGCCCTTCAACCCTTCAATTTGCTTAAACTAGAAAACTGTGGTGATTAATCAATTTGCTTAAACTAGAAAAATTTGCTTAATCAATTCGGATAAGATATGCCACTATTTTTAGAGAAAAGTTGCATTATTGTTCTTTAACTGTCAAAAAAGTCTTCTTTGATGAAAAAAACTCGTGGATTCTCCTTGCTTTAAGCATAAGTTCATCTCCACCCTTGAATATGAGCTCATCTTGATCGTACAACATGGCTCAATCAGCTTTCACCATGTGGCAGCCCTTCAACCCTTCAATTTGCTTAAACTAGAAAATTGTGGTGACCTTGAAAACTAGACTTTGTGCTCTTTGACCCTCCAAAAAGGCTTTGATGAAGATGAAACTATCTTTCCAAAGATCTCCTTCAGGAATATGCAGAAAAAACTTTTATCTAAATCTCCCTTATACAAGTTTGACTACATTTGGAAGCTTGCAAGGTGGCATTAAGGTGACTTGGAAACTCTGATAGCCTTGAGACTTTGTACATATATGTAGCCACATATAGTCTTTATACATGCCAAACCATATGGCAAACAAAAATTCCTATACAAGATTTTGTAGGGTCTAAGTGGAAAAATTACATTTTTTACAAAATGCACATGGCATATCAATGTGTTAGGAAATCCATTTACATGTGAAATTCGGGCTATACACTACCTTTGATAGGCTTTAAAAGTATATGAGTTTTCATGTGATTTGGAGCTTTGACCGCTACCCTAGATTTGCTCGATTTCTTCCAAAGTTTGCATGTGAACTCCCTTTGACTTCCTTGATGCATCTTGGACTTCTCAGGGAATTGTGGCCACCTTCACCAAATGTGTTTCTTGTAGGTCCATTGAAGGAGCTTCTTAAACACTTCCTAATTCTAATCCATATGCATAGTCTTCTTTGGATGATATGTATGCATGACAAGAATAGATGGAATCCTTACACATAAATCAGTTTTGAAAGGAAGAATGGTCCATTCTTCCTTCCAAATTTGATTCGTGTGTATGGTTCTCTTTCATTCTTATCATTCATGTTCATAAATTTAACTTGCACTCCTACATTCCCACTCCCATAATCATTTCAACATCTCTCTCTTCTCCATACTCAACATTAAGTTCACTTTCATGTCCTTAAACCTTCCAACATTCATTAGCTTCATACACCCTGTGTGTGCCATGACCGGACCCGATCCACCTAGATTGCGATCACCTCCACTCATGAGGAGAGAAAATCTCGACGACAGCGCACCAATAGAAGGTGTCCATCCCTACCCCTATTGGAAGCTTGAGTGTAAGGTGTGCACAAGTGCAAGCTTGGAGAAGGTGGAGCTCCAGTGCAAAGAAGGTCAGCATCAAACAAGAACCTTGGGTGTTTTGTACTTTGGGATTATGCACTCTTTGGGATTTTGTATAGAATGCATTTGGATTGTATTGTACATCACCATTGTACTTTTCTCCTTATAATCAATCTACAGAAGCTTCTAGTGTCTGTATCTTTCTTCTTATCTTTCTCCCTTCTTCTAGAAACACTCAAATCCCTTTCTGCACAAGAATCCCCCAACACCATATAAAGAGAAATAAGTTTAGCAAGTTAGGTATGTGATCCCGACTTTTCAAGAGCTAGAAGATGTAGAGATATAGGTGACTTCAAATGATCATATATCTTAGTTATGAACTCCAAATGCAATGAAATTTTGGGAGTATGTAGTAGGCTTAGAGCACTGATGTTACCAAGTTAAATCAATGAAAATGATGCACCATGCTCAGAGAAACCATCCCTGCAATCTTACTAAAAACTGAGAAGTGTGGTAGTGAACAGTACACTCACATAGGCATAAAGATATGGCCACGAAAATAAATATATATTGATTGTAAAGTACAATGGACTTATTGGAAAATATATGTGCCTTCCGACCACACTTTGATATGGCATGAAGCCTTGCTAATGGAGGTACCAAAATCGTGAATAAAAGCCATGTATATATAGTGATATTTGGAGCCTAAATTTGAATTTGAATCTCACGTAAAATCATTCTCCAATATTTTAGTGATTGATTCTCCAACTCATTTAATCACAAATTTGAGGCTTTCTCTTTCCTACTCATCAAGTGGTCTCAACCACTTAGATTCTCTCACTTTTACATCAAGTAGAAACTCAAAACTTACAAGGGCGAGTTCACAAGTGAACTCAACAAAGACAATACATTTCTTTCAAGTTTCTATATCTTTTGATGACTCAAGCCACCACTTAGACTTTCCATGGACTTGTTCCAACAAACCCCCCTCAAGTCAAGTGAGCTTGAGGTCTTCAATGTTCTAAGATTACCTACAAACCAATCATACTTTTGAATTTGCTGAGTTTGGTTCCATCTAGTGCCTTGGTTAAAATATCTGCACATTGTTGATGGGTTGAAACATAAGATAGCTGAGTTTCCTTGCTCATAATCTTCTCTCTTACATAGTGATAATGTACTTCAATATGCTTAGTCCTTGCATGAAAAATTGGATTGGCAGCCAAGTGAATGGAGCTCATGTTGTCACCAAAGATACTTGGAGTTCCAATCTCCAATCCAAGATATGAAAATAGTGTCTTCATCCACATTGCTTCTTGAGTAGCTATGGCAAGACCTCTATATTCAGCTTCAGTAGAAGAGAGAGCAATTGTGGGTTGCTTCTTGGATGACCATGACACAAGTTTTGATCCTGCAAAGGTAAGATATCCTGAGGTGCTTCTTCTATCTTCTTTGGAGCCAGCCCAATCTACATCAGAGAACAATTTCAAACTTAAATTAGGTACATAAGGATAGCATAACCCTTCATTCATGGTCCCTTTGAGATATCTGAGTATTCTCTTGGAAGCTTCCATGTGATGTTTCCTGCATGTGTGCATAAGTTGACTTAGCACACTCACACTATACCATATATCTATTCTTGGTAATGTGGCATATTTCAAACTACCCACAAGGCTTTGGTAACACGTGACATCTTCTATGAGTTCACCTTCAAGAGCTTCAATTTCTTCTTCCGTTGCATGCCTCCATTCTGATTTCTTCTTTGATTCCTCAAATGTTGAGGGTTCCTCTTGATTTATATTCTGTGCTAGATAGATTGAATGTTTAGTGACTAAAGAAATATCAAACCCATACCTTTTGGGTTTTCTTTTCTCCCACATGGACCTCCTTAGGCCATGATGTGATGATTCTGCCTCTTGTCCAAGTTCTTGCATTTTTTCTTTACCTTTAGACTTCCACATTTTGAGTTTTACATACTACGTTGCTTCATCATCTTCTAAGGTATCCTGATCTTCAATTTTAGGAGGATTATCCTTAACAAGTTTTGGAAAATCTTCTTCAAGATCATAAGGTAAGTTGACCTTTCTACATGCATCTTCATACCAAGAACTATTCTCATCAAACACTACATCTCTACTCACCAAGAATCCTTTGGTTGTTGGGTTGTATAATTTGTAGCCCTTTTGATTGTTTTCATATCCAATGGATACACATCTTTCAGCTTTTGGATCCATCTTCCCTCTAACTTGTGAGGGAACATGAGCATAAGCAATACATCCAAAAATCTTACAATGATCCAAGCTTGTTCTTCTTCCATTCCAAGCCTCATATGGTGTCATGCCATCAAGTGATTTTGAAGGTAACCTATTAATCAAAGAAGTGGTTGTGGATACAGCCTCCACCCATAAGTAATGAGGTAAGTGCTTCTCATTTAGCATAGACCTTACAGCTTCAACAATTGTCCTATTCCTTCTCTCTGCCACTCCATTTTGCTCAAGAGTGTATCTTGTAGTGATCTCTCTTTTGATTCCCCTCTCTTGAAGAAAGGAGTCAAGTTCATGGGAGAAGTAATCTCCCCCTCCATCTGACCTTATCCTTTTTAATGTTTTACTTGTTTGATTCTCCACAAGAGCCAAATATCTTTTGAAGCATGAAAAGACGTCATCTTTGTATTTCATAAAGTATAATCAATGAAGGAGACATAATAACTTGATCCAGATATTGAAGCATCCTTGCTAGGTCCCCATACATCTGTATGAACCAAATGCAAGAGATCTCCATGCATGTATCCTTTCTTCATGAATGGTAACCTGTGAGACTTTCCAAATTGATATGCACTACACTTATAAATCATGTGTTTTTTTTACAAGTTAGGGAGTCCAAGTACACTTTGTTCCCTGTAAATTTTCTTTAATGATCTTTCACAAATATGTGCTAACCTTTTGTGCCATACTTCCTATTCTATGAGTGTCTCACTACCATAATTAAAGAGAGCAATGTTCCTAGTGTCTTATAATTCAAATGTGAAAAATCTACTTGTCGTTTCACCCTTTGCAATTCTCCTAAATCCTTGACTTAGATCTTAAACAAATGCTCCTACTTTTGTGAACCTAACCTATAGGCCTTTCCCCACAATCTGTCCTACACTTATCAAATTCTTTGTGATGGTAGGAACATAGAGTGCCTTGCTAAGTAGGTTGATGCCTCCATCAGGTGCTTTTACATTTCCTATCTTTTCCACCAAATGCCTTGTATCATCACCTATCTACACTTCATGCTTGTTCATTAGATCTTCTAAATCTGATAGGAAGGCCACATTCCCTTCCACATGATTGGAACAACTTGAATCTGTGTAGAGAACATGCTCATCAGATTTACCTTGTGGCATGGTTGGCATGGCCATATTCATGATTAGACATGAGTCCTCTTGATTTGAGTCTTTTGTGTAGTTATTGAAGTCTCTTCTTCCCCTATTGCCTCCTTGATAGTTTGAATGGTTGTAGTTATTGTGGCAGCCATTGAAGTTGTTGTTCCTTCCTCTAGAGTAGCCATAACTTCATCTATTGTATCCTCTACCTCTTTGATTCCTAGAATTCCTAAAGCAATTTTCAGTTGTATGATTAGTTAATCCTCAAATAGAGCACGAATTAGAGTCTTGGGATCTACCCCCGCCTTGGCTCCTGGCCTTTGTACTTGAAGAGAAGAAGCCGTCAAGTGCATTCCACACTTTTTGAGATGTTTTACAACTTCTAATGTGAGGCAACAAAAAAGCTGAGATAGATTTAAGGAGATAAGACCTTGCAAGTGTATCTTGGAGCACCATGTGCTCGATCTTTCTTGTTCTTCTTGTGTGGATTCACCTTTGTTCCTAAAACTTGGCATAACTTCATCTCTAGCTATATAACCATATAAATTCTTGCCTTGAAGATAAGCTTCCATCCTTAATGACTAGGCTAAGTAGTTACGTCTATCCAATTTGTCAATTGATGAACGAAATCCATCTGCCATGTTGTCCAACCTTTCTCTGATACCACTATGAATAGATGGATCTGTACTTTGAGAAGATGAAGTGGTGTTGTAGAAACTTTGCACTACACCAGCCAAATAAACTCTAGGAACATGAAGTGGACCCTTTTAACTTGCCAATGGATGTTTTAGGCACCCTATGTACCTTGGAAGATCACTCTCAAAAGATTGAATCAAAACAGACTAGTTTGACCGATAGTCAACATGAAGAAACTTTCTATTTTGGTCAAGAGTGCTTCACTATTTCACGGAGTGCTCATTTTTTTATTATAGTTGACCAGAGAGCTTTTAGATGAATCTAATTAAGAAGCAATGCATCCTATTATTTCATAAATAATAACTCCCCTTACAAAGAGAAATAAGTTTAGCAAGTCAGGTATGTGATCCGAACTTTTTCAGGAGCTAGAAGATGCAGAGATACTGGTGACTTCAAATGAACATATCTCTGAGTTGTGAAATCTAAATGGAATGAAATTTTGGGAATATTTAATAGGCTTTGAGAGCTAACTTTATCAATTTAAATCACTGAAAATAATGCACCATGCTCAGAGAAACCATCTCTACAATCTCATTGAAAACTGAGAAGTGTGGCAGTGAACAGTACACTCACATAGGCATGAAGATATGGACACAAATGATCATGAAAATAAATGTATACTGATTGTAAAGTACAATGGACTTACTGGTACATATATGTGCCTTGAGACCGCACTCTGATATCGCATGAAGCCTTGTTGATGGAGGTACCAAAACCACGACTAAAATCCATGTATATATAGTGACGTTTGGAGCCTAAATTTGAATTTGAATCTCACCTATAATCACTCTCCAATATTTTAGTGATTGATTCTCCAACTCATTTAATCACGAATTCGTGGCTTTCTCTTTCCTACTCATCAATGTTGGAGACCCAACCACAAATTAGACATAATTTTGAAGATCAAAGTCTAAGAAGAAAAGCACATGCCTATGTGAAGGGACAATTCCACACATGTAATATATTTGTAAAGATAGACTTAACTTTAGTTCTAGAATTTTCATAAGTCAGAAGATTGAGAAAATCTATATAAGTTAGTCTATATCAACTGATGCGGAGAGAGAGAATAAAGAGAGAGAGTGAGAGAATGTGAGTAGGAGTTCATTTTGTATGGTTGACAAACAACCGAGCTTCTTTGAGTGAGAAAGCACCTATAAACTTTTGAGTTTTTCATAGCTATGAGAAGAACTAGTTGAAGTTCTGTGTATGAGACTCTCTCCTCCATCTTGCCTACTGTGTAATGTTCTCAAAAGTTCAAGTTTTCCAAGCAAGTCGATGTGTGGCATCGAGACTAGGATGATACATCATTATTTTATCTATCTGCTTTAACTTCTGTTGTAAAGTTTTTCAAAACAGGAGGTTGTTAGACCAATTTGATGCCTGGCATCGAGTTGTAGTTCATAACCTCTTATTTTCTATGTCTATAATTCACCTGATGAGTTTCTGCCTGAAAATGTGAGGTTTTATGCAGGAAGTCGATGCTTGGCATCGAATTCATGCTAAAAAGTGGACTTTTATGCACCAAGTCGATGCCAAGGATCGAATTTGTAGTACAGGGACATACTTTTTGCTATGATAGGCAATGTTTCCTATTTTGCCAGCTCATACAGGATCAACTTGTGAAGGTCATAACTTGGTGTGTAGTGCAAAATTTTTAGGAACTAATAGCTTCTTGGAAAGCTCTTCTCTTCTAGTTCCATCCACCAGAAGATCTTGGCAAAATAATATTTGTGCTAAGAGAAATAAGCAAAAGAGTGAGGGTATGTCATTTCTGTGACTAGAAATTTTTGTAGGAAGCAAAGTTCTGAGTTTAAGCAATCTTTTCCCAAAGTTTGGAGAACCATTCAATTAATGGTGCCAAAGAGGTTGCTACTGTCACATTAATTCATTTCTTGTGATGTTTCATACATCAACAATCAAGTGGTCTCAACCACTTAGATTCTCTCACATGTACATTAAGTAGAAACTCAAAACTTACAAGGGTGAGTTCACAAGTGAACTCTACAAAGACTAGACATTTATTTCAAGTTTCTATGTCTTTTGATGACTCAAGACACCACTTAGACTTGCCATGGACTTGTTCCAACAATCGTATCTACTATTTGGTGTTTCATGTCAACTTTTATTTCATGCTCTTGTGAAAAATTAGGAACTATAGCATACTCTTCAATCGAACTAAGCATAAAAATCTCTGATCTTTCCTTCTCTTGGAGAGCTTGCTCAAGTTCTTCTAAAATAGTGGAATTGCTTTCCAATTCAATTACAGACTCAATTTGTTGAATAGGTAGCATTACTCTTAGATTTTTGTAATGCTTTTCATGCATTTTTCTAAGTTTTTTTGTTATGTTTTCTTTCTACAAATAACATAATTTCAATGTAGAAGAATATACATACCAATTTTGAAAACTATTTATAGGGTCATGCGAGACATCAAACCATCTTCCACCATTGTCTCATTCAATAGTGGGTTCTAATAAAAATTTTGATCCAAATATGTTGCATATTCCCTCACCAATACACAATCATTGCATGCTCGGTCGTAAGATCTTATGGGGTTCTTTGTTAGATTCTTCCTATTTCTCGCATGATTCACAAAAATTGTCATGACTTGCAAGGAATGCGAACTACATCTCAAATTGATTCTTACACAAGTAGATCCATCATCCATTGCTTTCATTTCCATTCACATTTCAACTATAAATTATTGCCCAAGAATAGCTTCATAGGAAGAGTTGTCTTGGACAAAAAGGTGGAATTCTTCTAAAAATCCACCAATTGTCACAATCACAAATTCACATGCCCCTAGGACAACTCCAAAGCCATTGTTGTCCTCATCCGCTAGCCATGTTCTTTGTCAATCGGTCATCTAAATTTATCAAATATTTTTTTTTGAGATCACATTTATCTCTGATCCCAAGTCAATCAAGGCTAGAGCTAAATATGATTCTCTATCATCTCCCAATTTTATCTTCACTTCTAATGATGCTCTTGCAAAGAAGTTTCTATTGTAATTATGTTTTGATTCTCTTACCTCTTCATCAAGTATTATTCGACTAGGGGATTGTGGTTCAATTGGCATATTGCAAGCTCATCATCTTCACTATCAGATGAGTCATTGAGGGTAACAACTTCATTCATTACCTAAATGACCGTTGGTGACTCTCTCATTTCAATCTCCTTAGGCAATAGACATCTCTTCCTTCTAACCAGTTTAATAAATTTGTCTTTGTATTCAGGCTTCACAATTGAGAATGCATACTCCAAAGACATTATCACTTGGATTTTTAATAAAATATAATTTAAAATATCATTTGCATCATTTTTCTTTTCTAATTTAGAAATTATTATGGCCTTAGGAGATTCCTTCTTCTTCTTGTTGATTTTGCTTTCTTGAGTAGTATCATTTCTTTCAATAACTTCTTGTTTCTTTTCACCTAATTGTTTTGTTTCTCCTTGGTTTTTATTTGGCTTCTTTTGAACTTGTTTTTCTTTTAATATTCCCTTTCCTTCTTTAATTTACATTCTTCCACCTTGTTCTTGAGCAGAAGTAGACTCCTCAAACTAATCTTTCTTCTCACTATTCTTAGTATTTTCCTCATCTTCCTTGGTTTTTCTTCTAGTCACTTGCCTTTTAGGCTCTACTTCATCTTGCATGTTGTCTCTCCTTCTCTTATCCTCAACATTCGAAATGTGTGAGCAAACTGAGAATTGATCTACATGAGACTTCCAATCACCCTTCTTCATAGTCACATCTATATCTCTCACAAGAACCTCAATTGAGTAATTCGTTTTGACTAAGATTTATATATTTCTTCATCTCTTGTTGTCTCCAACTTAGATGCAAATGTGCAAGCACCAGTGTTTGATAGATTTTCATATAATTTCTTCATTCCTCCCTTTCCTAAGTTTATAGGTAGGGGTAGATGAGTCCTAAAGTCAGATAATTTCTTATCTATATCTATAACTAGATGGTTCTCTTTTGCTAACTCCAACTCTTCACATGCATAAGAAAAGTGTTCTTGAGCATTGCACCAAACACACCTTCTTCCTCTAGTTCCTTCTCTATCATTGTGCACTGAACTGATGGCATAGGAAACTGATGAGCCATGGGCTATAGTGGAGTGGGAGCTTGAGGCATCATAGAAACTTGAGGAATGTTTGGCATGTGCATATGATTTATTTGGAATGGATCTACATTACTTGTATTGGCTGAGGAAAACCAGTGTCTTGAACACACATAGAGTACACCTTGTTATGAAGGCTAGCCATCTCTTTGGATAGAGATGCTTACATTGACATAACATTCTCAAGTTGCTTACTCAAAATTTCCAATTGCAATTCCAATGGTATCTCAGACGTAGATGCCACATTAGCCATAGTCGCTATTGTACATACATTTGAACTCATTGGTACATGTGTCTCATTAGGTTGCATTTGAATAGGTTCTACTTGTTGGGGTTTGAGGTTTGTGGAAGCATGCAAACAACACAAGGAAGAAGAAGAAGCTTGGAGCACAACACACAGCACTAAATGTATTACCACTAGAATGTACAAAGATAAGTGACTCGTTAGGGCAATAGGTGTATATACAAGCTAGGGAAAAAAACGTCCTAAATAGGGAAAAAAGTGCCCCGATGGTCCTAGTGTGTTCACACACATCACTACCTAAATATATTAACAAATACCGCCTGGGACTGATTCGGTGAACAAGGAGCTGGCACTCATTTATAAGGAAGTGCCAAGCTATGTGGAATCAATCCACAAAAGGAAGTAACCCCAAAGCTTTGCGAAAAGCTTCAAACTTCTCCCTAGGAAGAGCCTTTGTGAAAAGGTCTGCAAGGTTCTCTTGCATTGGCACATATGCCAAACTAATCTCTCCACTAAAAAACCTCTCTTTGACATAATGATAATGCACCTCAATGTGCTTAGTTCGAGCATGGAACACAAGGTTCCTCGTTTTACCATTAGTGTCCATGTGAAAGGCCAAATGGCCATTAGACGCTTCTTTGTATATGTTCTTTAATAAAACATATAGTGGCATGGTTAGCCAAAGACTATAAGTTTGATCGCATTTGTAACACCTAAGAAGTCTATGTTCATGCTCCCTATGTACTGTGTTTTTTTTGTGTATTCTACAACCTCTGTGTAGAGTACCATAAGCGGTGCTTAGAGCTTGGGTTTCTATTCCAAGGATATCATCGTGGAGCCCTTGAGAAGGAGAGTGCACTGTGGTGCATTGCCATCGATCTACATCAGTGATATCAGAGCATTTCAATGCAAAAGTTTTGTTCCTTTTGTGCAAGCGAAGCGAGCACCCACCCACGCACCTGAGGCTTTCTCCAAAGGCGGCGGCCAAGGCAAAGACCTTGTCATTCGAGTCACCAAAGTCACCATTGGCATCATTGGCTGCGTGTGAGGGAGGACCTCAATGATCAGAGAAGATAGAGGTTCCCTGTACTTCCTAGGTTAACATCATCTTGAACATGTTTTGGTCCCTCAAAGCTATAAAGAGGGTTGTGGTGAGGTTTTCTGAACTAGGAGACACCTAGATGTCGGGGTCTCTTCGATGATGTAGGTGGAAGACTTACCCACCTTCTCCATAGGAGATGTATGATAGTTGTTCATAGGTACTTGATAAGCCTAGTTGGCTTCTTTTGGCTAACTAGTTATATGTAGTGGAGTCAGTGATTCATTATGTAGGTAAACATGTTAGTTCTTTTAGTTTTATGAAATTTTAACACTAGTCATATGCTCATTTTGTAGGGGATACTCTGGCAAAAGTTTTCCAGATTTTTTGGTTTTGTCAACTATATAGTGGTCAATTTACTCGTTCGTACACTTATTGGCATGAGCACATTTAGTCTCACATAATCCTTCTGGTTGGTTAGTATTGTTCATTAATTCATTTTTCTATGAAGATTGCTGAATTCTCTCCAAGAATCTAAAACTTGGTCATCCTTCTTTGAGCCTCAGTGGCGTTTGGACTCTTCTAGCTCCATTATCATTCTATTCAGTTATCTACCATCATGACATCAGAGGTCTCAGGCACATCTGGTGGATCAGGGTCTAATGCTAGTGTTCTGAGGAGGAGCTATAACATGTAGGGCAAAGACCATTTTGAGATCCAAAAAATAATGGCACAAACTTTGCTCTATGAAAGAATGAGATTAAAGATGTGCTAATTCAAAGGACGCAATGGAAGCCAGTAAATGAAATCTCAAAGAAGCATGGTGACATGGATGAAGATGACTGGAATGAGTAAGATGAAATGGCTAGGTCTATCATTTGATTGCACCTAGCAAATAATGTTTACTTTACAATATTAGACTGTAAAAGTGCAAAGGAGCTTTGGAAGAAGTTGTGCAATACATATGAAAAAGAGACAACATCAAATAAATTGTATCTGATGAGTAAGTTATATAACCTTCGCATGAAGGACAGAGATGGTGTTTGTGCTTATCTAAATGATTCTAATGCTATATTCTCTAATTACAGGCTCAGAAAATGGATATGGATAATGAAATGAAAGCAGTCTTGTTGTTATGCACCTTGCCATCATCATGGGATACGTTTTGCACAATTATTAGCAATAGTGCACCTAGTGGTAAACTGGTCTATGATGACATATGTGGAGCACTCTTGAGTAAGGAGATTCATAGAAAATCTATGGTTGGCACTTATAGTGGAGATGCATATAATGTTTGTGATTCTTACCCAGGAAAGAATCAGCAACGTGGCAGGAGCAAGAAGAAGGAAAAGAATGGTCAATAGAATAAGAGTAGAAGTAAATCAAGGAAGAGGGATATCAAATGCCATTATTGTCATAAGAAAGGACATATGAAGAAAGATTGTTATGCATTAAAGAATGCTAAAGGTAAAGGAAAAAATGTTAATGGGCATGTTAAACATTACCTACACCATCTACTTTGATTGTGAAGATTGAAGAAATTAATGCTATTTTTGATGATGCTAATGTGTTGACACTTGATAGTACTATGGAAAGTGAGGCTATTTTGGCTGATTCTCTTTCCCACACGTGGCTGTTAGAGTCTGATGCTTCTTTCCATGTGGCACCACACAAAGAATGGTTCTCTAATTGTGCAGCAAATTCTCTTGGTACTATGAGACTTGGTGACTCTTACTAGCATGACGTTGTGGGGATTGGAGATGTGGTTGTGTAGTTCATTGATGGTTCAAAATTTACTATGCATAATGTACTCCATGTACTTAGTTATCACACAGTTTGATGTCAGTTTGTCAACTTGATGACCTTGGTTACAAGGTGGTCTTCTATGCTTAGTCCTTTCGCATATCAAAGGGAAATATGGTTATTTCAAAAGGAAGCAAAGTTGCCTCACTTTATCCTTTATTTGTATCACAGAAAGAACACTTGTTAGCTCTCACTGAATAGCCTATGGCTTGTACTTGGCATGGTCGTTTGGGCCATATCTCTCATAGTGGAATGGAAAATCTTTCTCATTCTGGCTACTTACCTGTGTTATCTTTCTCAGACTTTTCATTTTGTGAGCATTGTCAGTATGAAAAGAAAACCAGAAGTGTGCATAGAATGCACATTGACTCTTCAATTCAGCCTTTAGATCTTGTTCATACAGATGTGTGTGGTTCTATGTCCACAAGGCCATTAGGTGGTTCTCTTTACTTTGTCATTTTCATTGATGATGCTACTAGAAAAGTTTGGGTATATCCTATCAAATCGAAGGATGAGGTATTCCCTACTTTCAAAAAATGGCTTGCTTAAGTTGAGACTAAAAAAGCAACTAAGCTCAAAGCTTTACGTTTAGATAATGGGGGTGAGTATACCTCACATAAATTCATCCTTTTCTGTGAGTCTAGATGAATTTGTAGAGATTTTATAACTCCTTATACCCTAGTATAGAATGGTGTATCTAAAATGATGAATAGAACTATTCATGATAGAGTAATTTCTATGTTGCATCATGCAAACCTTTCACAAGGCTTTTGAGTAGAAGCAGTACTGACTGCAGTTCATGTGATTAACCTTTCACCTAGTACTGCCAAAGGTCTGAAAGTGGCATAAGAGTTATGGATAGGGAAGCCACCATATTATGATCATCTTCGAGTTTTTGGGTGTGAAGAATATGTTCATATACCCAAGAATCTTAGACAAAAGTTGGACCATAAGTCAAAGAAATGCATTTTTCTTGGATATGGTGGAGAAGGATAATTTGGATATCGGTTATGGGATCCTGAAACATGGTTAGTGATCAAAATTAGTGATGTCATTTTCAATGAGTCTAAGATGCATAACAACCCATTAAGGAGGTTGAAGTGAGGAGAGTGGTGTTTGAGGATACTAGTCCTCCAGTTAGCATGCATAAAAATGCTACACATAGGGACGTTCAAGAGAATGTTTTATCAAATGAATCTACAAATGTTCTTGCTCAGCAACCATTGAGATGCTTTACACGTCTCACATCCACATGATAGATATGTTCCAGGTTTAGATTTTGTTATCCTAATAGATGTCGGTGAGCCTTCTTGCTGCAGATAGAGGATCATGTCTAGTGGGAGTGTGCCATGAAGAGTGAGTTGGATTCTATTCACAAGAATGGTGCTTGGGATTTAGTACCTTTGCCAAAGGGCAAAATAGCTTTACCATGTAAATGGTTATATAAGCTGAAATTCACATCAGATAGTGCCTCTCCAAAGTATAAAACACGACTTGTTACAAAGGTTTTTAAGCAAAAACATGGCGTTGATTTTGAGGAAATCTTCTATCCACTAGTCAAGATGAATACCCTACATGTGTTGCTTGGATTTGTTGCAATGGAGGACTTAGAGCTAGTTCAAATGGATGTGAAAACTCCTTTCTTTCATGGAGATCTTATAGATGAGATCTATATGGAACAACTAGAGGGTTATGTAGTTCCTGGCAAGGAAAGTCTAGTTTGTAAGCTCAACAAGAGCTTGTATGGACTTAAATACTCCCCTAGACAATGGTACTAAAAGTTTGATGCTTTTATGAAGTCTCAAGGCTATTGTCGAAGCAATGAGGATCATTGTCTCTACACAAAGAGATGCTCAGATGGCAGCTTGATATGCTTGATACATTATGTCGCTGATATGTTGATTGTTGGGAAGTCCTCTTATGACATGTCAATTCTCAAAAAGAAGTTGAATAAAAAATTTGATATGAAGGATTTGGGGGATGCTACACATATTCTTGGCATGTGCATTACTCGTAATAGGAGAAAAAGATGCATATACTTGTCTCAAAGTGAGTACATATCCAAAGTACTTCACAAGTTCAATATGCGGGGTGGAAAGGCATTGAGTACACCTTTACCCACATATATGAAAGTGAGCAAGGATGATTGCCCCAAATTAGATGAGGAAAAGGAATTCATGACCAAAATCCCCTATAAGTTTGCTATTGCTAGTCTCATGTATGCTATGGTAGCTACGAGACTAGACATTGCTTTGTGAGCAGATATAGTCTAATCTTGGCAAGAAACATTGGGAAGTGTTCAAGATGATTTTGAGATATCTAAGTGGCACTCAAGACAAGTGTATATGCTTAGGTACACAAAAAGGATCCATTATTGGTTACACATATTCTGACTATGCTAGTTGTGTAGACAATCGTAAGTCTACATATGGGTACATTTTTTATTTAAGTGGAGGTGCTATCTCTTGGAGATCTCATCTTTAAGAATGTACAACAATTTCCACCACAGAAGCAAAGTATTTTGCAGCAAGTGAGGCATGTAATGAAGCATTATGGCTTTCTCATCTTGATTGTGATATGGGTAATCTCAGCATGTACCTCGTTTGCTTAGTGATAATTAGAGTCCCATTGCTTTGGCTAAGAATCTGGTATATCATGCAAAGAACAAACACATTGAGGTGAGGTATCACTTCATTAGAGATTGCTTAGCAAGTGAGCACATTATTCTTGAGGAGGTTTACACTCAAGATAATGTTGTAGATGCTTTGAATAAAGCTCTACTAGAGGATAGCTTTCGACACTGTTGTCACTTGATTGGGGGTTACTTGATTCATGATCCTACAGAGTCACTTGTATACTGTGTAACATGCCCATCAGGTGGGAGGTATAATTTGTATACCTGCACTCAAGTATTCTTTATCACTCTTTATTTTTCTCCTATAATTACTTTGAAAATATTGACCTTTAGTGGGAGATTGTTACCATTAGTGTCCATGTGAAAGGCAAAACAACCATGGGACACTTCTTTGTATGTGTTCTTTAATCAAACATATAGTGGCCTTGTTAGCCATAGACTATAAGTTCGACCATATTTATAACACCTAAGAAAATTGTGTTCATGCTCCCTGTGTATTGTGTTTTTTCTATGTATTCTGCAGCCTCTCTGCAAAGTACCATGTGCGACACTTGGAGCTTGGGTTTCTAATATGAGGATATCATCATGGAGCTCTTGAGAAGGAGAGTGCACTGTGGTGCATCTCCATTGATCTACTCCACCTCGCATGTTCCAATCCGCTCTAACTGATAGTGAAGATGGTGGTGGTAGAAGACTGACCAACATCCAAATCAGCCATAAGGTGTCTGAGCCACACACGCTCAACAGTTGCTATGAAAGTTGCCCTCACAACTATAAGTGGCCATAGTAGGTTGCTTCTTGCTCAATCAAGATATGCATGAGCTACCAAGCATGAAGCAAAAACCATTGGTTGACACATGAGCGTCATAGCAACTAGCCCAGTCAGAGTCACAAAAAGCATGTAAATCTGGCGGTAGTGATCCCCCCTTGGGATAAAATAGCCCAAGTGGTCAGGTACCACTCAAGTAGCGAAAGATGCGCTTAACCACTTACCAATGCTTGACACCTTGGAAATGCATAAGCATGCACATCTGTGACACAAGAAACTGAATATCGTGCTGAGTAATGCATACGTAAATGAAGCATCCAATAGCTTTCTGATAGAGAAAAACATCAAATGCATCTCCAACATCATGAAGACTCAATCATAAACCTGTCTCCATAGGAGTGGCAATAGTTTTGCAGTCTTCAAGGCCAAAATGCTACAATAATGTGTCAATATATTTTGTTTGACACAAAGCTATTCCACCATCAACTTGCATAAAATGAATGCCCAAACAATGATGTAAATGCCCCAAATCCGACATCTCAAATGAGGCATGCAAATTAGCCTTAAAATTGCAATATGCTTCTCATGAGAACCAGTGAGCAGCATTTCATCAACATAAAAAACAATGATTAGAAGCACATTATTTGCATGCTTGACATGTAAGCTGCTCTCAGTTGGACTATTCTCAAAACCATGTGCAATCAGATAGGCATGTATCTTTTCATACGAAGCACATGGTGCTTGCTTTAAACCATATAATGCCTTCTTTAGCCTACACACCTTGTTTTCATGCCCTTTCTCCACAAAGCCACGGGGCCAAAAAACATACACTTCTTCATGCAAGTTACCATTCAGAAATGCAGTTTTATGTCCAAATGATGTACATTCCAACCATGATGAGCTGCAAGTGCACATATGCTATGGAAAATAGTCATTTGGTATGTAGGTGCAAAGGTCTCATCCAAATCAATGCCTCTTTCCTGTGCATAACCATTTGCAACAAGCCCAGCCTTATACCTGTCAACTGTTCCATCAAGCTTACACCTCAGCTTGTAAACCCACTTAGTGCCAATGGCCTTCTTCCGAAGAGGCAAGTCACATAAAGAACACTAGAGGCAGCCATAGCATATCATTCTAACATGAAAGAGGCACTATGAGAGCTTGATCTAGTACAATATGATAGAGGTGCATCTAATTTGCTATCAGGCAAAGTCTGCATAGTCATTTTGGCATAGTTTTTGCCTCCTCAATATTAGCTCTCTCATCAACAAGTGCATCATGTAAATGTGCATCAGAAATGGAATGATCTACATCATCACATGAAACTTGCAAAGACTCAGAAGTTGCCTCATTAGAACCAACATTAGATTTTCCACCTGTAAAAAGAGGCAACAAAGTATCATACATGTCTTTGGAGCTAACAGATGCCTCCTTAGTACATGAAAGTAACAGCCAAATAATATCTTCCACAAAAATAACATCACAGCTAACCAAGATGCATTTAATCTATAAATGATACAGACGATAGCCTTTCCTATACCCAACAAAAATACATTTCCCTACTTTATCATCCAATTTCCTGTGTTGTTGTTCAGGCACTAATGCATATGCCAAACAACCAAAAAGATGCAAGTGAGCAACAGATGGATTGCAACCATACAAAGCCTCATATGGAGTGATAGACTGTAGTGCTTTAGTGGAACACCTGTTAAGTACATATGTTGAATACATAACAGCCTCAAGCTAGAAACTATGTGGTAAAGCTTGACTCTTGACCATACACCTCACCATCTCCATGAGTGACCTATTCTTCCATTCAACAACTCCATTCTATTGAGGTGTATACGGCCTTGTACACTCATGTTTTATCCACGTTCAGCCAGAAATGCATTAAAGTCAGAAGACATATATTCCCCCCTCGATCAGAATGGAGGGTGCCCATTTTACATGTTGATAGATTTTCAACCAAAACCAAAAACTTTTTTGGCGTATAAACACTTTGGACTTTGCTTTCAATGGATATACCCATGCATGGCTGGAAAAATCATCAATGAAAGTCACGAAATAAAGATAGTTTCCAAAAGAGGGTGTCTGCATAGGACCATAGACATCACTATGAACAAGCTGCAATTCCTAAGTAGCTCAAATTGAACCATCTTTTGGAAATGAGAAACGCTACATTTTGCCCAAAATATAGCCTTCACAGAGATGTTTACTAGGTTCCTCAAGTTTGGGCAAAGGGGATACCATTTTAGATTTCTGCACGCGTAGCGAAATAGCAAAATTTAAATGACCAAAGCATGCATGCCAAAGCCTTGCATCTGACCTAGCTTGAGAATCATGTACTCCACATGCTGAATCATTCACAGAGTTTTCATAGTCTATGAGATTATACAAGCCACGACATAAAATTCCACAAGCAATAATCACGTTGCCATTTGACAGATCATGAACTGTACATCTTCAAAGAACTTGGAGAAGCTTGTAGGAGGTAGAAAAATGACTTGCAAAGCGACAAAGTTTGGTCCAATCAACCAGCACAAGACTAGCACTTGAGCTTATGGGGACTCAAATAGACCTTATGGGCATGTGATAAGTGCAATAAAATGCACTATGTACTCTGGGGCATCAAGGAGAAAGAGTCGATACAAAATAGATAGGTTTGCACATCGATTAGCTCTCAAAACTTATTATCTTTAGATGAGACAATGAAATTCAAATGCTCATAGTGACCACCCTGATTACAATTAGAAAAAATCCTTTTGTGGGAGTTATGCACATAGGTTTGAGTGTATATAATGCACAATATTACAAGAAATAATCAAAATATGCTTTTGGAATGAACTAGACACTCAACAGTAATAGCTGCTATTTTTCATGAATATGCAAAGATGGACCCTAAGATAGAAAAAATGATATTTCTCCCAATCTATTTAACTAAAAGCATTGAAGATATACACCATAAACTAGACACTACTACCTTTTCAATGATTCATGTCATATCCAATTCGGAGCTCTGTAGAGAGAGAAGCAGCCTCTTCAAGCTCACTATTTTTGAAGAAGATGATGCAAAAAAATGAAGGAGCAAGACAATGATGGCCACAAGTGTATTTATATTGCTTCCATATAATTTAAAAGTGACTTGAAGTCTTTATATATACTTTTCAAGCACTCCATGACATCTACAAGTGGATTTTGAATTTAAATGAAGGCGGTAAAGGTTCTTGGAGGGAATCAATTCACTTTCCTACAATCTAGGAAAAGTGAAGATCTAGTTTGATCTACTTTTAGGTGATTGATGGATTGCAACTTAACCACCAAAAATTCGTGGAATATTATCTTTCTTTCTCTACTTTTATATGTGTAAAGCTCTAGACTTTTACAATGGTAAAAAATCCATAAAAAATCTTTTAAAAAAATACAATAAATTGTTGGAGTTAGATGTCTGTGGAAGCACGTGAACAACACAAGGAAGAATAAGAAGAAGCTTGGAGCACAACACACAATACTGAATTTATTACTAGAGAATGTACAAAGATAAGTAGCCCATTAGGGCAATAGGCATATATACAAGCCGGGGGAAAAAAACTCCTAAAGGGGGAAAAAAGTGCCCCAACAGTCCTAGTGTGTTCACACACATCACTACCTAAATATATCGAAAAATCCCCCCTGGGAGTGATGTGGTGAACAAGGAGTTGGCACTCATGTATAAGGAAGTGCCAAGCTATGTGGAAATCACTCCACAAAAGGAAGTAAGCCCAAAGCTTTGCGAAAAGCTTCGAAGTTCTCCCTAGGCAGAGCCTTCGTGAAAAGGTCTGCAATGTTCTCCTACGTGGGCACATATGCCAAGTTGATCTCCCCTGCAGAGAACCTCTCCCTAACATAATGATAATGCACCTCAATGTGCTTAGTGTGAGAATGGAACATAGGGTTCCTCGCATCTGCCAATGCGCTCTGACTATCAGTGAAGATGGTGGTGGTAGAAGACTGACCAACACCCAAATCAACCATAAGGTGTCTAAGCCACACACGCTCAACAGTCGCTGTGAAAGATGCCCTATACTCAGGCTCACAACTGAAATGGCCATAGTAGCCTGTTTCTTGCTCAACCAAGATATACATGAGCTACCAAGCATGAAGAAAAAGCCACTAGTGGACACATGAGTGTCATAGCAACCAGCCCAATCAGAGTTAGAAAAAGCATGCAAATCTGGCAGTAGTGATCCCCCCTTGGGATAAAACAACCCAAGTAGCCGAGTACCACTCAAGTAGCGAAAGATGCGCTTAGCTGCATGCCAATTCTTGACTCTTGGGAAATGCATAAACTTGCTCATCTGTGAGACAACAAACTGAATATCTAGCCGAGTAATGCATAAGTAAATCAAGCATCCAATAGTCTGCTGATAGAGAACAACATCAAATGCATCACCAACATCATGAAGACTCAGTCATAAACCTGTCTCCATAGGAGTGGCAATAGGTTTACAGTCTTTAGAACAAAATGTTGCAATAATGTGTCAATATATTTTGTTTGACACACAGGCATTCCACCATCAACATGCATAAACTAAATACCCAAATAATGATGCAGATGCCCCAAATCATACATCTCAAATGAGGCATGTAAATCAGCCTTGAAATCAGCAATATGCTTCTCATGAGGATCAGTGAGCACGAGGTCATCAACATACAACACAATGATCAAATGTACATTATTAGCACGCTTGACATATAAGGTGCATTTAGTTGGACTATTTTCAAAACCATGTGCAATTAGATAGGCATGTATCTTTTCGTACCAAGCACGTGGTGCTTGCTTTAAACCATATAATGCCTTCTTTAACGTGCACACTTGGTTTTCATGCCCTTTCTGCACAAAGCACGAGGCTAAAAAACATACACTTCTTCATGCAAATCCCCATTCAAAAATGTCATCTTAATGTCCAACTGATGTACATTCTAACCATGATGAGCTGCAAGTGCGCAGATGCTACGAGTAGTAGTCATTCGGTAGGTAAGAGCAAAGGTTTCATCAAAATCAATGCCTCTTTCCTATGCATAACCCTTTGCAACAAGCCTAGCCTTATATCTGTCAACTGTACCATCAGGTTTATGCTTTAGCTTGTATACCCACTTAGTGCCAATGGCCTTCTTGCCAGGAGGCAAGTCACATAAAGACCAAGTACCATTCTTCATTATAGCATCATATTCAGATTGCATAGGAGCCATCCAATTTTCTGAATTTTGTGCTTCATCAAAGGAAACAGGCTCAGTCTCATTGCAGAGACTAGACGCGGCCATAGCATAGCAATCTAATGCAAAAGAGGCACTATGAGAGCATGATCGAGTACGATATGATAGAAGTGCATCTAATTTGATGTCACGCAAATTCTACACCAGCCATTTTGGCATAGTTTTTGCCTCCTCAATATCAGCTCTCCCATCAACAAGTGCATCATGTAAATCTGCATCAGAAATGGGATGATCTACATCATCACATGAAGCCTGCAAAGGCTAAGATGGTTCCTCATTAGGACCAACACTAGACTGTCCACCTGTAAAAAGAGGCAACAAAGTATCATACATGTCTATGGAGCTAACAAATGTCTCCTTAGTACATGAAAGCATGGCTGAATAGCATCTTCCACAACAACATCATGGCTAACCAAAATTTGTTTAGTCTGTGGATGATACAGACCATAGCCTTTCAGAACTGTATCCAACAAAAATACATTTTACTACTCTATCATCCAATTTTCTATGATGTTGTTCATGCACTAATGCATATGCCAAACAATCGAAAGCATGTAGATGAGAAATAGATGGCTTGCGATCATGCCAAGCCTCATATGGAGTGATAGAGTGCACTACTTTAGTGGGACACCCGTTAAGTACATATGTTGCACACATGACAGCCTCAAGCCAGAAACTATGTGGTAAAGCCTAGCTCCTGATCATACACCTCGCCATCTCCATGAGTGACCTATTCTTTCATTCAGCAACTCCATTCTGTTGAGGTGTATATGGCACTGTACACTGGTGTTTTATCCCACGTTCAGCCAGAAATGCATTAAAATTAGATAACATATATTTCCCCCTCGATCAGAATGGAGGGTGCCCATTTTACATGCTGACACATTTTTCAGCGAAAACCAAAACATTTTTGAAGCACATGAACACTTCATAGTTTTCTTTCAATGGATATACCCATGCATGCCTGGAAAAATCATCAATGAAAGTCACGAAGTAAAGATAGTTTCCAAAAGAAGGTGTTTGCATAGGACCACAGACATCACTATGTACAAGCTGCAAATTTTGAATAGCCCGAACTGAACAATCTTTTGGAAAGGAGGAATGCTACATTTTGCCCAAAATACAGCCTTCACAAACATGTTTTCTAGGTGCCTCAAGTTTGGGCAAAGAGGACACCATTTCAGATTTCTACAGGCGTAGCAAACTAGAAAAATTCAAATGACCAAAGCGTGCATGCCAAAGCTTTGCATCTGACATAGCTTGAGAATCATGTACTACACATGCCGAATCACTTACAGATCTTTCATAGTCTATGAGCTTCTACAGCCCACGACATAAAATGCCAAAAGCAATAATCACATCGCCATTTGATTGATCATGAGTTGTACATATGTCATCAACAAATTTCAGAAGCAAACCAATCTTGGCTAATGCAGAAACTGATAACAGATTTTTCTTGATTGCTGGCACAAACAAAGCATCTGATAAAGTCAAAGAACTACCATCAGCAGTAGTCAAAATGATCTTATCAGCTCTCATATCAAGATAAGAGTTGTTGGCACATGTAACAATATTCCCTATAGGGCAGGCTTGAGTTAAGAGAAGAAGTTGTGCTGCGAGGTAATATGTTTGGTCGCCCCACTATCAAAGTACCAAACATCTGAGTCTACTGCAGACATGCACTGCTCATGAGAAGATGGGTCAAATCTGCAAACAGTAGTAAACACCCATTCTTCTTCCTGCACAAGATTAGTAGACTCTGTTTTTGGTGTAGAGGCCTCTGCAACAACCATTCCAGCCTCTTTCTTCGTTGCCTCTTTAGCAATCAGTTTTGGACAGTTCTTTGATATGATCATTTCCTTTATAGTACTTGCAAAAAAATTTCTACTTTTCTGATTTCTTTTCATCTTTGTCTTCCCTCTTTGATTGTGCAGAATTAGCAGATTTCTACTTACTACTTGAAGAGCTCCATTTTCCTTTGCCCTTCTGACTAACCAGGAAAGCTTGATCTGTAATAAGCATAATGGACCTATTCTGACTGGACTGATCTTCCTACAACGGAATAGAGACTAACTCCTCAAATGACAAGGCATTTGGATTGTCTTTCAGCATCAACTGAAGAGTAGAAGCAAAACTCTAATATGAATTAGGAAGACCATTCAGAATGATCTACACAAGTGAGCTATCTGGTATAACCTCATCAGTAGAAATCAGTTGTTCCTTCAAGTCTTTCATCTTTGTTAGAAAACTATACATAAAATCAGCTTCATTCATGTGCTTACTCTCCAACTATTTTCGGAGGTAAGCAACACGAGCCTCATTCCTAGCTTGGTACAATGTGGTAAGTGTATCCCAAGCATCCGTAGCTATTCTGCAAGAGCAAATGTGAGGAATAATGGCACGTTTGATAGACAAAGCTATCAATGCATGTGCCTTAGCATCTCTGCCATCCCAACGAATTTGCTTTGTAGTAGGTGCAGCAAAAACCGTAGCACGAATAGCAATATGTAGAATATCATCATCTTCAACACCTTCTGCATCAGCTTTAGTACCTGCACTTGTAACAGTTGCAAGTGTGATAGGACGTTTTTCAACACCTTACAATTTGTTCCACAGACCTTTTGCAACCAATACATGTCGCACCATATAAGTCCATAATGGTTAGGTGATACCATCCAACTTATCCTCAATAGCCAACATACGGAATGCATCACTGCTTTCAGCCATGGCCAGTGACTAAAATACCTTGATGCAGAAAATTGACTGTATCTCAAGAAGTTGAACAAAACTACTGAGATGAATTCTGTTAGACTTGTAGCAAACTTCGAGATGCTTATACTAGCAAACCAAAACTGGTATATACCTTTGTCACAAAAAGATGAAATAGCCTACACAAGCGCTATGATAGTGCATTCGAAGCCCAAAACGAGCTCAGATCGTGATTTCAGAAACAAAGAACGAAGTTGTTTTGATCTCAAAAACATGCTGAGTATGCTCACCAAAATTCATGCGATTTTGAGACTGCCTTTGGAGGAGTGTTGATGATGCCCTAGATGAAGCGGCGACCTGCTCTGATACTAATTGTTGGAGCTAGACGTCTGCAGAAGCATGCACACAACACAAGAAGAAGAAGAAGAAGAAGCTTGGAGCACAAAGATAAGAATTGACTATGCACTCCTATGCTATATAAGATGTTTGCCCTTGTATGAGTAGCATATACCAAGCTACCTACTAAGCTTTGATATTCTTTAATGTCTTCAATTTTCTTACCTTCATAAACACTAAGTTTATGATTCATCTCCAAAGGTGTACCTGTAGGTTTAGTGTTGTCCATTTGAAACTTAAGAAGTAGATCCTGAATGTATCTTCTCTAAGTCAAATACATTCCTTCATCTGTGTATATCACTTGCATACCTAGGAAATATGTAAGGTCACCTAAGTCACTGATTTTGAACTCCTCTTGCATGTGTCTCTTGATCCTTTGAATGCCATTTAGATCATCACCTATCACATAATATCATCTACATATACACAAAGATAGATAACCTCATTGTGATCCCTTTTGATGAATAGAGAAGGATTTGCATTGCTAGGTTTGAACTCTTTATCTTGAAGGTGTTTAACCAACCTAGGAGCTTGTTTCCATCCATACAATGCTTTCTTAAGTTTGCAAACATAATATGCATGATTATGATTTTCAAAACCTGGTGGTTGTGACATGTATACCTCTTCACTTATCCAACCATTTAGAAATGCATTTTTTACATCAAGTTGGAGGAGTCTCCAATTTCTTGTAGCACCTACACTTATCAATGTTCTGATTGTAGTCATCTTTGCAACTGGTGAGAATGTTTCCTCATAGTCTATACCATGAGTTTGTGAGCATCCTTTGGCAACTAATCTTGCCTTGTACTTGCAAACTAATCCATCTGAGTTTCTTTTAACTTTATATACCCATTTGCAACCAATTACCTCTTGATTGGATGACATTGGAACCAAAGAAGATTCATACTCGAGATAATGCTACAAATGCTTTGACTAAAGCTCTACCATAGGATAGCTTTTGGCACTATTGTCACTTGATGGGGGTTATTTGACTCATGGCCTTACATAGTTACTTGTATATGTATACTGACTAAAGCTTTTGGCACTATTGTCACTTGATGGGGGTTATTTGACTCATGGCCTTACATAGTTACTTGTATATGTATACTGACTAATCCATCTGAGTTTCTTTTAACTTTATATACCCATTTGCAACCAATTACCTCTTGATTGGATGACATTGGAACCAAAGAAGATTCATACTCGAGATAATGCTACAAATGCTTTGACTAAAGCTCTACCATAGGATAGCTTTTGGCACTATTGTCACTTGATGGGGGTTATTTGACTCATGGCCTTACATAGTTACTTGATGGGGGTTATTTGACTCATGGCCTTACATAGTTACTTGTATATGTAACATTCCTATCAAGTGGGAGGTATAGTTTGTATACTTACACTCAGGTATTCTTTATGATTCTTTATTTTTCTCCCATAGTCATTATGGCCATATTGGCCTTTAGTGGGAGATTTTTATCATAGTGTCCATGCGAAAGGCCAAATGGATGTTGAAAACTTTTGTACATGTTCCTTAATAAAACATATAGTGGCCTGGTCAACCACACACTATAAGTATGATTGCATTTGTAACACATATGAAATCTATCTTTGTGCTCCCTGTGTACTGTGTTTTTGTACGTGTTTTATAGCCTCTATGCGGACTAATGTGTGTAGTTGTGTACCTAAGAACCAACTTAGGGACTTGTGGAGAAAGAGACTATACCTCAATCCCCTTCAAGTGCATATAGTGGGGATTCATGCTTTAATTATCAATCCAATGAGTATCAAAACCTAGCTGAGTGTATGAAGACATGCATTCAAATGACGATCAATGCAAATGAGCTACTCAAAGAGTGAAAACAAGGCAAAGACTATTCCAAACAAGCTTCAACTGCCTGTTATGGTGTCACGAAACTTGGTGCAGCAGCCAACAGTAAATTGAGCTTTTCTGTCAGCTCTGACCTCCAAATATAGCAAATAGCATATGCGTTTCGAAGCTCTCGCGAAGACGCATCCAATGGTGGTATTTTGACTCGATTTAAACACTTCTACTTCAAGTTATGAGCAAAATACTGAGTCGGGAATGACCTTCCTACACTTCAGCACTTCCTACACTTCACACAGACCTTAACTACAGCAAACAAGCACTTGCATGGATAGACAACACTTTCTAACACTCTTTCCAAGAAACACACATGCACACAAGCTCACAAAGAAGATGATACAGAGAGGAGAAGACACAAATTCGAAATTCTGTGCTCTTTGTTCTCACAATGGCCAAAAAGTCTTTACAAAGAGTCACAAATTGACTTATATACATGTGCCCTAAAAATGGTCCTTTCACACAAGAGACCGGCACTTTATTCACTAAAAGGCTAATTTCCTACTAATTTACATGGGTAAGCTACTAATCTTTTGTGGGGGTGCACCTAGAGGACTCCTCTAGTGCATTTACAACGGAAAATATATTACAGAAATGATTATGATACAAAAATAAAGTGTCCAAATCGGAAATATTTTAGGGCCCTTCTTCTTCTCTGCCTTGTGCTCTCTTTGCTCTGCAACACTCTCCCCCTCTTTGTCTCTGTCGTCCCTTGACAGGCTTTACTTCTTGTCTTTCCCTTGTTGTCCGCACACATCCCTTGGTCAGTTCTGCCTATTGGTTGGACTGGCGTTCCGTTTTAATGGCCCTGTTCTTGATTTTTTCTTTTACATCCTCTCGACCTGGTGCATTTGTACTGCCTGTTCTTTTCTTTTCATCGCCCGCAACCCTTGGTCGGTTCTGCCTGTTTGTTAAACAAGTGTTCGGTTTTGATGGCCTCTTCTTAATTCTTGTTTTACATCCTCTGGGCCTGATGCATTTGTACTGCCTAATAAGTCTGGTTGCCACGCACACCACCAGTGGAAGGTATGAGGATGTCATCCTTCAGCCTTCGATCTGGACCTTCCAAAGATCAAGAGGTTGAAGCACCCTCTTGTGGTTTCGGAACCGCTGGATATCTTCTTGCACATCTTCATGGATACTTTCCTGGCCCTGGTTCCTCCTTCCACCTACGTGCTTTTTCCTTGATATGTGCCCCTGCAGGGCTCTGTGCAGAGATGTATCTTCAGATATGATCTTTTTAATGAAGCTTCTTTCTTTGTCTTCTTCTTTTCTTCTTTTTGCTTGATTCTCCCTCAAAACTGCCCCTCTCTTGAACTCTGTCGTCCCCGACAGGCTTTGAGAGTCGACGGGAGTATGTTCTATACACTTTTTGCTCTGTTTCATTAAGCAGATTGGCTTCACGTATCATTAGTTGCTTCCACTGTTCAGCTTTCACACCGTCATGTGGCGGTTTTCTATGATCCGCGAAGAAGCTTAGCTCATATGCCACTAATCTGGCATTCATGTTGGATGACATCTTTAAAAAGATCTCTGAATCGATTTCAAAAAACCCTATGGAAAAGGCTTCTTCGAACGTTTGCATGTATGTACTTGGCAAAAACATGAGTCTGGAATAATAGGCCATTATGGTAGGGCGGCTAGGCATAATAGACAAATAAAAAACAAGAATGTATGTTCCCTGATTAATGCCAATGAAGTTAAAAAATGTATATGCCGCATGTTTGAAGACCTTTAACACTGTAAGTATCATACTGAGTATTTTATTTGTCATTTTGATAGTTAAATATGGTACTGTTGCATAACTCTATAGCCAATATTCGATGGTCTTTACCATATAATCCTCTGTTGGTAGATAGTTATGCGGTGGACTTGGAAGTAGTGGATAGTTTAGCCACTGTTTATTGATTACACCGGTCTTTTGCATATCCAAAAATTCTCGTGCTTCTCTGCGCCTTGGTATTGGACAAAAAGAAGGATTTACCTGTAGTAAATATGGTGCCGCTTGCCAGTGCACCCGTAATGTAGGATGTTTCTCCAAAAATTTTCTTCTCCAAACAGGCTGCGCCGCTTCAAATTCTTCTTGAGTATAAGTGAATGTGTCATGTTTGAAGTGCAGTTGTTCGTCTGGATTTTTTTGTGTGATCTTTTTGATGTATTGTCTTGTTTTCTCTTTCATCAGTCCGTACGGAATGTTGAAAGGCTTCATGATCTTCTCTAAGTCTTTACCTTTAATCTTTGCTTCTTTCATGACTTTGATGACTTCACCTTCGAAATGTTCTGTCAACCGGGACACCAATAGTGCCCGTTCCTTCTAACTTATTTATGCAGCATATGGCATTAGATGATCATCATTTGGCTCCGCCATCTACTCTTTTATTGGAGAATTATAAATCGGGGGAGATAGAGGACGTACCTCTACCTCCTCAGTAGGATTTTCTTGTCTTGGCTCTACTGGTGTCCCGATTGGTGTTGGCTCTGTTACTTTCACGTTTAATTTTGTAAGCTGGTCAGTCTTTTCTTTTATTTCTTGCATTACTGCTCGGAGTGTGTTGGCAGTAGCCTTGGTACACCAGGACTTACAAGACGTGAAAGTCAAAGAAGGGAGTCAGAGCGAAGGGACAGCACAAGCAAACAGGGCAGTCAAAGAAGATCTGGCAAGTAGGCCAATATTTTTTCAAGACATTAATGCAAATCAAGAGATGGACATGCAGGGAGGAAGAGCAAGTAGGGAGCTCGAAGATATGTATGGCAGATCACGAGAAGAAATCCCTACAACAATAGTGATTTTTATCACTAACAATCATCTGTAAATATCATTTCACATTTTTGTAGCTCCATTTTGTGCAAGCCAAGGAGTCCTTGAGCTTGAGGAGCCTTAGAAGTAGTTGCGTACCAATTTTCGTATTTTTTAGATCTCGTTTGAGCCCCCAAATAAGCCCTGGAACCTAATTTTTAACTAGGCCGGACACTAGGTCTGGACAGGGCCAAAAGCTAGTCAAAAACTATAAAAAGAGCTAGAGAGCTCATTTTTGAGGTTAGATTGTAATTGAAACGAACTTGTAAGAGCATTTTGAAAGTAATCTAAAAGCTCCATTGATCCTCACTCTTTGTCTTACCTTGTGTGCGCGTGTGTGTGTGTATGTGTGTGCATGCTTGTGTGCTTCTCACTCACGCACTTGTGCCGCCACTTGCTCGAGGTCTTCATACCATCCTCACGTCTTCCCGGATTGACATTAAAGGAGGTGCTACTCATCATTGAGCTACACCAAATTTTGGCGCCGTTGCCGGGGATCGAGCTTTGAGGACGAGCGTGTGATGGTAAGACGTAGAGTTGACGCGTTGGAGTTGTAGGTATTTTCTTCACTCTCATCGATTTTCTTTTACTTTCTTCACCATCTTCATCATCATCATCATCATCACCATCTCCCACGTCCATCTCCATCATCGCGAAAATTTCAGTTTTTTGACTATATTCCCATCTCCACCTCATTTCCCTCATTTCACTTGTGAGAGAGAGCGAGAGAGCGAATTTGCATGTGCTGTTTTTTGCATGTTTTGTGAGCATTCTGCAGGTACAGGCCGCATCATCGTCCCCAGCACTCTGCGCAGGTACGGAAATCTGAGTAACTGTCTGTGTGTCGCCGAGCTCTGTCAATCGCGACCGACTGAAAACTTGCTCTAATTGCTAAACAAAGTGCATATCCATGACCTACAGGCCAAGAGCTTCCCAAAAATGTGTTTAGTTTTTTGAAATTCCACAGATTTCTGTCAATCGCGATCGCTCTGTCAATCGCGATCGACAAACCACGACGGACAGATCTGTCAATCGCGATCGACACGTCAATCGCGACCGACAGCCCACGACGGCTCTGTCAATCGCGACCGACAGAGTCAACGACCGATTGACCACGACCGACTGACCATACGCGTGACACGTGTCAATCACGATCGAGTCATCAATCGCGACCGACACAGTCAACGACTGTTTGACCACGACGGACAGACCACGACGGCTCTGTCAATCGCGACCGACACGGTCAACGACTGTTTGACCACGATCGACAGACCCTCGCGACCGACCTGTCAATCGCGATCGACGCATCAATCGCGACCGACAGAGTCAACGACGCTTTGACCACGATTGATTGACTTTTCGGCCACGTGTCAATCGCGACTGACCAGTCAATCGCGACTGACAGCCACGACGGACCTGTCAATCGCGATCGACACGTCGATCGCGACTGACCTGTCAATCGCGACCAACAGACTTTGCGAACGCGTTAGAAGGGCAAATTAGGTCAAATTTTCAAGACAAAATTATTGGTCTAAATTGTGATTAAGTGTGGGACAAACACTAGGGTGTGGTATTGCATCGCGAGGCCGTGCCACAAGTTACTCGAGTAATCCTGTTTGACTGTTAGCTCGTTTTGAATCCTGATTTAACCCCCTAAACCCTGAACAGTCATAACTTTTTCATATGAAATCCAATTTTTGAGCTCTTGGGCTTGTTGGAAAGCTCGTGGCATATACTACACGCCCTCAACTGTTTTTTATAAAGATAATGCGTTGATTTTCAGAGAGGGTATTTTGAAGTTGACCATACCCAGGGGGCTCAAAGTCAGGGGTCTTTAGAATTATTTTCCTAAAAGTCACAATGCAAATATGTGTTTATGTTACATGAATGAAAGTGGTTGGTTGTGTCCTTTGAATCTAAGCATTGAGCTAACCGTGGGACTTTTATAGGTCCATTGAGAGCAACATAGAGCGTACAAAGCAAGGTTTCTTTGCAAGCTTGAGAACCGGGTTCTTGAGCACCATAAAGCAAGGGATCAACAAGTAAGGTTGGAATATTCTCAACTCCCTCTGTCATTTCCTAGCTCAAGCTAAGAACGAGTAGAGGTAGGAGTAAGTCAGGTTGACGATAGGCAGTTATCAAGCTGAAGACTACCTAAAAAACTCAAGTTCAAGTTAAAAACATAATCTCTGTACTGTCGATAACCTAAAGGAAAAGAATCTAACGTGGAACGATCAACCTAAAGTACGAAGAACAATCAAGTGTTCCTGACGACGTGATATCAGACAAGACCATAAACACAATAATTAACTAAAAAGAATCAAGTGACTGGTACCAATTGATCGGCAACGAGGTTGTACTCTGGAAAAAAATTGGGCTAATCAGTTAGGCATATGAACCTTAGATCAGGACGACACCTAGCAAGAGAGAGACAAAGCCTTAGGTCTTCAGAGGCTAGTGTCAATCACACTGCAAGGTCTTGGGCCCAGCAGTTGAGCCACCACTCATACTACCCTAGCTCTGAGACCAGTGAGTCAGAAATGTCTCAAGGCATGGACAGACCCACGGGAAGTTCAGGAGTGCCTTATTTGTACAGGGTAGAAGGCCCTTACAAAACACAGCTGGAATATCTTAGGACCAACCGACTAGGTGCTAGCATCTATGAGGACGGCCTAGGAAGATCCGTGGTCCAGATTAAAAATCCTGATCAATCCATTGGACTAGAGCACCCAGCTGTCAAGTTTGAAAATGGTGCATACCTGGACAAAGAAGGAACTATATATGTAGTCACTAGTCACCCTGATAGGACAGATGACTTTGGGAATGTAATCTCAGATGCGGACTTAGGTGACCTGGAACAAGGGAACATGGGTGCGGAACCTAGAACCCCTCGAGGTAAATCAGTTCTCACTAGGATTATCACGCCTGAATGGGTCCCCCAAGACAACAAGAGCATAGAGTTGCTCCTCAATCGAGAAACTGATGAAGCCTTTTGGAGGTATAAGTCTAATCAGCCGACAGACATAGGAAATATCATGATCTACGAGCTTAAGGATCCGGATAGCCCAGGCAGAGTGACCTATTTAGATCATGCTTCAGAACGGATCTTTTGTGGTGACAGAAAATGATAGGCATGCTTACACTTGGAAGGGTGAATTTATTTTCCCTCAACCAAGATCAAATGTATCCTATGGTCACCCTGGGGCTGGAACTTCCCAAGCTCATGGTACGCAAAGAGACAGAAGTAGAGATAGACCAGAAGTAAGTTTTGCCAACCCAGTGGGCAGAGAAAGAACGAGAACAGAGACGAATAGGGTAGAACCTGAGATGCATAGAGCCCACAGGAACCAAAGAAATGTAGATGGATTCCCTCTGCCGAGGCCTAGAGAGCACACAAGAACTTTGAGACCCACCCAGCTAGTTAAGTCCATGAAGAATTACTTTGACGGCACAGGAGATCCCTATGATCATGTGGCAGAGTTCAAGCAAGTCTTGAGAGCTGAACAAGTGGAAGATCTGTTCACGCAGTACAATGCCTTCGGTCTAACCCTTAGGAACACGGCACTTACATGGTTTCAGCCATTAGATGAGCGTCAGTTCAGGAGCATAGACCAACTCCTAGAGGCATTCATTGTAGAGTTCTCTAAGAGCGGCATAAGACACAATACCTCCTCATTGATCCACAGCTTCAAACAGACCCCCCAAGAGACTGTCAGATTGGCCGGAAGAAGATTTAGACAATATCTGGAAAGGTGCCCTATTTTGGAGCTACCCACATCTGCTAAACAAGTAGCCTTATTCCTGGATGGATTGTTGAGTACGAAATTGAGATCTTATGTGTATCTGAAAGACCCTAGGACTATAGAAGAGTGTGTACGCATGTGCATTGACATTGAAGATAACCTAGGGGAAGAACTAGAGCTTTCCAAAATCTACAAAGATTCAGATAGTGCATGTAGTCACTCTTCCACGCAGTCCACATCAATTGAGGAACTTGCCGAAAAAGTAGCTCAGAAATTAGGTGTAACTAGCAAACAAATCCCAAGGTTTGCCCATGTGAAAAGATGCTATACTTGCGGTGGTGACCATATGGCGAATGTCTGCCCTATTATGGCTCAGCCCCAAGTAAACCCTAGTAGCCAGTACTGCACCATAGAACGGAGATACACCAATCACACCGCACAAGATTGCCCATACAACAAGCAGGCAGTTAGGCAACCCTACCCGCAGCCCTACCAACAAGGCAGATACCAAAACCAAAATCCACCACCACAATATGCTAGACCCCAACAAACCTACCAACCACAATATCAGGCCCAACAGAGACCCCAACCGGTACTAGCTCAACAGCCCCCAAACCCCGCTAACGTGATTCCAGTAAAGTATGCTGTTGCAGAAGAAAACCTGAATAGGGCCATAGTACCAGTAACCCCATTGATCTCGAAAAGTGACCCAAGTGACCATAGCTTTGATTCTACACATGTCGATAGTCCCCAGGCTTACTACATGCAGTCTCCAGAACATGGTGAGTCTTACTATAGTGAGGAACCAAGTGAACCTAGTTGGGAGTCAGATTACACGAACGTCATGTATGCAAACCCCAACCCCAGGCCTCAACCTAGGCAAGTAAGACCTCCATTCCCAAGAGGACCGTGCTACAGATGCCAAGGAGATCATCTCATCCGTGATTGTCCCTTGCCCCCACCTACACAACCCCAGTCAGTGACAATCCAAGGTTTTTGCCAAGATTGTGGAAAAGAACATCTTTTACGAGATTGCCCAAAGAACCCCAATAATATGCCAAAAATCACTCCGATCAATGTGATTGGTTTGGTTGTAGATTCCTCAGGAAGCGTCACTTCCACTGCACCAGTGCAGGTAGTCACTAGAGCTCAGGCATTGCAGCAAAACCAAGAGACAAACCAGGATAAGAACTCAGAGGCTAGTGAAACCGAGAGCATAACAAAGAAAAGGACTAGAGCATGGAAAGATAGTCGGGAAAGAATGAAAAGACAATGGGCTAAAAAGATGAGTGAACTTGAGGAAAGCATAAGAGAAACCAAAGCTAGGATAACTGAAATCACCTCTCAAATCCCCTCTCACAATACCCCGCCGCCACCCCTACCATCTCCATCTGACCCACCACCTTCCCCACCACGTCATACGATTCCACCACCTCCTAGGGTAGGATCAGTGTTAGCTGATCCCACTCCTGAAGACATAGACATGATGCTCAAAGCATATCAGGCCAGAATACAAGAAGGGCCAAACGTCACGGATCATGCCAAGTGCTATCCTAGAGCTGACCTAGAGATAGAAAGAACCAAACTGTGCGCGAAAATGGTCGCATTGGCTCAGACTATGTTTGAAGCCAGTCGCCTTTTCAATTACTCGGGCTCAGCCAAAATGCAATTACACTTGGATGGATTCCTAGAGAAGTTAGAGGAAATAATTGCAAGATCTGCCAAGGAAGAAAAAAATCAAGAAAAAGATAAAGCAAGTAGAAACATGAAGCATTCCCCGTCAGAAGTGTATGTGGCCAATTCCACTAAACCAGACTCCTTTCCCTCCTTAGAAAGATTAGAGAGGCTAATTGCACAGCCAGAAAAGGAGCCTACCCCTCAAAGAAAGGAAAGGGCAAGAGAACGGATAAGCCAGCCTCTTCAGGAAGCCCATGTGCCTCCTCAAGGAGCCTATCTTCCTCCCCAAAGGTCACAGGAGCCTCCCTCGAAAGCATATGTACCTCCACAGGTAACCCACATTCCTTCCCAGAGAGCGTATGAGCCTGTTCGGAAAAGTAATAGCATAAGTAATCCTCCCCAAGAAGCTTGTGCTTCAGCTATCTATGACAACGAGGAAAGAGCCAACGATAGAATAAGCCCTCCTTCCCAGGTAGCATATGTACCTAATTCTACGGAGCCAGACACTTCTTCTTCTATGAATCGGTTTGCACCAGACTTCCTACGAGAGATTCAAGAAGACAAATGGGATAACGAAAGTGAGGTCGCCCCTCCTTTTGAACTTGTGGACGATGCACACGACCAATTCCCACAAGACATCCCATCAATTTACGGGGAACATGAGAGTGCTCAATCTCATGAGAGATTGGACTTTGAGTCTAATTCCATACAGGAGCTACCCCACTTCACAGGCCCATGGGAAGCAAAGTCCACATGTATGAGAGCACCCACAGTCATGGTAAGGAACGACGACTCAGTCATACCGAGGAACACGGAGGTAGTAACGAACACCAAGGTGCAACGCGATCTCACTTTGGAAGAGCTGCCTGAGGATAGACCAAACGCGCAGAAATATGTAGCTAGTCAAGTAACTGAAACTGCAAAACCTCGTTCCCGGGTAGGATCCCATAGGACAGTACCGGAAATTCCCTTGGATAAGATAGGAGATATGTGTGAAGGTGAAGAAGGGAACACCTACCTTCCCATCACCTACCAGGACTACACCACGAAGGCAATTTTGGACTCAGGTGCAGGAGTTGCAATTGCCACCACCTCCTTATGGAAGCGTTGGGGCAAGCCAGCACTCAGGCCGACGAGAATGAAATTGCAGATGGCCGATGGCCACATAGAGAGACCCCTAGGATTGCTAGAAGGAATAACTCTCACCACTTGTGGTGTCGAGTTTGAACATAGTTTTGCTATCTGTGACTTCAGTAAAAATCATGCCTATGAGATGATTTTGGGAAGGCCATTTATGCGACAATTGCAAGTGGTACAGGATTGGGGAACCAACTCCTTGTATTTGCAACACTTGGGTGTTACGACCAAAGTCAATCTCAAAGATTATTCTCACAGAGATGTCCCTCCTATCCAATGGAATCCCATCCATAGAGCCAAAGATGATACAGAATCTGTGCATTCCATAGGATCAGGATCCTCCTGGATGCACGAAGACACTCACTTATGGATGTGCAAAGTAGCAGTGGAGGAAGAGAAGAGAGAAAAGGCCAGAGAAATAGGTGCAAACGAAACCCATAGACCCATTCAAGACCCAGCCTATGCACCTGTAGTTTTTCCGGACGAGGAATTTGAACCCCATGGCTGGGCAGAAATTTTAGCAACAATGGACGTAGCCATCAATGAAGAACAATGGACACCTCACTGTGATGAGGATGGCTATGATATTTCAGTCTTCTCCATAGAGCCAATCATGGGAGAGGCAGTTCTAGAAGAATGCGAACCTAGCCCTGATGCATATGAGGATGCAAGTGACTCCAATCTAGAGTCAATCATTATGGACCCACCATTTGCATCAGATGAAGAATACTTCCATGAAGTAGAATTTCAACCCCAGAGGCATGGAGAGGTTACAAATGATGTAAGATTAGCAACGCATATGACCCCTAAGGAAGAAGGAAAGAAACGAAAGAAGAGAGAAGCCTTACCAGAAGAGGAAGAATCTTTGTTTGAGGTCCCAGAAAATTTTAAGAAGTACGAGATAGATGACAGGAGAGTCATGATAAGAATGCCTAAACGAGAGGCACAATCAGGAGAGACCTATGATAACAAAGAAACCACCAAGAAAATAGTAGTGGCCATAGAAGAAGGAGAGGAGAGATGCACGTATATAGGCCATGACCTGACAGAAGAAGAAGAGTACGAATTGATTACCTTGCTAAGAGAATACAGAGATGTATTCGCTTGGAGTTACAAGGATTTGAAAGGTGTTGACCCTGACATATGCTCACACACCATCCCCATGACCTCAGATGCCAAACCCTCTAAGCAAAAGCCTTATACATATAACGATAACTATGCTGCTAAGATCAAGGAAGAGATAGATAGACTGGTCGAAGCTGGATTTATCTATGAAATTGAGCACACTGAATGGGTATCCCCCATCGTAGTGGTGCCCAAGAAGAATGGCAAGCTGCGTGTGTGCATTAACTTGAAAAAGGTTAATGCCGCCACGATTCGAGATAACTATCCGCTTCCCATCACAGAACATCTCTTAGAAAGAGTGGCAGGCAAGGAAGTGTACAGCTTCCTTGATGGATTTTCGGGCTACAATCAAGTAGCCATAGCTCCAGAGGATCAGCATAAGACAGCCTTTGCCACAGAATGGGGCATTTTTGCTTTTAGAGTAATGCCATTTGGGCTTACCAATGCACCAGCTACCTTCCAGAGGCTGATGTGCCATGTGTTTAAGGAGTTCCTGAGGAAGAGTTTAGAAGTCTATGTTGATGATCTCTGTGCTCATTCAAATGTTAGACAAACCCATATTCCTGAACTCAGACAAATCTTTGACAAATGTAGAGAATACCAAGTCTGCCTGAACCCAGAAAAGTGTGTTTTTATGGTCAGGCAAGGCAAGATCCTAGGACACATAGTGTCAAAGAATGGCATATCTACCGACGAAGAAGAGGTGAGAGCCATAGCAGAGCTACCTAGGCCAAAGAATGTCAAGGAAGTACAAGCTTTCATGGGGCATTGTGGTTATTATCGACGATTTATACACATGTATGCGGTCATTGCAAAGCCCATGTACGGACTTCTGACAAACTTTGAGTGGACGGATGAATGTGAGAATTCCTTCCAGGAGCTTAAACGAAGATTATGTTCAGCACCAATCTTGACCACACCAGATTGGAATAAGCCATTCCATGTTCACGTGGATGCATCCAATTATGCTATTGGATGTGTACTTGCACAACCTACTGGTGAAGGTAATATGGATCTTCCAATTGCCTATGCCAGTAGACAATTGAATGCGGCTGAACGAAATTATACCACTACTAAACGAGAAGGATTAGGCATGGTATATGCAGTTAAAAAGTTTAGACATTATTTGCTTGCAAATAAGTTTAAATTTTTTACGGACCATCAGGCATTGTTGTACTTAGTAAACAAGCCATGCAATACAGGTAGATTAGTAAGATGGTTTCTCTTACTAATGGAATATGACTTTGAGGTTGTGGTAAGAAAAGGTAGGACTCACTTGAGAGCAGATCATCTCTCTAGGCTCACATCGGGAGAAGCCCCACAAGGAGTGCCAGATGACCTTCCTGATGCTTACTTGTTTAATTTGGAAGTTATACCGCAGTGGGCTAAGCCATTGGTGCCAGTATTGACGTACGGGCCCAACCATCCAGTGGTAAACACACGGAATAGAGAGATCGTAAAAGCCCAAAAGTATCACATCATGGCCGGAAGCATGTACAAGCACACAGATCAAGGGATCTTGGCTTGTTGCGTAGAAGAGGATGAGTACGCTAAATGGTTGCAATTAGCACATGTAGGTGCATTAGAGCAACACCATTCAAAGCAACGAACTTTACAGACCTTAAAGAGACTCGGAGTACATTGGCCAACTATGGAAGCTGATGTCCAAAAGTTGTGCAAGGAATGCCCAATCTGTTGCACTAAACCACCTGTGGAACATGCCACTCTCTATCAAGTATCCATTGTGCCAGATTGGAGTGAACCTCTAGTATCATTCTTGAGGACAAACACATTCCCTCCAGACATGACTCTAGCTAGGAAAAGGAGTTTAGAACAAGAAGCCCAGGATTACTCACTCATAGGTGATAATCTATATAAGCGCGGTAAAGATGGTTACCTGAGGTTATGTGTCCATGAAAGTGAATATCTCAAGATCTTGGAAACTGCTCACCAAGGTGTAGCAGGAGGACACTTTGGACCAGATCGGGTGATCAAGGCAATATTGTTTGCGGGCTTCTGGTGGCCTACCCTTCACATGGATGCACATACCTATGTGAAAAGGTGTGATGTCTGTCAGAGGACTCAGTATCCTATACGCAAAGATGAGATGCCATTGAAACCTATGATGGGTGGACGTGCATTCTCTAAGTGGGGAATAGACTTCGTAGGTCCTATTAATCCCCCAGCTAAGGGTTCTCATGCGGAATACATCATTGTGGCAACAGATTATCTCACTAAGTGGGTAGAGGTAAAAGCTACAACCAAGAACGATGCTCAAACAACTGCCAAATTCTTGTTTGAGAATGTATTCACAAGATACGGGCTACCTATAGAGCTTGTAAGTGATAGAGGCACTCATTTCTTGAACGAAGTGATTGAAAATCTACTCCAAGAATTCTTGGTAATACACAAGAAGTCTGCCCCTTATCACCCTCAAGCTAATGGACAAGCTGAGAGCACTAATAAGATTCTATGCAATGTACTGACGAAATTAGTGAACACTAAACGCTCTGATTGGGACAAACAGCTACACCATGCTGTTTGGGCATACCGAGTTGCCTACAAAACGGTACTCCAAGCCACCCCCTTTCAGATGGTATTCGGCCAAAACGCTGTGCTACCCTTGGACTTCCTAATCCCTACATTGAGAGTAGCACAAGAACACGAATGGACGGGTCATGAGCTCTCCTCTAGGATCTTTGACCTTGAACGATTAGGGGAAACAAGACTAAGAGCCGCTGCAGGAATATATGCCGCCAAGAAGAGACAGAAGGCATATTTCGATGCCCATGTGAAGGATAAAGGCTTGAAAGTAGGAGATCTAGTCCTAGTCTATACACTCAAACAACACGCGAGGAAGCTAGAAAAGAGAGGCTACGGACCTATGATCATCAATAGGATCTCCACGAGCGGAGCAGTACAACTAGCCACGTTAGAGGGTGATGTTCTCCCAAACTATATTAGCGGTTGTAGAGTCAGGTTGTATCAGGAACCACTCACGGAGGAAATGCTCAGCCGACTCAACACTGCTAAGAAACGCAAAGAGGAAGAAAAGCGCATTCGAGAAGAGGCTCAAGCAGAGGCTTTAGAACGCATCAGAAGGATGATATTACGAAGGCAAGGTAGAGATCAGCCTGGAACGAATGACTATGCAGACCAAGGATTTCCCATAGCCCTGTGTGAAGTTGCAGGAACAAGCTCGAATAGAATAATTGATAGACGTCCTTTCATAACCATAGACATAGGACAAGGAAAGAGTACAAGAACCGTAAGAGCATTGATTGACTCAGGAGCTGCCACTAGCGCTGTTAAGTTGTCTTACTGTCAAGAGTTACAGTTAACTGTCCATCCTGTGGAAGCATACCTCATAGGATTGGGAGGCGTGGAAACCCCTTGCATGGGCGAGGTGGAACTTCCCCTCTACATTCACGAGGAGGCAATGAGCGTTAAAGTACTAGTGTGTCAAGATGAGGACCTCACTGAACCTCTCGTCTTGGGTCAAGATTGGATTTATGACCAAGCAGTCAATTTAAACCTAAGAAGTGGACTTCTCCAGGTTTGGATCAATCATAGTCGAGTTACAGTAGAATTAGACAATGGAGCACTCAAGGAACTAGGAAAGGCACAGACTCCTGGTCCTTCCAGGGTTACACATGAAGATGACCATGCTGTTCTTGTCCAAAACTATGTGTTGCAGAGGAATGATATTCGCAAAAAAGAAGTCAGGAATGCAACGGAACTCCCTTCTTTTCCAAAGGCTAGAAGGAGGCAGCAACCCAAGGTGGATCAAAGGCAGAAGAAGCAGAGTACTACCTATGTCCGAGATCAAAAGTACCTGCGCAGCAGAATGGCCCAGAAAATAAACCAGGTGTGGGTGCGGAAAAGCGAACAACTGGTTGCACTACCGTCAACTACAGGGGCAAAGCCTCTTATTAGTGACCAACAACACGACGCTAATAAGAAGTCTTTCAGAAATTCTTCTGCTAAAGTAAAATCTATTTGGGTGCCCAAGAAGTCGATGAAGGCAAGCCCACAATCAAGACAAATTTGGGTGCCTAAGGCTTGCTTGATGGCACAAGTCGCTACGCTGAGGCCACAACCTAAACAACATAACGCAGCTACGCATACTGCCAGTATTCACTCGTTCTCAACGCTCATGAACACACCAAGACCCAAGAGCGTGCATGTAATCAATTGTAAATGGGTCCCAAAAAGGCCTCGTTTTCAAACCACGACATCGAGGAAGCTCTCTAGAGACTCTCCGAAACCGAAAACAAAGCCCATTCACTGCATTTGGCAGCCTAGGGCCTGTAATAAACCCCCCGACCCCAATTTGTAAATTCATGCCCACTTACTAACTGCAGTAGTCTCCTAGGACAACACAAGCACTAACTACACACACTGTCTTCATGCACTTACTAACCACTAACTCACCATCCACCTCATGTTAATGTTGTAACGGGGACAACACAAATTTATTCTGTCCATTACGATGTTAACACTTGGTTCTATATTCTCACAGAACCAACCAGCAAACAGGGCCATGGCAGAAGCAGGTACCAGTTCTCAAGCCGGATCTGGTGCCCAGATTGTGGACATAGAAACACTTCTCCTTGAGCCACGTCTCACCGCAAGACCGCAAGAGCTTCAAGCAGTGCATGTGCTCCCCATCCAGGATCCTCCTCAAGGACACACTTCTCAAGTAGGTAAGCATGCGCATTGGTTCAGTGATGTTGCTGGACCACTGGGCGATGGAACCTATTTCTAGGAAGCAGAATTGGAATTCAATGGCAAATGGGGTCGATACCACTTTTTCGCACGCGAGTTTGAAAGCTATCAAAATGCCGAAGTCATGAGATCAGTTTGGATCAAAGCGGGTGTGGAAAGTTATTTCAGGACTCACTTACCAAAGCCGGATTTTTTACGATGTTCTTATCTGATCAGTACCATCACGCCAAGCAGAGCCAAGGGCGGCGACAGCACCTTTGTGTTGCCATCACTGCTGCCGGGTAATGAGCTTAAAAGATTCAAGTTGACCCTCAATCTGGTAAGAGAAGCATTGGGTATGTATGGCATGCACATCCCAACAGAAAAGGAAACCATGGTTCCAGGTCGAATGAAGCACAAAGATCTTAATAAGCTGAAGGACATGGTTGCGATGACACCTACCATTGCGCTTCACCTGCGAACCATCATGCAACATTTTGCTTTTCCCGCCCAAGAACGATTCACAATGCCCCCGAAAAAAATATGGTTCAGTTTATATCTAGCAGAAACCGAAAGCCTGCCCATCAATGTGCCACACTGGATCATAGATCAGATCCACCTAGCGCATCAAAGGTGGAACAAAAAACAGAAGAATGTGCTCCACGGGTGTTGTGCTCTGACCAGAATAATCTATAGATGCTTGGCTTATGACGTGCCTGTTCAGCGGGCACTCGTATGGTCCCGAGTCCAAGAATTCCAGAGACGACTATCAGCAGCAGGTCCCCCATCAAAGAAGATGAGGGGGGGAGTCCAACTACCCTGTGCCCAACCAAGGGGAGCTACCGCTACACCAGAAATCACCCCTCCCCAGACACGACGAGTTAGGCCATTCACAATCCGGCTACCAAGACCAAGCACAGAGGGGCCTAATCTGGTGTTTCCACCCATTCCATCCGATTTGGAATTTCCGCAGGGATTTACTCTTGAGGACCTCACGGATGAAGAAATTGCCAGATTAATCTATGACTCTAACATCGAAGCTGAAGCAGCGCGAGCTCAGGAACCACAACCCCAAACAACATCGGCCCCCACCCAACCACAAGTTGTAGAAGTCGATGTAGATGAACAAGAGGCAGGAGGAGACGAAGAAGAAGCCGACGAAGAACAACATCAAGAATATGACGAACTCTCCGAGTTAGCAAGTGCCCCAGCATATTCGGCACAAATCAAGAGACTATATCGAACCATGCGACTGGTTCAGGAACAGCATCAGATGTCTCTAGAACAGGGCAAAAGACTCATGAACGACTTGCTAGCTGAGGAAGGTGTGGACGAGTTGTTCATTGAGTCCATGAACCTTCATGCCGACGCTGTAGGACTGGACGAGGCCATTCATGAGGCAATGGCCTACATCCACAGGTTTGAAAAAAGAGTTCTCGTTCGTCCCAGGAGGTCCGGGAAGCAAATTCACATCAATACATCAGCACCAGGCGAGGCAGCGCAAGCTGAAGAATATCAGGAAGCACCGTTGTCACCACCATCCCCACCTCACACTACACAATTCACTCCACCACAGGACACTAGCACTACCACATCCACTACCACTACCATTATCATGGGCATCCCACTCTCTCCGGGAATCCAATACGGGGGAGTCACCATGCCCACCTTCACCACCCTGTTCACCGATGTCACATCCACTCCACCCACGATTCCCATCTACACCGTCACTCAAACAGTTGACACGATGGAAACATCACCTGCCACAGCACCACTCCCTCCCCCCATGCCACCTTCACCACCCATACCCCCTCCCCCCACATCTCCACGTACATCCACATCATTCACCTCTCCCATTCCCGCCCCCATTCCCGCCCCCATTCCCCCTGCATCTTCACCCCTCCCAGCACTATTTAATGTAAATAACATATTTTTAGCATTAAACCAAGGTGTATACCAGCTCCAGCATGAGTACAAAGCTCTGGACAACCGGTATCAGCAACTGGAAACGCACCATCAGAACTTACAAAGACAATTTCACATTCTACAAACAGAAAATGCAGAACTGAATCAACGCTACACGACGCTTGAGCAGGCTCACCAAACATTATTGGCGGCACCCCAACCATCGACAGAATCAGGTGCCAAACAACTAGAAGCTTTGCTCGAGGTATACCAAGCCGATAATCTCAAAGTCCGGCGTAACTTGGCACTTCTCAGAAAACACATGGCGGCCGCCCTTGAGGAAAACAAGAGACTGCAGCAGCAAAATGAAGCAAATCTAGAAGCAGCAATGGAAGGCTCTCCACACGAAATTGATCCAGAGCAGTTTAAAGCTGTGCCCTCAGAGACAATGAAGACCATCTTGGACAGCTATGCAGATCTATTAGAAGCTCATGATGACTTGGAAAGGGAACGTGATGCGCTGCGCAATCAACTCCAAGAGCAACAGACAGCACCCAAAGTCATAGAAACGACCACGACTTCAGAGGAAGTCAAGGCATTGAAAGAGCAGGTGGCCGAATTACAGGCAAGATTACTCACACATGAAAGGCAACCCTCTCCAGTTGTCGAACCAGAACCCGAGGATTTGGTACCCATCGAGGTAGATGAGACGTATGAGGAACCTTACGTTCCTATGCCAATGCCAGGTGGTGAGCAAACCGCAGAAGGAATGGATACGTTAGAAATCGAAGTACCTGAGTGGCTCCAAACACTAGAGAAAACGGCATCAACTCATGAAGATCGAGTGGCAGTTCAGATCCAATCTATGGCAAAGATAGAGGACACTATTATTAAATCAGAATACTTCCGCAGCATGTCCCACCATAGATGGATCGGAACCAATGATGATCAATACGTGCCATATTGTATACTCCTGGCGGACTACAATGCAGAAATCCAACATAGATGTGGCAAACCTCCAATGTTTGCTACACAATTTGGGCTAGATGATATCCCAGAGAGCGCCAAAAAAGGATCCATTCATCAACCCACTTGGAGGATCCGACTCCTCGAAACCTACCCGGAGATGGTTCGCACCTGGACGAATATGCCTCTTTTTATTAAATATAACCCTTGTTATGTTCCTGTACTCCGCAGACGCACATGGCCAGAGTTTACCATTGCAGTCAAGAATATCAAGGGATGCGCCAAATGGTTAAACTACGTCTATCTAGCACCCCCTCAAGGGCCTCCCACCGTCAATTACATGATTTCCACTATACGGCACTGGAGCATCCGATTAAGGAATACCCCTGATGTAATGGCCCAGATGTGCATGAAAATTTTTGAGTTAATGCTTATTACATTCAGGACATTCAAGAATATCAAGGACCCACACTTCTCAGGCGTCGGATTCCTTACAGGAAACCAAGATTTAGTTTATGACATGAGCACCACTCCTTCTATAGAGGTGATATACGCTTGGCACGCCAGAATAAAATACCTCCCAGCCTGCTTTAAACAAACATTCGAAGAGATGTTCATAACAGGGTTCTGGGAATACCACTCAGAAATATTTGTACCCAGACCCTCACATCTCCTCCATTTATTTGCTGTGGAGCGAACCATTCACTCAGAGCAGTTACGGGTGCCACACCCAGATGTCCCAGGGCCAGTCAATTGGGATGCATTGCTGACAGATCTAGCAAGGGGACTCAGGTTAGAAGAACACCACCTCGCCGCCGATGTTGTACAATACTACGTCCAAAAAGCAGCTAGACAAGGGTCTGTCAGGGGCGACAGACGCGAGAGTGGGGGGGGTGTTGGCAGTAGCCTTGGTACACCAGGACTTACAAGACGTGAAAGTCAAAGAAGGGAGTCAGAGCGAAGGGACAGCACAAGCAAACAGGGCAGTCAAAGAAGATCTGGCAAGTAGGCCAATATTTTTTCAAGACATTAATGCAAATCAAGAGATGGACATGCAGGGAGGAAGAGCAAGTAGGGAGCTCGAAGATATGTATGGCAGATCACGAGAAGAAATCCCTACAACAATAGTGATTTTTATCACTAACAATCATCTGTAAATATCATTTCACATTTTTGTAGCTCCATTTTGTGCAAGCCAAGGAGTCCTTGAGCTTGAGGAGCCTTAGAAGTAGTTGCGTATCAATTTTCGTATTTTTTAGATCTCGTTTGAGCCCCCAAATAAGCCCTGGAACCTAATTTTTAACTAGGCCGGACACTAGGTCTGGACAGGGCCAAAAGCTAGTCAAAAACTATAAAAAGAGCTAGAGAGCTCATTTTTGAGGTTAGATTGTAATTGAAACGAACTTGTAAGAGCATTTTGAAAGTAATCTAAAAGCTCCATTGATCCTCACTCTTTGTCTTACCTTGTGTGCGCGTGTGTGTGTGTATGTGTGTGCATGCTTGTGTGCTTCTCACTCACGCACTTGTGCCGCCACTTGCTCGAGGTCTTCATACCATCCTCACGTCTTCCCGGATTGACATTAAAGGAGGTGCTACTCATCATTGAGCTACAGAGTGCTTCTTTTGTCGCAAGCAACTCATTGCCGATTTCTTCTACCTGATCCATGTTTTCACTATAACTTACGGCAAGTTTACCATTGACCATATTCAATTGTTTTTGGAGCTCATTGGTGTCTTGAATGTACTTATGTTCCCATTCTGTTCTTAATGTGTGCTCTTGTTTCAGCAATTCTGCATATTTCGCAATCTGATCTCTTAATTCTTTTTGGTCAATATCTGTAGTCTCTTGTTTTTCGAGAGGTTGATCATATAGCAACGACTTCATCAATTCTTTATTTCTGTTTCATAAATTGTCATTTTCCTCCATGTACACCTTTAGTTGTGTTTCCAGTAAGTTGCTTCTAGCTTTCATTCTCTCTTTGTCTGCTTCACTGGCTTCATGTAATCTTTGTAAATCTGTCAGTTGTGTTTGTAGCTGATGATGCTGGTTCATCAATGTATCACATTGTGTTTTGACTGCGTGAAACTCCATGTCTTTGGTTGCAATTTCTTTCTGGGCCTAGATGAGTTGTGTAGATAGTTGTTCACTCATAATTTGAAACTGATTCATTTCCCTCATGGCCTAGTCGTAATCTGCATCTGTATCCATCATTTGTTGTTGTGTAGCCATGGCTGTTTGGATCATTTGCTTGATAACAAGTTTTAATTGAGTGACATCCACATTTAACCAAGTGGTAGGTATACTAGGTTCGGCTCCTGTTGTCACATCTTTCCCTTGAGCCACGTGTAATGTGGTTTCATGGGGCTGCCTGATATGAAGTTGGATCTTCGACTCAGCCTCCATGTGGTCAATCTTGCCTTGAGGTGTATCATCTGGCACTTCAATCACAGTTGGCTCTTTGTTTTGTAGTATTCCCGAGTCTGCGTTCACTAGAGTTTGTATTTCTTCTTTGAGAGGTGGCATGGGAGCTTGATTTGTCACGGGGACTTCTTTCACGCTTATCTGTGATTGGTCATTCAGTTGAATCACATGCATGTTGTCACGGGGTTGTTCTATGTTCTTTGCTTGCAACTGTTGGTTTTCCGGTGTGACTTCGACTTGATTAATCTCTGTCCAATCTTCATTGTGCATTTCTGTTTGTATATCCGTATCCAAGGTGTCTTTTTCGTGACTGGATTCTGTATCAGGGCTAGAACCTTCTAAACCTAATTCTTTATATATGGCCACTTGTTTAGGAGTCTGTTATTTATCTTTCATTCTCCTTTCTTTGCTTGCTTGCCTGTAATGGTGACCTTGGATATTAAAATTTACTTGCCCCCGCATATACTGATGTGTTTCTTCTAGGGAAATGGAGAGATCTCTTTTAGTAATTGGTTTTTGAGTCCCAAGAATCTGTGGCAATGTGTGTGTCCTCTTTGATTGGGGCGTAGCCTTGGCTTCTTCCTCCCTAAGACGCTTTGTACCCCTCATGGGTTTCTTTGAACTGGTTCCTGCTTCGTCCATAGAGATGACTGTATTCTTTTTCTTTGGAACCGTCGCTGACTTGGCATATTTGGCGAGCTCTACTGAGGTTGGCATCACACGCAAGCAGTTCTTCATATCCAGTGCCTCATAAATAAGTAGGGTCAAGGCCGAACTACCATTCAGAAACTTTTTCTGACCCCACTTCTTCTTTGCTTCAAATAGACGTTCTTGAACATATGGAGTCATATTTACTTGATTGCCGACTTGCCTCATAGCATGTGAGAGCAGTTGCACCACGATCTTTTGAGGTGTTGTATATCTATGCATGCTTGGAAAACGAAAGTGCTGGTGCACTAAGCGAATAGCCTCTTCAATATCAGTTCTGTTGATTTCCAAAAAGGATCTCTTTTTCGGATCATGACATTCATCTTTGACATTCGTGATTCCCTCTTGATTCCACCCGAAAGCTCTGTTAATCAACTCATGAATGAATTGAATTGTCTTCCAGGCACCAACTTTATCTAGTACTCGTGCCTCAGGAACTGACAGCTTATTCGATGCAGGCTTAAGTGTATTCATCACTTGCATACATCTCTGAAAATCTGGTAGATAAATAGGTAGTCTGAGGAATGCATCCATTCCTGCTTGTGTCCAGACATCTGTCATGCGCAGTAATCCTTGTATGATTGTCTTAAAGTCTTGGGACATGATAGGGAAGTAGTGATCCCTGTCCATGATTTCGATAGTGGTCATGAAAATGAGATCCGATACTAGTTGGTCATCCAGAAACCAATGGCCTCTTGCTTTTGTTATTGATTCTAATGGAAGAAGCTGAACCTCTTCCTCTTGTGTTGCTTCGGAATTAGTAGATGCCATCTGCACTCAATATAGAGTATGAATTAGTGGCAAGATAGTATCAAAAATCCTCCTTCATTTGTCTTTCATAAGTTTGGCAGTGCTCCGCGTGAATGGTGTCGTCCCTTCCCCGTGGGTGTGAGAAAGGTAATACGTGGGTTTTTTCCTATTTCTAGGTATTTTTATGAAAGAAAAACAGAAAAGTTAGTTCATAGCCGAAGCGGTTATTAATTTTTTAATAATTTTCTTTAGATTATGTACAAGTGCTCTCCTATTTCCCAAGAGGAAAACGTGCTTCACTATCCTGAAATAGAAGAATAACGTGCCAAATGCTTGGCCTTGTAATGTGGCCCTATTATGCATACTTTGGATTCTTGTAACTCCAAATGCGTGCAACTCGAATTATTTGGTAGATGTATACAGCTTGTCTTGTCTTTCGGCATCCAAATCTGCTTTATTCTGTTGAGAGAAATCGTGTTACCAACCTTCCTGGTGAATGTGATGCTTCTCATTTGGTGCTTTTGCTTTGTCTACTTTTTGAATCTTGGGATGACGTGTGAATTGTATGTAGACTCCTGCTCTATCCTGTAGCAGTTTCGCTTCTGTCGTTTTGCCTTTAGACCATACTGATTGTAGCTCAATGATGAGTAGCACCTCCTTTAATGTCAATCCGGGAAGACGTGAGGATGGTATGAAGACCTCGAGCAAGTGGCGGCACAAGTGCGTGAGTGAGAAGCACACAAGCATGCACACACATACACACACACGCGCACACAAGGCAAGACAAAGAGTGAGAATCAATGGAGCTTTTTAGATTACTTTCAAAATGCTCTTACAAGTTCGTTTCAATTACAATCTACCCTCAAAAATGAGCTCTCTAGCTCCTTTTATAGTTTTTGACTAGCTTTTGGCCCTGTCCAGACCTAGTGTCCGGCCTAGTTAAAAATTAGGTTCCAGGGCTTATTTGGGGGTTCAAACGAGATCTAAAAATTATGAAAATTGGTACGCAACTACTTCTAAGGCTCCTCAAGCTCAAGGACTCCTTGGCTTGCACAAAATGGAGCTACAAAAATGTGAAATGAGATTTACAATGATTATTAGTGATAAAAATCACTGTTGTTGTAGGGATTTCTTCTAGTGATCTGCCATACATATCTTCAAGCTCCCTACTTGCTCTTCTTCCTTGCATGTCCATCTCTCTGATTTGCATTAATGTCTTGAAAAAATATTGGCCTACTTGCCAGATCTTCTTTGACTGCCCTGTTTGCTTGTGCTGTCCCTTCTTTGACTTTCACGTCTTGTAGATCCTGATGTACCAAGGCTACTGCCAACACCCCCCCCACTCTCGCGTCTGTCGCCCCTGACAGACCCTTGTCTAGCTGCTTTTTGTACGTAGTATTGTACAACATCGGCGGCGAGGTGGTGTTCTTCTAACCTGAGTCCCCTTGCTAGATCTGTCAGCAATGCATCCCAATTGACTGGCCCTGGGACATCTGGATGTGGCACCCGTAGCTGCTCTGAGTGAATGGTTCGCTCCACAGCAAATAAATGGAGGAGATGTGAGGGTCTGGGTACAAATATTTCTGAGTGGTATTCCCAGAACCCTGTTATGAACATCTCTTCGAATGTTTGTTTAAAGCAGGCCGGGAGGTATTTTATTCTGGCGTGCCAAGCGTATATCACCTCTATGGAAGGAGTGGTGCTCATGTCATACACTAAATCTTGGTTTCCTGTAAGGAATCCGACGCCTGAGAAGTGTGGGTCCTTGATATTCTTGAATGTCCTGAATGTAATAAGCATTAACTCAAAAATTTTCATGCACATCTGGGCCATTACATCAGGGGTATTCTTTAATCGGAGGCTCCAGTGCCTTATAGTGGAGATCATGTAATTGACGGTGGGGGGCCCTTGAGGGGGTGCTAGATAGACGTAGTTTAACCATTTGGCGCATCCCTTGATATTCTTGACTGCAATGGTAAACTCTGGCCATGTACGTCTGCGGAGTACAGGAACATAACAAGGGTTATATTTAATAAAAAGAGGCATATTCGTCCAGGTGCGAACCATCTCCGGATAGGTTTCGAGGAGTCGGATCCTCCAAGTGGGTTGATGAATGGAGCCTTTTTTAGCACTCTCTGGGATGTCATCTGGCCCAAATTGTGTGGCAAACGTTGGAGGTTTGCCACATTTATGTTGGATTTCTGCATTGTAGTCCGCCAGGAGTATACAATAGGGCACATATTGATCATCATTGGTTCCGATCCATCTATGGTGGGACATGCTGCGGAAGTATTCTGATTTAATAATAATGTCCTCTATCTTTGCCATGGATTGGATCTGAACTGCTACTCGATCTTCATGAGTTGATGCCGTTTTCTCTAGTGTCTGGAGCCACTCAGGTACTTCGATTTCTAGCGTATCCATTCCTTCTTCCGTTTGTTCACCACCTGGCATTGGCATAGGAACGTAAGGTTCCTCATACGTCTCATCTACCTCGATGGGTACCAAATCCTCGGGTTCTGGTTCGACAACTGGAGAGGGTTGCCTTTCATGTGTGAGTAATCTTGCTTGTAATTCGGCCACCTGCTCTTTCAATGCCTTGACTTCCTCTGAAGTCGTGGTCGTTTCCGTGACTTTGGGTGCTGTCTGTTGCTCTTGGAGTTGATTGCGCAGCGCATCACGTTCCCTTTCCAAGTCATCATGAGCTTCTAATAGATCTGCATAGCTGTCCAAGATGGTCTTCATTGTCGCTGAGGGCACCGCTTTAAACTGCTCTGGATCAATTTCGAGTGGAGCGCCTTCCATTGCTGCTTCTAGATTAGCTTCATTTTGCTGCTGCAGCCTCTTGTTTTCTTCTAGGGCGGCCGCCATGTGTTTTCTAAGAAGTGCCAGGTTACGCCGGACTTTGAGATTATCGGCTTGGTATACCTCGAGCAGAGCTTCTAGTTGTTTGGCACCTGATTCTGTCGATGGTTGGGGTGCTGTCAGTAATGTCTGGTGAGCCTGCTCAAGCGTCGCGTAGCGTTGATTCAGTTCTGCATTTTCTGTTTGTAGAATGTGAAATTGTGTTTGTAAGTTCTGGTGGTGCGTTTCCAGTTGCTGATACCGGTTGTCCAGAGCTTTGTACTCATGTTGGAGCTGGTATACACATTGGTTTAATGCAAAAAATATGTTATTTACATTAAATAATGTTGGGAAAGGTGAAGATGCAGGGGGAATGGGGGCGGGAATGGGAGAGGTGAATGCTGTGGATGTAAGTGGAGATGTGGGTGGAGGGGGTATGGGTGATGAAGGTGGCATGGGGGGAGGGAGCGGTGCTGTGGCAGGTGATGTTTCCATCGTGTCAACTGTTTGAGTGACTGTGTAGATGGGAATCGTTGGTGGAGTGGATGTGACATCGGTGAACAGGGTGGTGAAGGTGGGCATGGTGACTCCCCCGAATTGGATTCCCGGGGAGAGTGGGATGCCCATGACAACGGTAGTGGTAGCGGATGTGGTAGTGTTAGTGTCCAGCGGTGGAGTGAATTGTGTAGTGTGAGGTGGGGATGGTGGTGATAACGGTGCTTCGTGATATTCTTCTGCTTGCGTTGACTCGCCAGGTGCTGATGTATTGATGTGAATTTGCTTTCCGGACCTCCTGGGACGAGTAGGAACTCTTTTTTCAAACCTGTGGATGTAGGCCATTGCCTCATGGATGGCCTCGTCCAGTCCTACAGCGTCGGCATGAAGGTTCATGGACTCAATGAACAAATCATCCACACCTTCCTCTGCTAGCAAGTCGTTCATGAGTCTTTTGCCCTGTTCGAGAGACATCTTATGCTGTTCCTGAACCAGTCGCATGGTTCGATATAGTCTCTTGATCTGTGCCGAATATGCTGGGGCACTTGCTAACTCGGAGAGTTCGTCATATTCTTGCTGTTGTTCTTCGTCGGCTTCTTCTTCGTCTCCTCCTGCCTCTTGTTCGTCTACATCGACTTCTACCACTCGGGGTTGGGTGGGGGCCGATGTTGTTTTGGGTCGTGGTTCCTGATCTCGTGCTGCTTCCGCTTCGAGGTTAGAGTCATAGATTAATCGAGCAATTTCCTCATCCGTGAGGTCCTCAAGAGTAAATCCCTGCGGGAATTCCAAATCGGATGGAATGGGGGGAAAAACCAGATTAGGCCCCTCCGTGCTTGGTCTTGGTAACCGGATTGTGAATGGCCTAACTCGTCGTGTCTGGGGAGGAGTGATTTCTGGTGTAGCGGTAGCTCCCCTTGGTTGAGCACAGGGTAGTTGGACTCCCCCTCTCATCTTCTTGGATGGGGGACCTGCTGTTGATAGTCTTCTTTGGAATTCTTGGACTCGGGACCATACGAGTGCCCGCTGAACAGGCACGTCATAAGCCAAGCATCTGTAGATTATTCTGGTCAATGCACAACACCCGTGGAGTACATTCTTCTGTTTCTTGTTCCACCTTTGATGTGCTAGGTGGATCTGGTCTATTATCCAGTGTGGCACATTGATGGGTAGGCTTTCGGTTTCTGCTAGATATAAACTGAACCATATTTTTTTCGGGGGCATTGTGAATCGTTCTTGGGCGGGAAACGCAAAATGCTGCATGATGGTTCGCAGGTGAAGCGCAATGGTAGGTGTCATGGCTACCATATCCTTCAACTTATTCAGATCCTTGTGCTTCATTCGACCTGGGACCATGGTTTCCTTTTCTGTGGGGATGTGCATGCCATACATTCCCAAAGCTTCTCTTACCAGATTGAGGGTCAACTTGAATCTTTTGAGCTCATTACCCGGCAGCAGTGATGGCAACACAAAGGTGCTGTCGCCGCCCTTGACCCTGCTTGGCGTGATTGTACTGATCAGATATGAACATCGTAAAAAATCCGGCTTTGGTATGTGGGTCCTGAAATAACTTTCCACACCTGCTTTGACCCAAACTGATCTCATGACCTCGGCATTTTGGTAGCTTTCAAATTCGCGTGTGAAAAAGTGGTATCTACCCCATTTGCCATTGAACTCCAATTCTGCCTCCCAGAAGTAGGTTCCATCGCCCAGTGGTCCAACAACATCACTGAACCAATGCGCATGCTTACCTACTTGAGAAGTGTGTCCTTGAGGAGGATCCTGGATGGGGAGCACATGCACATCTTGAAGCTCTTGCGGTCTTGCAGTGAGGCGTGGCTCAAGGAGAAGTGTTTCGATGTCCACGATCTGGGGACCAGATCCGGCTTGAGAGCTGGTACCTACTTCTGCCATGGCCTGTTTGCTGATTGGTTCTGTGAGAATATAGAACCAAGTGTTAACATTGTAATGGACAAAATAAATCCGTTGTTGTCCCCGTTACAACATTAACATAAGGTAGAAGGTGAGTTAGTGGTTAGTAAGTGCATGCAGATAGTGTGTGTAGTTAGTGATTGTGTTGTCCTAGGAAACTATTGCAGTTAGTCAGTGGGTTATGAATTTACAAATTGGGGTCGGGGGGTTTATTACAGACCCTAGGCTGCCAAATGCAGTGGGTGGGCTGTGCTTTCGGTTTCGGAGAGTCTCTACAGAGCCTTCTCGGTGTCGTGGTTTGAAGATGAGGCCTTTTTGGGACCCATTTACAATTGATTACATGTACGCTCTTGGGTTTTGGTGTGTACATGAGTGTTGAGAACGAGTGAAATCTGGCAGTATGCGTCGCTGCGTTATGCTGTTTAAGTTGTGGCCTCAGCGTAGCTACTTGTGCCATCAAGCAAGCCTTAGGCACCCAAATTTGTCTTGATTGTGGGCTTGCCTTCATCGACTTCTTGGGCACCCAAATAGATTTTATTTTAGCAGAAGAATTTCTGAAAGACTTCTTATTAGCGTCGCGTTGTTGGTCACTAATAAGAGGCTTTACCCCTGTAGTTGACGGTGGTGCAACTGGTCGTTCGCCTTTCCGCACCCATACCTGATCTATTTGCTGGGCTGTTCTGCTGCGCAGGTACTTTTGATCTCTGACATAGGTAGTACCCTGCTTCTTCTGCCTTTGATCCACCTTGGGTTGCTGCCTCTTTCCAGCCTTTGGAAAAGAAGGGAGTTCCTTTGCATTCCCGACTCCTTTTTTGCGAATATCATTCCTCTGCAACACATAGTTTTGGACAAGAACATCATGGTCATCTTCATGTGTACCCCTGGAAGGACCAGGAGTCTGTGCCTTTCCTAGTTCCTTGAGTGCTTGATTGTCTAATTCTATTGTAACTCGACTATGATTGACCCAAACCTGGAGAAGTCCACTTCTTAGGTTTAGGTTGACTGTTTGGTCATAAATCCAATCTTGACCTAGGACAAGAGGCTCAGTGAGATCCTCATCCTGACACACTAGTACTTTAACTGTCATTGCTTCATCATGAATGTAGAGGGGAAGTTCCACCTCGCCCATGCAAGGGGTTTCCACGCCTCCCAATCCTATAAGATATGCCTCCACAGGATTGACAGTTAACTGTAACTCTTGACAGTAAGACATTCTAACAGCACTAGTGGCTGCACCTGAGTCAATCAAGGCTCTTACGGTCCTTGCACTCTTTCCTTGTCCTATATCTAAGGTTACGAAAGGACGTCTATCAATTATCCTATGCGAGCTTGTTCCTGTGACTTCACACATTGCCACATGATATCCTTGATCTGCATAGTCATTTGTCCTAGGCTGCTCTCTACCTTGCCTGCGTAATTTCATTCTTCTAATGCGTTCTAAAGCTTCTGCTTGAGCTTCTTCTCGCACTCGCTTTTCTTCCTCTTTGCGTTTCTTAGCAGTATTGAGTCGGCTAAGCATTTCTTCTGTGAGGGGTTCCTGGTACAACTTGACTCTGCAACCACTAATATAATTTGGGAGAACATCACCCTCTAATGTGGCCAATTGTACCGCTCCGCTTGTGGAGATCCTATTGATGATCATAGGTCCGTAGCCTCTCTTTTCTAGCTTCCTCGCGTGTTGTTTGAGTGTATAGACCAAGACTAGATCTCCTGCTTTCAGGCCTTTATCCTTCACATGGGCATCGAAATATGCCTTCTGTCTCTTCTTGGCTGCATATATCCCTGCAGCGGCTCTCAGTCTTGTCTCTCCTAATCGTTCAAGGTCAAGGATCCTAGAGGAGAGCTCGTGACCTGTCCATTCGTGCTCTTGTGCTACTCTCAATGTAGGGATCAGGAAGTCCAAGGGTAGCACAGCATTTTGGCCGAATACCATCTGAAAGGGGGTGGCTTGGAGCACCGTTTTGTAGGCAACTCGGTATGCCCAAACAGCATGGTGTAGCTGTTTGTCCCAATCAGAGCGTTTAGTGTTCACTAGTTTTGTCAGTACATTGCATAAAATCTTATTAGTACTCTCAGCTTGTCCATTAGCTTGAGGGTGATAAGGGGCAGACTTCTTGTGTATTACCAAGAATTCTTGGAGTAGATTTTCAATCACTTCGTTCAAGAAATGAGTGCCTCTATCACTTACAAGCTCTATGGGTAGTCCATATCTCGTGAATACGTTCTCGAACAAGAATTTGGCCGTTGTTTGAGCATCGTTCTTGGTTGTAGCTTTTACCTCTACCCACTTGGTGAGATAATCTGTTGCCACAATGATGTATTCTGCATGAGAACCTTTCGCTGGGGGATTAATAGGACCTACGAAGTCTATTCCCCACTTAGAGAATGCACGTCCACCCATCATAGGTTTCAGTGGCATCTCATCTTTGCGTATAGGATACTGAGTCCTTTGACAGATATCACACCGTTTCACATAGGTATGTGCATCCATGTGAAGGGTGGGCCACCAGAAGCCCGCAAACAATATTGCCTTGATCACCCGATCTGGTCCAAAGTGTCCTCCTGCTACACCTTGGTGAGCAGTTTCTAAGATCTTAAGATATTCACTCTCATGGACACATAATCTCAGGTAACCATCTTTACCGCGCTTATATAGATTATCACCTATGAGTGAATAATCCAGGGCTTCTTGTTCTAAACTCCTTTTCCTAGCTAGAGTCATGTCTGGGGGGAATGTGTTTGTCCGCAAGAATGATACTAGAGGTTCACTCCAATCTGGCACAATGGATATTTGATAGAGAGTGGCATGTTCCACAGGTGGTTTAGTGCAACAGATTGGGCATTCTTTGCACAACTTTTGGACATCCGCTTCCATAGTTGGCCAGTGCACTCCGAATCTCTTTATAGTTTGTAACGTTCGTTGCTTCGAATGGTGTTGCTCTAGTGCACCTACATGTGCTAATTGCAACCATTTAGCGTACTCATCCTCTTCTACGCAACAAGCCAAGATCCCTTGATCTGTGTGCTTGTACATGCTGCCTGCCATGATATGGTACTTTTGGGCTTTTACAACCTCTCTATTCCGTGTGTTTACCACTGGATGGTTAGGTCCGTATGTCAAGACTGGTACCAAAGGCTTAGCCCACTGCGGTACAACTTCCAGATTAAACAAGTAAGCATCAGGAAGGTCATCTGACTCTCCTTGTGGGGCTTCTCCCGATGTGAGCCTAGAGAGATGATCTGCTCTCAAGTGGGTTCTACCTTTTCTTACCACAACCTCAAAATCATATTCCATTAGCAGGAGAAACCATCTTACTAATCTTCCCGTATTGCATGGCTTGTTTACTAAGTACAACAATGCCTGATGGTCCGTAAAAAATTTAAACTTATTTGCAAGCAAATAATGTCTAAACTTTTTAACGGCATATACCATGCCTAATCCTTCTCGTTCAGTAGTGGTATAATTTCGTTCAGCCGCATTCAATTGTCTACTGGCATAGGCAATTGGAAGATCCATATTACCTTCACCAGTAGGTTGTGCGAGCACACATCCAATAGCATAATTGGATGCATCCACGTGAACATGGAATGGCTTATTCCAATCTGGTGTGGTCAAGATTGGTGCTGAACACAATCTTCGTTTAAGCTCTTGGAAGGAATTCTCACATTCACCCGTCCACTCAAAGTTTGTCAGAAGTCCGTACATGGGCTTTGCAATGACAGCATACATGTGTATAAATCGTCGATAATAACCGCAATGCCCCATGAAAGCTTGTACTTCCTTGACATTCTTTGGCCTAGGTAGCTCCGCTATGGCTCTCACTTTTTCTTCGTCAGTAGATATGCCATTCTTTGACACTATGTGTCCTAGAATCTTACCTTGCCTTACCATAAAAACGCACTTTTCTGGGTTCAGGCAGACTTGGTACTCTCTACATTTGTCAAAGATCTGTCTGAGTTCCGGGATATGAGTTTGTCTAACGTTGGAATGAGCACAAAGATCATCAACATAGACTTCTAAACTCTTCCTCAGGAATTCCTTAAACACATGGCACATCAACCTCTGGAAGGTAGCTGGTGCATTGGTGAGCCCAAATGGCATTACTCTAAAAGCAAAAATGCCCCATTCTGTGGCAAAGGCTGTCTTATGCTGATCCTCTGGAGCTATGGCTACTTGATTGTAGCCCGAAAATCCATCAAGGAAGCTGTACACTTCCTTGCCTGCCACTCTTTCTAAGAGATGTTCTGTGATGGGAAGCGGATAGTTATCTCGAATCGTGGCGGCATTAACCTTTTTCAAGTTAATGCACACACGCAGCTTGCCATTCTTCTTGGGCACCACTACGATGGGGGATACCCATTCAGTGTGCTCAATTTCATAGATAAATCCAGCTTCGACCAATCTATCTATCTCTTCTTTGATCTTAGCGGCGTAATTATCGTTATATGTATATGGCTTTTGCTTAGAGGGTTTGGCATCTGAGGTCATGGGGATGGTGTGCGAGCATATGTCCGGGTCAACCCCTTTCAAATCCTTGTAACTCCAAGCGAATACATCTCTGTATTCTCTTAGCAAGGCAATCAATTCGTGCTCTTCTTCTTCTGTCAGGTCATGGCCTATATACGTGCATCTCTCCTCTCCTTCTTCTAGGGCCACTACTATTTTCTTGGTGGTTTCTTTGTTATCATAGGCCTCTCCTGATTGTGCCTCTCGTTTAGGCATTCTTATCATGACTCTCCTGTCATCTATCTCATACTTCTTAAAATTTTCTGGGACCTCAAACAAAGATTCTTCCTCCTTTGGTGAGACTTCTTTCTTCTTTCGTTTCTTTCCTTCTTCCTTCGGGGTCATATGTGTTGCTAATCTTACAACATTTGTAACCTCTCCATGCCTCTGGGGTTGAAATTCTACTTCATGGAAATATTCCTCATCTGCTGCAAATGGTGGATCCATAATGATTGACTCTAGATCGGAGTCACTTGCATCCTCAAATGCATCAGGGCTAGGTTCGCATTCTTCTAGAACAGCCTCTCCCATGATGGGCTCTATGGAGAAGACTGAAATATCATAGCCATCCTCATCACAGTGAGGTGTCCATTGTTCTTCGTTGATGGCTACGTCCATTGTTGCTAAGATTTCGGCCCAACCGTGAGGTTCAAATTCTTCGTCTGGAAAAACTACAGGTGCATAGGCTGGGTCTTGAATGGGTCTATGAGTTTCGTTCGCACCTACCTCTCTGGCTTTCTCTCTCTTCTCTTCTTCTACTGCTACCTTGCACATCCATAAGTGAGTATCTTCATGCATCCATGAGGATCCAGATCCTAGGGAATGCACCGATTCTGTGTCATCTTTGGCTCTATGGATGGGATTCCATTGGATAGGAGGGACATCTCTGTGAGAATAATCTTTGAGATTGACTTTGGTCGTAACGCCCAAGTGTTGCAAATACAAGGAGTTGGTTCCCCAATCCTGTACCACCTGCAACTGTCGCATGAATGGTCTTCCCAAAATCATCTCATAGGCATGATTTTTGCTGAAGTCACATATGGCAAAGGTGTGTTCAAACTCGACACCACAAGTGGTGAGAGTTATTCCTTCTAGCAATCCTAGGGGTCTCTCTATGTGACCATCGGCCATCTGCAATTTCATTCTCGTCGGCCTGAGTGCCGGCTTGCCCCAACGCTTCCAGAGGGAAGTAGTGGCAATTGCAACTCCTGCACCTGAGTCCAAAATTGCCTTAGTGGTGTAGTCCTGGTAGGTAATGGGAAGATAGGTGTTCCCTTCTTCACCTTCACACATGTCTCCTATTTTATCCAAGGGAATTTCTGGCACTGTCCTATGGGATCCTACCCGGGAATGAGGTTTGGCTATCTCTGGTACTTGTTTGGCTACATGTTTCCATAATTCAGGTCTAACCTTGAGTAGCTCTTCTAACTTGAGATTACACTGCACATTAGTGTTCTTCACTACCTCTGTGTTCCTAGGAATGACTGAGTCGTCGTTCCTTACCATGACTGTGGGTGCTCTCATACATGTGGACTTTGCTTCCCATGGGCCTGTGAAGTGGGGTAGCTCTTGTATGGAATTAGACTCAAAGTCTAATCTCTCGTGAGACTGAACACTCTCATGCTCCCCGTAAATAGATGGGATGTCTTGTGGGAATTGGTCGTGTGCATCGTCCACAAGTTCAAAAGGAGGGGCGACCTCACTTTCGTTATCCCATTTATCTTCTTGAATCTCTCGTAGGAAGTCTGGTGCAAACCGATTCATAGAAGAAGAAGTGTCTGGCTCCGTAGAATTAGGCACATAAGCAACTTGTGAAGGAGGGCTGATTCTATTGTTGACTCTCTCCTCGTTTTCGCAAATGGCTGGAGCACAAGCTTCTTGGGGAGAATTACTTATTCTATTACTTTTCCGAGCAGGCTCATACGCTCTCTCGAAAGGAAGGTGGGTTACCTGTGGAGGTGCATATGCTTTCGAGGGAGGTTCTTGTGACCTTTGGGGAGGACGATAGGCTCCTTGAGGAGGCACATGGGCTTCCTGAAGAGGCTGGCTTATCCGTTCTCTTGCCCTTTCCTTTCTTTGAGGGGTAGGTTCCTTTTCTGGCCGTGCTATTGGCCTCTCTATTCTTTCTAAGGATGGGAAGTTGTAAGGTTTAGTGGAATTGGCTGCATAAACTTCCGATGGGGAATGGCTCAGGTTTTTGCTTGCTTTTCCTTTCTCCTGATTTTTTTCTTCCTTGTCCGACCTGGCAATTATCCTCTCTAACTTTTCTAGGAATCCGTCCAGGTGTAATTGTGTCTTGGCTGAGCCCGAGTAATTGAAAAGGCGACTGGCTTCAAACATAGTCTGAGCCAATGCGACCATTTTCGCGCATAGTTTGGTTCTTTCCATCTCTAGGTCAGCTCTAGGGTAGCACTTGGCATGATCTGTGACGTTTGGCCCTTCTTGGATTCTGGCCTGATATGCTTTAAGCATCATGTCTAAGTCTTCAGGGGTGGGATCAGCTAACACTGATCCGACTCTAGGGGGTGGTGGGATTTGATGAGGCGGTAGGGAAGGTGGTGAGTCGGACGGAGATGGAAGGGGTGGAGGCGGGGTATTGTGAGAGGGGATTTGAGAGGTGATTTCAGTTATCCTAGCTTTGGTTTCTCTTATGCTTTCCTCAAGTTCACTCATCTTTTTAGCCCATTGTCTTTTCATTCTTTCTCGGCTATCTTTCCACGCTCTGGTCCTTTTCTTTGTCACGCTCTCGGTTTCACTAGCCTCTGAGTTCTTACTCTGGTTTGTTTCTTGGTTTTGCTGCAAAGCCTGAGCTCTAGTGACTACCTGCACTGGTGCAGTGGAAGTGACGCTTCCTGAGGAATCTACAACCAAACCAATCACATTGATCGGAGTGATTTTTGGCATATTATTGGGGTTCTTTGGGCAATCTCGTAAAAGATGCTCCTTTCCACAATCTTGGCAAAAACCTTGGATAGTCACTGACTGGGGTTGTGTAGGTGGGGGCAAGGGACAATCACGAATGAGATGATCTCCTTGGCATCTGTAGCACGGTCCTCTTGGGAATGGAGGTCTTACTTGCCTAGGTTGAGGCCTGGGGTTGGGGTTTGCATACATGACGTTCGTGTAATCTGACTCCCAACTAGGTTCACTTGGTTCCTCACTATAGTAAGACTCCCCATGTTCTGGAGACTGCATGTAGTAAGCCTGGGGACTATCGACATGTGTAGAATCAAAGCTATGGTCACTTGGGTCATTTTCCGAGATCAAGGGGGTTACTGGTACTATGGCCCTGTTCAGGTTTTCTTCCGCAACAGCATACTTTACTGGAATCACGTTAGCGGGGTTTGGGGGCTGTTGAGCTAGCACCGGTTGGGGTCTCTGTTGGGCCTGATATGGTTGCTGATAGGTTTGTTGGGGTCTAGCATATTGTGGTGGTGGGTTTTGGTTCTGGTATCGGCCTTGTTGGTACGGCTGCGGGTAGGGTTGTCTAACTGCCTGCTTGTTGTATGGGCAATCTTGTGCGGTGTGATTGGTGTATCTCCGTTCTATGGTGCAGTACTGGCTACTAGGGTTAACTTGGGGTTGAGCCATAATGGGACAGACGTTCGCCATATGGTCACCACCGCATGTATAGCACCTTTTTACAGGAGCAAACCTTGGAATTTGTTTGCTAGTCACTCCTAATTTCTGAGCTACCTTCTCAGCAAGTTCCTCGATTGATGTAGATTGCATGGAAGAGTGGCTAGATGCGCTATCTGAATCTTTATAGATTTTGGAAAGCTCTAGCTCTTCCCCTAGGTTATCTTCAATGTCAATGCACATGCGTACACACTCTTCTATAGTCCTAGGGTCCTTCAGATACACATAGGATCTCAATTTTGTACTCAGCAATCCATCAAGGAATAGGGCTACTTGTTTAGCAGATGTGGGGAGCTCCGAAATAGGGCACCTTTCAAGATATTGTCTAAATCTTCTTCCTGCAAGTCTCACAGTCTCTTGGGGGGTCTGTTTGAAGCTGTGAATCAACGAGGAAGTATTGTGTCTTATGCCACTCTTAGAGAACTCTACAATGAAAGCCTCTAGGAGTTGGTCTATGCTCCTGAACTGACGCTCATCCAATGGTTGAAACCATGTAAGTGCTGTGTTCCTAAGGGTTAGACCGAAGGCATTGTACTGCGTGAACAGATCCTCCACTTGTTCAGCTCTCAAGACTTGCTTGAACTCTGCCACATGATCGTAGGGATCTCCTGTGCCGTCAAAGTAATTCTTCATGGACTTAACTAGCTGGGTGGGTCTCAAAGTTCTTGCGTGCTCTCTAGGTCTCGGCAGAGGGAATCCATCTACATTTCTTTGGTTCCTGTGGGCTCTATGTATCTCAGGAGGTTCTACCCTATTTGTCTCCGTTCTCGTTCTTTCTCTGCCTACAGGGTTGGCAAAACTTACTTCTGGTCTATCTCTACTTCTGTCTCTTTGCGTACCATGAGCTTGGGAAGTTCCAGCTCCAGGGTGACCATAAGATACATTTGATCTTGGTTGGGGGAAAACGAATTCACCCTTCCAAGTGTAGGCATGCCTATCATTTTCAGTCACCACGAAGATCCGTTCTGAAGCATGGTCTAAGTAGGTCACTCTGCCTGGGCTATCTGGATCCTTAAGCTCATAGATCATGATATTTCCTATGTCTGTTGGCTGATTAGACTTATACCTCCAAAAGGCTTCATCAGTTTCTCGGTTGAGGAGTAACTCTATGCTCTTGTTGTCTTGGGGGACCCATTCAGGCGTAATAATCCTTGTGAGAACTGATTTACCTCGAGGGGTTCTAGGTTCCGCACCCATGTTCCCTTGTTCTAGGTCACCTAAATCCGCTTCTGAGATTACATTCCCGAAGTCGTCTGTCCTATCAGGGTGACTAGTGACAACATATATAGTTCCTTCCTTGTCCAGGTATGCACCATTTTCAAACTTAACAGCTGGGTGTTCTAGTCCTATGGATTGGTCAGGGTTTTTAATCTGGACCACAGATCTTCCTAGGCCATCCTCATAGATGCTCGCACCTAGTCGGTTGGTCCTAAGGTATTCCAGCTGTGTTTTGTAAGGGCCTTCTACCCTGTACAAATAAGGCACTCCTGAACTTCCCGCAGGTCTGTCCATGCCTTGAGACATTTCTGACTCACTGGTCTCAGAGCTAGGGTAGTATGAGTGGTGGCTCAACTGCTGGGCCCAAGACCTTGCAGTGTGATTGACACTAGCCTCTGAAGACCTAAGGCTTTGTCTCTCCCTGGCTAGGTGTCGTCCTGATCGAAGGTTCATATGCTTAACCGATTATCCCAATTTTTGCCCAGAGTACAACCTCGTTGCCAATCAATTGGTGCCAGTCACTTGATTCTTTTTAGTTGATTATTGTGTTTATGGTCTTGTCTGATATCACGTCGTCAGGAACACTTGAATGTTGTTTGTACTTTCAGGTTGATCGTTCCACGTTAAGTTCTTTTCCCTTAGGTTATCGACAGTACAGTAACTAAGTTTTTAGCTTGAACTTGAGTTTTTTAATAGTCTTCAACTTGATAACTGCCTATCGTCAACCTGACTTACTCCTACCTCTACTCGTTCTTAGCTTGAGCTAAGAAATGACAGAGGGAGTTGAGAATATTCCAACCTTACTTGTTGATCCCTTGCTTGAGGGTGCTCAAGAACTCGGTTCTCAAGCTTGCCAAGAAACCTTGCTTTTGTACGCTCTTAGTTGCTCTCAATGGACCTATAAAGGACCCACGGTTAGCTCAATGCTTATATTCAAAGAACAAAACCAACCACTTCCATTCATGTGACACAAACACACATTTGCATTGTGACTTTTAGGAAAATACTTCTACAGACTCTTGACTTTGATCCCCCTGGTATGGTCAACTTCAATTTACCCTCTCTGAAAATCAATGCATTATCTTTATAAAAAACAGTTGAGGGCGTGTAGTATATGCCACGAGCTTTCCAACAAGCCCAAGAGCTCAAAAATTGGATTTCGTATGAAAAAGTTAGGACTGTTCAGGGTTTAGGGAGTTAAATCAGGATTCAATACAAGCTAACAGTCAAACAGGAATACTCGAGTAGCTTGTGGCACGGCCTAACAATGCAATACTACACCCTAGAGTTTGTCCCACACTTAATCACAATTTAACCCAATCACTTTGCCCTAAAAATTTGACCTAAATTGCCCTCCTAACGCGTTCGCAAAGTCTGTCGGTCGCGATTGACTGGTCAGTCGCGATCGACGTGTCGATCGCGATTGACAGGTCCGTCGTGGCTGTCAGTCGCGATTGACTGGTCAGTCGCGATTGACAGGGGTTACGAAAAGTCAATCAGTCGTGGTCAAAGCGTCGTTGACTCTGTCGGTCGCGATTGATGAGTCGATCGCGATTGACAGGTCGATCGCGGGGGTCTGTCGATCGTGGTCAAACAGTCGTTGACCGTGTCGGTCGCGATTGACAGAGCCGTCGTGGTCTGTCGATCGTGGTCAAACCGTCGTTGACTATGTCGGTCGCGATTGCTGTGTCGATCGTGATTGATGAGTCGATCGCGATTGACACGTGTCACGCGAGGGTCAGTCGGTCGTGGTCAATCGGTCGTTGACTCTGTCTGTCGCGATTGACAGAGCCGTCGTGGGCTGTCGGTCGCGATTGACGTGTCGATCGCGATTGACAGATCTGTCCGTCGTGGTTTGTCGATCGCGATTGACGTGTCGATCGCGATTGACAGAAATCTGTGGAATTTCAAAAAACTAAACACATTTTTGGGAAGCCCTTAGCCTGTAGGTCTTGGATATGCACTTTGTTTAGCAATTAGAGCAATTTTTCTGTCGGTCGCGATTGACAGAGCTCGGCGACACACAGACAGTTACACAGATTTCCGTACCTGCGCAGGGTGCTGGGGATGATGATGCGGCCTGTACCTGCAGAAAGCTCACAAAACATGCAAAAAACAGCACATGCAAATTCGCTCTCTCGCTCTCTCTCACAAGTGAAATGAGGGAAATGAGGTGGAGATGGGGATATAGTCAAAAAACTGAAATTTTCGCGATGATGGAGGTGGACGTGGGAGATGGTGATGATGATGATGGTGATGAAGATGGTGACGAAAGTAAAAGAAAATCGATGAGAGTGAAGAAAATACCTACAACTCCAACGCGTCAACTCTACGTCTTACCATCACACGCTCGTCCTCAAAGCTCGATCCCCGGCAACGGCGCCAAAATTTGGTGTAGCTCAATGATGAGTAGCACCTCCTTTAATGTCAATCCGGGAAGACGTGAGGATGGTATGAAGACCTCGAGCAAGTGGCGGCACAAGTGCGTGAGTGAGAAGCACACAAGCATGCACACACATACACACACACGCGCACACAAGGCAAGACAAAGAGTGAGAATCAATGGAGCTTTTTAGATTACTTTCAAAATGCTCTTACAAGTTCGTTTCAATTACAATCTACCCTCAAAAATGAGCTCTCTAGCTCCTTTTATAGTTTTTGACTAGCTTTTGGCCCTGTCCAGACCTAGTGTCCGGCCTAGTTAAAAATTAGGTTCCAGGGCTTATTTGGGGGTTCAAACGAGATCTAAAAATTATGAAAATTGGTACGCAACTACTTCTAAGGCTCCTCAAGCTCAAGGACTCCTTGGCTTGCACAAAATGGAGCTACAAAAATGTGAAATGAGATTTACAATGATTATTAGTGATAAAAATCACTGTTGTTGTAGGGATTTCTTCTAGTGATCTGCCATACATATCTTCAAGCTCCCTACTTGCTCTTCTTCCTTGCATGTCCATCTCTCTGATTTGCATTAATGTCTTGAAAAAATATTGGCCTACTTGCCAGATCTTCTTTGACTGCCCTGTTTGCTTGTGCTGTCCCTTCTTTGACTTTCACGTCTTGTAGATCCTGATGTACCAAGGCTACTGCCAACACTGATTTTCCTTGTTCATTGGTTCGTCCTTTTTGATGATTGTCATTTGAGTACATGACTTGGGAATCCATATTCGTGTGCGGTCCGACTGGGCAGCTACCACCTTCTTAGGAATCCATACTTTAGCAATTCTTTGTGGAACTGAATATCCAGAGCGATTTACATACTGGTTCTGTGGGTTCTTCTGATGTAGCAAGTAGTTCTTTTGTTGAAGATATACAGCCATTTGGTCCTTCTTTATCCAAGCTTGTCGAGTGTAAGGAATGGGGTATATTCTAATAGGTGCAGACTTGTGATTACCCGGAGAACTAGTCTCTCTTGTGCGTGGTTCTTCGCTAAGGTTGTTTTCAGTTAGAATGATACTCTTGTGACTTGTTAGATTAGAAGATGACGTGCAAGCAGGATTCAATGTATCCTCACATGAAGTACTTGATGAAGGGGTTTCCATAGTGCTAGTGAACATGCATTCATCACTCTGTTCATTTGGATGAGTTTTCGGTTCTATACTTGCGGCTTTGATTGGTCGTTCGTCTAGCATGCTGAATACTTCACGATGTCCTATCTTGGCCAAGATGTATCCTAAGCCCAATTGAATAGTTACTTCATATTCGTATATCCAGTCTTGTCCTAACACGAGCTCTTCCAATAAATCCTGATCGTGACATACTAAGAGTTTTTGTTCCCTTGTGTTGTTTCCTAAGTGTAGAGGCAGGATAATCTCTCCTATACACTTGGTGATCTTTCCTCCTATTCCAATCAACTGTGCCTTTGATGGATGTAATTCTTCCTTGAGTTGTTGAGTCAATGAAAATTTGATGCAGCTTATAGCGGCTCCTGTGTCAATGAGAGCATCCACTAAGTGGTACTCCGTCTTTCCGGCTCCCAAATTCAAATATTGTTGTGTCCTTTGTTGACCTAGGTTTTCAGTGGCTCTAAAATTAGCCATTGGGATGAGTTCCTCTCCTTGGCGATATCTCTCATCTCTCTCTCTCATCCACTCTTTTCATTTCCTAATCTGCTCTAGTGCTTCTTGTCTGGCTTCCTCTCGTATTCTTTCTTCCTCTATACGTCTATTTTTACCCGTTATCAGTCGTGATATCATTTCTTCAGTCAATGGCTCTAAATATTTTTTTACTCGACATCCACTGATATAATTTGGCAATACTTCTCCATTTAGAGTTGCTAAGCTGATGGCTCCGCTGGTGGATATGCGATTGATGATTAATGGGCCATATCCTCTTTTCTGCAATTTCTTAGCGTGTTGTTTCAGGGTATATACCAAAACTAAATCTCCTTCCTTCAAATTTTTGTCTTTAACATGAGCATCAAAATATGCCTTTTGTCGCCTTTTAGTAGCATAAATCCCTGCTACTGCTTGTAACCTAGTTTCATGTAGCTTCTCTATTTGATCCAATTGAGTTGAGAGTTCATGTCCATTCCACTCATAGGTTGTTGCTACCCTTAGAGTGGGTATTAAGAAATCAATTGGCAAAATAGCATTTTGTCCATACACTAAGTTAAAAGGAGTAGTTCCTATAGCGGTCTTGTAAGCTACTCTGAATGCCCATAAAGTGTGATGTAATTGTTTGTCCCAATCAGATCTACCATTGTTCACAATTTTAGTGAGAACTCTGCAAACGATTTTATTCGAACTTTCGGCTTGTCCATTGGCTTGAGGGTGATAAGGGGCTGATTTCTTATGAATTACCAAGAATTCATTCAGTAAGGCTTCTATCACTTCATTCACAAAATGCGTACCTCTATCACTCACAATTTCTATTGGCAATCCAAATCTAGTGAAAATGTTCTCGAAGAGAAACTTGGCAGTAGTTCTTGCGTCATTTTTTTTGGTTGCTTTGGCTTCAACCCATTTGGTCAGATAGTTTGTGGCTATAATTATGTAATTGGCATGGGATCCTTTAGCTGGTGGCCTAATAGGTCCTATGAAGTCTGTTCCCCATTTTGTGAAAGCTCTAGCACTCATCATGGGTTTTAGTGGCATTTCATATCTTCTAATTGGATATTTCGTTTGTTGACATGTATCACACCGTTGAACGTATGTGGCTGCATCCTGATGTAAAGTTGGCCACCACATTCCTGCAAAGAGAATCATTTTTGCAGTTTTATCTGCAGAAAAATGTCCTCCTGCAGCTCCTGTATGTGCCATCTCTAAAACAGCAAGATACTCATCTTCATGAATGCACATTCGCACATGATTATCTCTTCCTCGTTTAAAGAGTTGTTTTCCAATAAGAGCATAGTCCTTGCTTTATTCTACAAGTGCTCATTTTCTTGCTAAAGTGGCTCCTTCTGGGTACTCTTGGGTCTTCAAGAATTTCACCAGAGGCATGCTCCATCTTGGTGCTACGGTGGAGTAGCACAGAGTGGAGTTCTCTTCTGGATTTCGTTCTTGACAGGTTGGGCAAGCTGATACATAGTTATGCGCATCCCTCTGCATGGTTGGCCAATATATGCCCAATCTTCTTAGGGTTTGCCAGGTTCTGTTCGCATTTAGATGAGTTTTCCATTGATTTACATGTGCTTTTTGAAGCCACATTTCTTGTTCCTCTTCTTCTACGCATCTCATGAGTAATCCACTTGAGTCTTGGTGATACAAACTTCTAGCAATGATATGGAGATTTTTAGCCTTCCACAGGTCTTGGGTTCGGTTTGGTGTGATCCCATCTTTAGGTCCATGAGTGAGTATAGGGATCAACTTTTCTACCCATTGGGGACATACTTCAAGGTTGAACATGTACGTGTCAGGCAGATCATCCAGTACTCCTATGGGTGGTTCTCCATGTGTCATTCTTGATAGGTGATCCGCTCTTATGTGGGTATTTCCTTTCTTGACTACTACTTCAAAATCAAATTCCATCAACAATAGAAACCATCGTACTAGTCGTCCCGTATTACAAGGCTTATTGACTAAGTACGGTAGGGCTTGATGATCAATGAAGAATTTGAATTTGTTTGCCAATAAGTAGTGTCGAAACTTCTTTACTGCATACACCATCCCTAGGCCTTCTCTTTCAGTCGTGGTATAATTGTGTTCTGCTTGATTCAATTGTCTACTAGCATAGGCTATAGGATGATCTAAGTTTCCTGCATCTGCGGGTTGCGCTAGGATGCAACCAATGGCAAACTTGGAAGCATCTACATGAATGTGAAAGGGCTTGTTCCAATTAGGTACTCAAAGGATTGGGGCTGAACTCAACCGACTCTTTAATTCGTTAAAGGCCTTTTCACATTCTTCAGTCCAGTTAAACTGAGTCAATAATGCATAAAGAGGTATAGCAATTATGGCATACATATGTATAAATCTTCGGTAGTATCCGTAATGTCCCATAAATGCTTGGACTTCCTTAGCAGTCTTTGGTCTTGGCAAATCCTGAATCACTTTGATTTTGTCTTCATCAGTTAAAATTCCATTTTTTGAGACAATATGTCCTAATATTTTTCCTTGTCAAACCATGAAGACACATTTTTTTGGGTTGAGGCATACTCTATATTGTCGACATTTGACAAAGATCTTTCCTAGTTCAGGGATATGCTCTGATCGTATAGCTGAATAAGTGCATAAGTCATCCACGTATACCTCCATACTCTTTCTCAGGAACTCTTTGAATACGTGGCACATCAATCTTTGGAAAGTGGCTAGGGCATTGGTTAGGCCGAAAGACATAACCCTAAAGGCGTATACTCCCCATTCAGTTGCAAAGGCTATTTTATGCTGGTCCTCAGGAGCAATAGCTACCTAATTATAACCTGAAAAGCCGTCCAAAAAACTATAAACTTCCTTCCCTGCCACTCTTTCCAACAGATGATCTGTGATGGGTAATGGGTAACTATCCCTTATGGTAGCGGCATTTTCTTTTTTCAGATTTATGCATACTCTTAACTTACCATTCTTTTTTGGTACAACCACCAAATGTGACACCCATTCCGTGTGTTCGATCTCATATATGAACCCAGCATCTAATAGTTTATCTATCTCTTCTTTAATCTTCGCTGAGTAAACATCGTTATATGTGTATGGTCTTTGTTTAGAAGGTTTAGCTTCAAATGTCATAGGGATTCTATGTGCACATATAGATGGATCTACTCCTTTCAAATCCTTATAGGTTCAGGCAAAGACATCCCGGTATTCCCTTATGAGGCATATTAACTCTTGTTCTTCCTCCATTGAGACATCCTGTCCTATAAAAGTACATCGCTCTTCTCCTTCCTCTAAGGTTACTACTATTTTCTTGGTCTGCTCTTTGTTGTCATATGCTATTCCTGATTGTGCTTCTCGTTTTGGCATTTGAATAGCAATTCTTCTCTCTTCTACTTCATATTTTTTGAAGTGGGCGGGCACTTCAAATTGGTCTTGAGACTTGTTTTCTTCATCATTTTTTGCTTTATCTAATCCAAGCTCCTCTTCCTGTGTTGGTTCTTGATTTATTTCACTAGCTATGACACTTACTTCTTGATTTCCCCTTTCTATTTCCATTTGCTCTTGCTCCATTTCAATGCTCTCGTAATCCTCTTTCCATTCTTTTTCAGTTACTTCTCCTTCTTTAGCCTCTTGAAGAACTACCACATATAGACTAACGTCATATCCTTCCTCATCAATGCATTCATTCATGGTTATTACTTCTTCGTTTACACACACATCGAGAGTAGCTAAAATCTCCATCCAACCATGAGGTTCAAATTCTTCATCTAGGAATATTTGAGGCATATAGGCTGGATCTTGTACTGATCTAGCAACTCCTTGCCTTTGCTGCCATCCTTTCCTCCTATCTTCTTCCTTTTTCGCAGTTTGGCATATCCATAGATGAGTGTCTTCATTCATCCACGATTGATCACTTGAACCTATACTATGAATCGACTAGTTATCTTCCTCCTTATGAATCTGATTCCATTGTAAGGGAGGAACATCTTGATATGTATATGTGTGGAGATTTATTCTTGTGGTGGTTCCTTCATGTTGTAGGTATACAACATCTTTTCCCCAATCTTGCACTACCTTTAGTTGTCTCATGAAAGGTCTTCCAAGTATCATTTGATAATTGCTAGGCCTTTCAAATTGACATATCGCTAAGGTGTGCTCGAACTCAACTCCACAAGTGGTAAAAACTACCCGTTCCAATAATCCCAAGGGTCGTTCAGTGTGTCCGTCTGCCATTTGTATCTTCATGTGTGTTGGTCTTAGAGCTGGTTTTCCCCATTTCTCCCAGATTTCTCTAGTAGCAATTCCTACTCCAGCTCCAAAATCTAAGATGGCTTTAGTAGTGTAACCTCTATAGGTAATTGGAAGGCACGTGTTTCCTTCATCTCCCTCACTAAAATCTCCAACCTTATCAACTTGGATTTTTACTGTGTTTACTTCATCAGACATCTCCTTCTCGTCCACCTTGATCTCCAATTGGCTGGTCAATTTCTCCTTCAAATGTGGTTTGATCCTCAACAGTTCTTCTAATGTCAAAGTGCAAGGGATTTTTACCTTTCTAAGGTGTTGTATGATATCCGATGTTGGGACTGATGGGTTCAGTTCTTTCTTTCTCATTGAGGGAATGCGGTATAATTCTGAATTATGTTTTTACTCTCCTATGTAGTTTGGCAAAACCTTTACACTATCATTTTCTTTGTTACTTGGATCAATTGGTATTATTTCTTCTGAATTCAGTTCAGGCATGGAGTCTTCAATTTCACCTTCTGCTTCTAGCTCCTCAAAGGGTGGGTCTATTCCTTCCACTTTCTTCCATCGGTCTTCTTGGACTCTTGCCCACAAATCTTTAGGCCATTCGCCTTCTACTTCGGGAACAATGGATCCTTCCCTTGTATCCTCACAATACTTCCCATTATGTGTCTCACCTGCTTCAGTTTTCTCGGGGTCCTTAGGGATGACACACTCTTGGAATTCTTTTTCAGGAATTCGTGAACTAGGTAGCCGAAGGACAGGTTTTTCTAAGGTCTGTTGAGCCACTTCAATTAATTTTTTGCATATCTCCAACCTTTCTTTCTCTAGGTCACCTCTTGGATATTCTCTTTCATGTTGTTCGATGGTAGGTCCTACTCTTATTCGTGCTTTGTACGCCTGAATCCACATGGCTAATTCTTCCGGCATGGGATCTGCTAAAACTGATCCTATCTCTGCTTTTTTTGACTTTCCTTTCCGAATTTCTTCTTCCTTTTCTTGTTTCTCTTTTGGATTTTGTTCACTCTTTTCATTTTCCTTCTTTTGTTGTAGTTTCTTTTCCTTCATCCTATCTCTACGGTTCTTCCATCTTTGTGTTCGTTTACTTGTAACACTTTTTCCACGCTCTTTCAAGTCTTCAACTATTTGAGGTGTAGGTATGTTCCTTTCTCTGTTACCTTGATCCTTTCCTTTAGTTTTGTCTGGGGTCTCTTTAGCTTTGGCTCTAGTTATTGCTTTCAATGGTACAGTGTACTCCTTATCACTTCCTGACGACTCTATCACTTCTATCACATTAATTTGCACGTTAGAGTTAACTTTCTTGGGGTTCTTGGGGCAATCTCTGAAAAGGTGTTCTTTACCACATTCACCATAGTATCCTTCCCAGACTCACTATGTTGGTGGTGGGTTTGGTAATGTACATTCTCTGATATAATGATCACCTCCGCATCTATAACATGGTCCTCTAGGTACAGGCGGTCTGTTCATGGGTCAGGGGGGTATGGAAGCCCTAGGGGCTGTGTACATCAGTGGCACATAGTCCTGCTCATATCCATAGGGACTATCCGGCACTTCCATGCCATAGGCATATGGTTCGTACATTTGTCCATATTCTATCATAGAGCTCTCATAACTGGGATAGTTTCCTTGACTATGGTCATAAGATGAGTCATATGGTTCATTACTAAGCAATGGCGTGGCTGGGACTATTGCTCTCTCTAAGTTTTCTTCAGGTCGAGCTATTTTCACTAGGACAACATTCTGAGGATGGGGTGGCTGTTGTCCTAACACCGGTTGTGGTTGATTGTAACTTTGATAGGCATACGGTCGTGGTGCTGGTGCCTGCTGCTGATATGTGGGATATCTAAAGGCTTCACCTCCTTGATCTCTCTGAGGGTATCCGTAAGGTCTCATGACAGGTTGTGCAGGTCTTGATTGCCTATTGTAAGGACAATTTTCAGAGCTGTGATTTGTGTATTTTTGTTCTATGCTGCAATATTGTAAAGGGCCTGGAATGGGTGGTCTATTGTAAGCATAGGCAGGTGGTGGGACTATTCCCCTAATGCACAAATGAGAAGGATGATCACCTCCACAATGCATTCATCTTCTAAGCATGGGCACTCTCTTTGGGTTGTTGGGGTAGTTCCTCTGTCCTTGAACGTTCAACTTCTTTGCTACTAAGTCAGCTATTTCCTCTACATTGTTCTTAGGGTTTGATGTGCTGCTGGCTGAATCTTCACTTTTGACACTACCTTGAGGTATTTTCAGATCCTCTGCTAGATTGTCTTCTAGGTGGATACATTCCTTCATACACTCTTGCAAAGTTTGAACTCTTTTTACGTATACCAAAGATCTTAATGATCCATTCAATAATCCTTCCAAAAATAATGACACCATTTTGTTTTGAGTAGGCCTCTCTTCCACTGGGCATCTATCCACATACTGCTTGAATCTTCTTGCTTCCAATCTCACTGATTCTATAGGAGCTTGCTTAAAGCTATGAATCAACGATGACGAGTTGTTTTTAATTCCAGACTTAGTGAATTCCTCAATCATTTTTTGAGAGACTTGTTCCATGTTTTGAAAATTATTTGGATCTAATGGTTGGAACCAAGCTAAACCTGTGTCTGTCAAAGTTAGAACAAAAGATTCATATTGGATCAAGAAATCTTCTACTTGTTCGGCTCTGATTACTTGCTTAAATTCAGCTATATGATTGTATGGTTCGCTAGAGCCATCATAGTGGTTTCTCATGCATTTGGCAACTTGAATTGGCCTTAATCTTCTTCCTCCTTCAAGCGGGGAAAACGGGTCTTCCAATGGGTATACCAGGTCCTCTTGCTACAGGTGGTCTAACTGGGGCAGGAATTCCATTCCATGGGTCAACAAATGGTTGAGGCCGATAATTAGGGTTATTTGCAGGCATAGCAAACTACACATGTGGTCTAACTGGAATTTGAGTTTGTTGTGTTTGTCCTGACTGCTGAAATGAATTATTATGAGAGGTTCCATGTGAGTTCCGTGAAGTAGTGGCTTGATCCCTCGGGGGAAACACTGGAATGTTCTGATATTTCAACCCGGCTCTCTCTGAATCTGTTAGGGGCCAATACCTTCTCTGGTTATTGTCCAAATATGTGATGATGGTGGGGAAGTCAGGATCTTGTAACTCATAGACAGTAACTGGATTAGGGGCGGCTGCCCATAATGAAGAGTGGCTCTAAGGAGATTCTCCATTCCATTGATCACATACACATCCATTAAGGAGTCATCTTGGGGAATCAGGTCTCCTCTCCAAACCCTAACAACAGTAGATCTCCCTCTAGGTGTGGCCACTTGCTCTTCATTTCCGTCTTCATTAAGGTTTGGAGCAGTGTTTTCTTCCCCAAGTTCATTGATATTTTCAGGATGTTCTGTAACAACATATTGGATGTCCCTTTTATCCATATACAATCCTCCTGCATACTTAACTGCTGGCCTAGGCACTATGTAAGCATATGAAGCTTTCTTCAGTCTGGCCACTGATCGGTTTAGTCCATCGAGATATATGGGTATCTCATGTTGATTGGTGGTCACATATTCTAAAGATGTCCGATATTCTCCCTCAATAATTGACATCATGCCAATCATTGGTACAATGTTTTGCATATCCTCTAAAGCCATAGGAATTTCTTCCTCTGACTCACTAGAGGTTTCAGAATAATGTGAACGGCTACTTGGTTTGGCTACACTTCCCACAGAAGAGATCACACTTCTTCGGCTTCCTAGGGTTCTCCCAGATCTTAGGTTCATTCACTTTAAAGTTCTATTTAACCTTGCCAACCTCCAACTTCTAGAGTTCTTCACTAAAGGTCAGAATTCTAGAAGAAATTGGATGGGAAAGGAATGACTATGAAATCTCAAGTCACGATACTTGGCCCAAAAAGTTCACGATACTCGACCTTTTGACAAGACGATACACGATACTTGGATGAGACGGTACACGATACTTGGACAAGACGATACACGATACTTGGATGAGACGATACAGGATACTTGGATGATACGATACACGATACTTGGATGAGACAATACACGATAGTTGAAGAACTCGATACACGATATTTGAGCAACACAATACTCGATACAGAGGAAACACGATACTCGATACTCCAAAAAACGTGATACTCGATATACGATACTTGATCACACAATACTCGATACTTGTGAAGTATCGCGATCGGGGATCACACGATACTCGATACTTGTGAAGTATCGCGATCAGGGATCACACGATACTCGATACTTGTTAAGTACCGCGATCAGGGATCACACGATACTCGATACTTGTGAAGTATCGCGATACTCAACCACAGGAGATCACGATACTTGTCAGGTATTGCGATACTCGACCGCAGGAGAACACGATACTTGATACTTTTTCAATTTTTTTGCAAGTGTGTTTTGAATTTAAGATGAATATGTGTGTTTATCAAGCTCTTCTACCCTCTCCTCACCAACTGTATCACCCAAAATATACTTTCTAAGCCCTGTCAGACCCTCATGATACCTGTCGCAGATCGTTTGGCAATGATACTTAATTTTAGTGTGGCTATCAAGTAGTAGCACCTAAGAAAATCCGGTCTAGGCAAGGCTGCACTAAAGTAATCTTGCAATCCCGCTTTCTGCCAAATATCCTGAAGAGAAGCTGCATTTTGCAATGCTTCAAATTCTTGTGGGAAGAACTGAAAGGTCCACCACACTCCTCCACATTCCATCTTGGATTCCTAGATATGATCTGCGTCTCCCAAATCCCTTGGCATCTCATTGAACCAATGAGAATGTCCCTTTACTCTTTCTGTTAGGCCACTTGGTGGATCCGGAATGGGAATTCTTCTTACGTTCAAAAGCTCCTCCGGCCTAGCTGTCAGTGGGACCTCCACAGGCATGGTATCCCAATTGATTTGAGTGCTGGTGCCTGCCTGAGAACTCGTGCCTGCTGCTGCTGGCATGGGAATCGGGTGCTTATCTGTTAGAAGAAGAAAGGCACATTAGTGTTGCATAGGAAACAGGATGTAATGGTGTTCCCTTCACAATACTAACATGACAATCCCGAAGGTTAGTGGTCAGAGGTGAAGTGCTTGTGATAGATGTGACTGGTGATTAGAGGTCAGTATCATCCTAGATGCCTACTTTGGTTATGCAATGGACTTAGAATGCACCTATGTCAGAGAGGATGGATTTACAAAAATTGGGTCTGGGGGTTTGATACATGGTTTAAGTCTCCAAACTTTGCTAGAGGGTTCGTAGCTCTTAGAGCTAAAGACAGGTAGAGATTTATGAACTAGAGTGTGATGGAGTTGGGGCCTTTTGGGCACCCATTTCCAGACATTTCTCGATTTGGTTGAGTGTGGGTTAGGGTGGTCTTTAGGTAGAGTTCCTGCGTTGTTAGTCGAGAGGACGTGTGAGTGTTGAATTATGCCAATAACTAGAGTTGGAGCTATTTGGGCTCGTAAATAGGCCTTGGGCACCCATATGTGTCTAGCATTGGGGCTAGCCTTCATTGACCGCTTAGGGACCCAAATAGACGTGGTGTGCCTAGGAGGTTGTCTAGGGGACTCATTCACTTGTGTCCGTGATGGTGTGGCTTGTTTGTGGCCTCCTCGAGAGTCTGCTATTAGAGTTGTGGGTTCTCCATCCTTGCGTATCCAGATCTGCTTTGCGCCACGAGGTACGTGTTGCACTAGTTTGCGCTCCTGCTTCTTGATCAATGGCCACCTTCGTGTTGTATAGTGTTTGGTCTTCATGTTTAGAATCTCCTTTGACCCCGCTGCGAACTCCTCATTGACTCCTGTACCTTTGGTAAGATTGACAATCCTCTGCACCATAGAAGTTTGGACAAGAAGAGCATCATTATCTTTATGTGGATTCCTGGAGGGACCAGGAGTTGGTGCCTGTTCTATTGGTTTGAGTGCTTGATTTTCTAATTCAATCGTAAGACGGCTTTGGCCTACCCAAGCCTGAAGAAGTCCACTTCTTAGGTTGAGGTTGACTGCGTGATCATAGATCCAGTCTTGGCCTAAGACAAGAGGCTCAGTAAGATCCTCGTCTTCACATACTAGCACTCTTACTGGCATTAGTACCTCCTGAATGTAGAGGGGTAGATCCACCTCTCCCATGCAAGGGGTTTCAACACCTCCTAATCCTATCAGATATGCCTCTAGGGGTTTTACCTCCAATTGCAGCTGCTGGCAATAAGAAAGCCGAACTGCACTAGTGGCTGCTCTTGAATATATTAAAGCTCTCATGCTTGTTGTGCTGTATCTTTGTCCTATTTCTAGGGTTACAAAAGGTCGCCGATCCACTATCTTATGGGTACGTTCACCTGAAGCCTCGCACATGGCCATGTGATAGCCTGGAGACTCTTGAGTGTCAATCATAGGCTGATCTCGCCCTTGCCTCCTCAATTTCATTCGTCGGATGCGCTCTAAGGCCTTTGCTTGTGTTTCTTCTTGAATTCGTTTTTCCTCCTCTTTACGTTTCTTGGCCGTGTTGAGCCGATTTAACATCTCTTCAGTCAGGGGTTCTTGGTATAACTTGAATCTACATCCGCTTATGTAGCTAGGGAGAATATCGCCTTCCAAAGTGGCTAGTTGTACTGCCCCACTTGTTGAAATTCTATTTATGATCATAGGTCCATAGCCTCTTTTCTCTAATTTTCGTGCATGCTGCTTCAATGTGTAGACTAGGACTAGGTCTCCTGCTTTCAAGCCTTTATCCTTCACATGTGTATCAAAATATGCCTTTTGCCTCTTCTTCGCTGCATAGATTCCTGCTGCAGCTCTCAATCGTGTCTCGCCTAGACGTTCAAGATCAAAAATTCAAGAGGAGAGTTCATGGCCTGTCCAGTCATGCTCTTGTGCTACCTTCAATGTAGGTATCAAAAAGTCCAAGGGTAGCACCGCATTCTAACCGAACACCATCTGAAAGGGTGTGGCTTGGAGTACCGTTTTATAGGCCACTCGATATGCCCAAACAGCATGGTGTAGCTGTTTGTCCCAATCAGAGCGTTTATTGTTCACTAATTTCGTCAGTACATTGCATAAGATCTTATTTGTACTCTCAGCCTGGCCGTTAGCTTGAGGGTGATAGGGGGCAGACTTCTTATGTACTACCAAGAATTCTTGGAGAAGGTTTTCTATGACTTCATTCAAGAAGTGTGTGCCTCTATCACTCACCAACTCTATTGGCAATCCGTACCTTGTGAACACATTTTCAAATAAGAACTTTGCTGTTGTTTGAGCATCATTTTTTGTAGTAGCTTTCACTTCTACCCACTTGGTTAGATAGTCTGTGGCCACGATGATATATTCAGCATGTGAGCCCTTAGCTGGGGGATTAATAGGACCTACAAAGTCTATTCCCCACTTAGAGAATGCACGTCTGCTTATCATAGGCTTCAGTGGCATCTCATCTTTGCGTATAGGATACTGGGTTCGCTGACAAATCTCACACCTCTTCACATAGGTATGTGCATCCATGTGAAGGGTGGGCCACCAAAATCCTGCAAATAGAATTGCTTTGATCACCCTATCTAGACCAAAGTGTCCTCCTGCTACACCCTGGTGAGCAGTTTCCAAGATCTTTAGATATTCACTCTCATGAACACATAGTCTCAAGTAACCATCTTTTCCGCGCTTGTATAGATTATCACCAATGAGTGAGTAATCTAGGGCCTCTTGTTCTAGACTTCTTTGTCTCGTCAGGGTCATATCTTGAGGGAATGTTTTCGTCCTCAGAAACGCCACTAGTGGCTGGCTCCAATCTGGCACTAGAGACACGCGATAAAGGGTGGCATGTTCCACTAGTGGCTTAGTGTGACAAATTGGGCATTCCTTGCACATTCTATGGACGTCTGCTTCCATAGTTGGCCAGTACACTCCAAGTCTCCTCAATGTTTGTAGGGTTCGTTGTTTTGAGTAGTGTTGCTCTAATGCACCTACATGTGCTAATTGCAACCACTTCGCGTGCTCGTCCTCTTCCACACAACCAGCCAAATCCCTTGATCCGTGTGCTTGTACATACTTCCTGCCATGATGTGATACTTTTGGGCTTTTACTACCTCTCTATCTTGTGTGGCCATTACTGAGTGGTTAGGCCCGTAGGTTAATACTGGCACTAATGGCTTAGCCCACTGCGGTACAACTTCCAAGTTAAACAAGTAAGCATGAGGTAAGTCATCTGACACTCCTTGTGGGGCTTCTCCTGATGTGAGCCTTGAGAGATGATCTGCTCTCAGGTGAGTTCTGCCTTTCCTCACTACTACCTCAAAGTCATACTCCATTAGTAAGAGAAACCATCTTACTAATCTGCTCGTATTACATGGCTTGTTTACCAGGTACAGTAGAGCTTGGTGATCAGTAAAAAAATTGAACTTATTTGCAAGCAAATAATGTCTAAACTTTTTAACTGCATATACCATGCCTAGTCCTTCTCTCTCCGTAATGGTATAATTTTGTTCAGCTGCATTCAACTGTCTACTAGCATAGGCAATTGGAAGATCCATATTACCTTCACCGGTAGGTTGCGCGAGTACACACCCAATAGCATAATTGGATGCATCCACGTGGACATGGAATGGCTTATTCCAATCCGGTGTGGTCAAGATTGGTGCTGAACACAATCTTTGTTTAAGCTCATTGAAGGAATTCTCACATTCGTCAGTCCACTCAAAGTTAGTCAAAAGTCCATACAGAGGCTTTGCTATGATGGCGTACATGTGTATAAACCGGCAGTAGTAACCACAATGCCCCATGAAAGCCTATACTTCCTTGACGTTCTTTGGCCTAGGTAGTTCTGCGATGGCTCTCACTTTCTCTTCGTCAGTGGATATGCCGTTCTTAGACACTATGTGTCCTAGAATTTTGCCTTGCCTGACCATGAAAACACACTTTTCTGGGTTCAAGCAGACTTGATATTCTCTGCATTTATCAAAGATTTGTATGAGTTCAGGTATATGGGTCTGTCTAATGTTGGAATGAGCACACAGATCATCAACATAGACCTCCAAATTCTTCCTCAAGAACTCTTTAAACACGTGACACATCAATCTTTGAAAGGTAGCAGGTGCATTAGTAAGCCCGAATGGCATTACACGAAAGGCAAATATGCCCCACTCCGTGGAAAAAGCCATTTTATGTTGATCCTCTGGAGCAATGGCTACTTGATTGTAGCCCGAAAACCCATCTAGGACGCTGTACACTTCCTTGCCTGCTACCCTTTCTAATAGGTGCTCAGTGATAGGAAGAGGATAACTGTCTCTAATCGTGGCGGCATTAACTTTTTTAAGGTTAATACACACACACAGTTTTCCATTTTTCTTGGGCACCACTACAATGGGGGATACCCACTCAGTGTGCTCAATTTCATAGATGAATCCGACTTCAACCAGTCTATCTATCTCCTCTTTGATCTTAGCAGCATAGTTATCGTTGTATGTGTAGGGCTTCTGCTTCGAGGGTTTGGCATCTGAGGTCATGGGGATTGTATGTGAACATATATCAGGGTCTACCCCTTTCAAGTCCTTATAACTCCAAGAAAATACATCTCGGTATTCTCTTAGCAAGGCTATTAGCTCTTGTTCTTCCTCTTCTGTCAGGTTATGACCTATGTACGTGCATCTTTCTTCTCCTTCCTCGATGGCTACAACTATTTTCTTGGTAGTTTCCTTGCTATCATAGGCTTCTCCTGCTTGTGCCTCACGTTTAGGCATTCTTATCATGACTCTCCTATCGTCTATCTCATATTTTTTAAAATTTTCAGGGACCTCAAACAACAGTTCTTCTGCCTCCGGAGTGACTTCCTTCTTCTTTTTTTTCTTTCCTCCGCTCTTAGTAGCTACTTGTGTGGCTAACCTCACCTCATTTGTAAGCTCTCCATGCCTCTGGGGTTGAAATTCTACTTCATAGAAGTATTCTTCATCTGATGCAAAAGGTGGGTCCATAATGATTGACTCTAGATCGGAGTCACTCGCATCCTCAAATGCATCAGGGCTAGGTTCGCATTCTTCTAAAACTGCATCTCCCATGATTGGCTCTATTGAAAAGACTGAAATGTCATAGCCATCCTCATCATAGTGAGGTGTCCACTGCTCTTCATTGATGGCTACATCCATTGTTGCTAGGATTTCTGCCCAGCCATGGGGTTCAAATTCCTCATCAGGAAAGACCACAGGTGCATAGGCTGGGTCTTGATTTGATCTATGGTTTTCTTTTGCACCTACCTCTCTGGCTTTCTCTCTCTTCTCTTCTTCTACTGCTACCTTACACATCCATAAGTGGGTGTCTTCATGCATCCACGAGGATCCGGATCCTATGGAATGCACAGACTTAGTCTCCTCTTTGGCTCTATGGATGGGATTCCATTGAATAGGCGGTACGTCTCTATGAGAGTAATCCTTAAGATTGACTTTGGTTGTAACACCTAGATGTTGCAAATACAAGGAATTGGTTCCCCAATCCTGGACTACTTGCAATTGCCACATAAATGGCCTTCCCAAAATCATCTCGTAGGCTTGGTTTTTGCTAAAGTCGCATATAGCAAAAGTATGCTCAAACTCAACCCCACATGTAGTGAGAGTTATTCCTTCTAGCAATCCTAAGGGCCTTTCAATATGACCATCAGCCATCTGCAATTTCATTCTCGTTGGTCGGAGTGTTGGCTTGCCCCATCGCTTCCATAGGGAAGTTGTAGCAATTGCAACTCCTGCACCTGAGTCCAAAATCGCCTTGGTTGTGTAACCCTGATGAGTAACTGGGAGATAGGTATTTCCTTCTTCTCCTTCACTCATGTCTCCTATCTTATCCAATGGTATTTCAGGCACTGTTCTATGAGATCCTACTTGGGTCTTTGAGTAGCTCTTCTAAAGTGAGATTGCACTGCACTTTAGTGTTCTTTACTACCTCTGTATTCCTAGGTATGATAGAATCTTCATTTCTTATCATGACTGTGGGTGCTCTCAGACAAGTAGACTTGGTTTCCCATGGGCCTGTGAAATGTGGTAATTCTTGTAGAGAATTAGACTCAAAGTCTAATCTCTCTTGAGAGTGGATGCTCTCATGCTCCTCATAAATGGATGGGATGTTCTGTGGGAATTGCTCGTGTGCATCATCCACAAGTTCAATGGGAGGAGGGACTTCACTTTCTTTAGCCCATTTGTCTTCTTGAATCTCTCGTAGGAATTCTGGTGTGAACCGATTCATAGAAGATGATGTGTCTGGCTCCGTAGAGTTAGGCACGTAGGCTTCCTGGGGAGGTAGGCTCACGTTCTCACTTGCCTTGCCCTTATTTTGAGAGGCGGGTTCCTTTTCTGATTGTGCAATTAGCCTCTCTATTCGTTCTAGTAGTCCATCAAAGTGTAACTGCGTCTTAGCTGAACTAGAGATGTTAAAGAGGCGACTGGCTTCAAACATAGTCTGAGCCAATTCCACCATCTTAGCACAAATTTTGGTTCGTTCTAGCTCTAGTTCTGCTCTAGGGTAACACTTTTCATGATCGGTTACGTTTGGCCCTTCTTGGATTCTGGCCTGATATGCTCTAAGCATCATGTTTAGGTCCTCGGGAGTGGGATCGGCTAGGACGGATCCTACTCTGGGTGGTGGGTGGGTTAAGGGTGGTGTATCGAAAGGTTGGGAATGGAAGAAGGTGGATTGGCGGGTAAAGGGAGAGGTGGTGGAGGGGTGGTGTGAGAGTGGTTTTGAGATGCGAGTTCACTTATCTTTGCTTTGGTTTCTCTCAAGCTTTCTTCAAGTTCGCTCATCTTTTTTGCCCATTGCCTTTTCATTATTTCACGACTATCCTTCCAGGCTCTAGTCCTCTTTTGGTTATGCTCTCTGTTTCACTCACCTCGGGGCTCTTTTCCTGACCCACACCTTGGTTTTGCTGTAGTGCTTGGGCTCTTGTGATCACTTGCACAGGTGCAGTGGAAGTCACACTCCCTGTGGAGTCTACAACTAACCGAACCACATTGAGTTCCATGGGTGTACCTACAATTTTGGTATTCTCCATCTTGAACTTTACCAACATATCATGTAATAAATATACCAAAATCTATGTACACAAGCTCTAAGCCAAGAAAGTATGTTAACAGCCCAAGATCACTGATTTTACATTCTTCCATTAGTTGAGCTTTAGCATGCTTGATGCCATTAGCATCATTCCCTGTAATGATGATGTCATCTACATAGACACATAAGTAGATAACCTCTGAGTTGTTCTTCTTTATAAATAAAGAAGAATTTGCCTTGCTAGCCAAAAAACCTTGGTCTTGGGAATAAGTAACAAGCCTATGATTCCAGGCTCTAGGAGCTTGCTTTAGTCCATAGAGTGCCTTCCTTAGCTTGCATACATAATCTGATTTACCTTTATCTTCAAATCCTAGTGGTTGTGCCATATACACATCTTTTGATATCCATCCATTTTAGAATGCATTCTTGACATCTAATTGATATAGATTCCATTTCTTAGAGGCAACAATGCTTACTAAAACACTAATTGTTGGCATCTTTGCCACAGGTGAAAAGGTTTCTTTATAGTCCACTCCATAGGTTTGAGAAAACCCTTTTTCCACTAAACTTGCCTTATACCTATTTATAGAACCATCAGAGTTCTTTTTTATTTTATATATCCACCTGGATCCTATTACCTTCATGCTTGGCTTCTTGGGAACTAGCTCCCAAGTATGGTTTTCTTGAAGTGCTTCTACTTCTTCCTACATGGCTTCTCTCCATTCTTTCCTCTTACTAGCTTCTTCAAATAAAGAAGGTTCTTTTGTCATAGAGTCTTTGGTGATATACACAGAGTGCTTAGTGACTAGTGATGTATCATAGCCATACCTTATGGGTTTTTTGCTTTCCCTTTGAGATATCTTGAGTGCCTGGTTGGAGGACTCTGGTATGCTTTCCAATTTCTTGAATTCGGTCGTGTCTTGACTTCCAAGCTTGAAGTCAATCTGCTCTTCATCCTCTAATTGATATCTTCTAGTAATTGTTGACCTTCTTGACTGAGATTTGAAAAATCATTTTCCAAATCATAAGGTAACTTGACTTTCCTTCAATCATCTTCAAACCATGAATTATTTTCATCAAATACTACATCCCTACTAACTATAAATGCTTTGTTAGTGGGATTGTATAGCCTCTAGCCCTTTTGGTTTTGATCATAGCCAATGAATATACATTTTTCAGCTTGAGGGTCAAGTTCCCTCTAATATGTGAGGTCTTGAAGCATTCTTCTATGGTGTGGTTGATAAGACCACAAATGTTGCAAGGTGGATTGTTGTAGAATCTCTCCCTACCTTTCTTTCCTCCTCTGCCCCTTCCTCTAGCACCTCTTCCTCTACCTGTGAAGTTGGCTTGAGAGGTACTAGCCTCATCTTCATTCTTCTTGAGTTTACCTTTATCTTTACTTTTATTCTTTTATGTATAAAGGGCAGAAGATTGATTACCTCTAGAGTTGTCACCATTCTTGTTGAGCTTTGTATCATGGGTGAAGAGTTTCCCCATCAAGGTGTTGAGGTCAGGTATTTGCATATCCATGTAAAGGTCCATTGCTATGGTGAAGGACTCCCACTTATCATCAACTTTGATGCCATTAATGATCTACCTTACTATGTGTTCTTCTTCTATCTCCTCTCCAATGCTTGCAAGCTTTTCAGCTACATCTTTCATCTTGGTTACATAATCAACCACTCCTTGCTTTGGTTGCTTCTTTAGAGTTGTAAACTCCATCCATAGCTGATTCTTCCTAGCTCTTGTATTTGAGGATAACTATGATGAGAGTACTTCCCAAGTCTCTTGGGAGGTCTTGAAATTCCTAATGTGAGGGAATAAGAAATTAGATATTGAGTTTAGTAGATAAGATCTAGCAAGAGCATCCTTTGCACACCATGTGGTCAACCTTTCTTGTTCTTCCCTTGTGGGTTGATGCTTGCTCCTGAATGTTGGCATCTCTTCATCTCTTGAGATGTATCCATATAGACCTCTCCTTTGAAGGTAGGCTTGCATCCTTAGTGACCATGTTGAGTAGTTTTTTCTATCCAAGTTGTCAATGACGGATGGAAATCCATCTCCCATCTTGCTTGTTGTTGCTCTGATGCCACTGTTGAAGGAGATAGAGGATAATCTTTAGAGATGAAAAGGTGTTGCTACAACCTGCTTCACACCAGCCAAGAACAGCTTCTAGATAGTGTAGTGGGCCTCTTTAGCCTGCTAATGGTCATAAATAATCACATATGTTTCTTGGAACATGATCCACTAATCAGTGGATCAAAACAGATAGGTAGGAATTGATCCAAGTCCAAAAAACTTGTTATTCTTGTTTCTACACATGTTCAGTGTTTTGAACAGTTCTCTGAGCATAGTAGCAATTAGCTTAATTCCTTTTGGGAAACTCTAATTAGTTTATATAGCTACAAAACATGAGTGATTTCATAAAAAATGATGGACCACACAGTGAGAATGGTATTTAGAAAATCACAAAAGCTTCTCGATAAATACGACCAAAGAGTAAAAATGTGTTAATATCTCATGATACAGAGAGGCAATAATAACAAGAATTTGCATACACATACTAGAGAGTATGCTGAATCCACCATGCTTGAAATCATGAAAAATGATCAATCATGCACTAAGAGTGAGCTCTTAGAGGATGGTTGTTCTAAGTAGTCATAACAGAGAAGTGAAATGAGTATGTAATCATATTATGTAAATTAAATCTTATACAAATACAATGTCATTGGCAATCATATATTGCTCAATGTGTGATGTCGATGTATAAAACACCACAAGAAATGAATTAATGTGACACTAGAACACCTCTATGGTCACCATTAACTCATTGCCACTCCAAACTTTGAGAAATGATAGCTTAAAGTGAGAACTTTGCTTCTACAGAAATTCCTAGTCACCGAAATGACATACCTTCAGTATTTTGCTAATTTCTCCTAGCTCAAGTATGCTTTCTTCATGAAACTTTATAGGCTGAAACTAGAAGAGTAGAGCTTTCCAACAAGCTATCATATGCATCAAACGGAGCTCTAGAACTCAAGTTATGGCCCTCACAAGATGACCCTGTATGACCTTCCAAGACTGGAAATCTTGCCTGTTTTAGTATTCCTGATGTCCAAAAATAAAAAATTCGATGCCTGGCATCGAATTTCAGTCCAAGTCGATGCCGGGCATCGACTTTGAGCTTTTTTAGGCCCTTTTTCTGCACCAGAAATACTCTCTTTTACACACACATGAAGAAGACCACTTGTATGCTAGAAGTCGATGCCAGGCATCGACTTTATGCTCAAACTCGATGCCAGGCATCGAGTTGCTCCATAAACTTCATATTTTTAAAAGATTCAACAATAGTTAACACACAGAGAATGAAAAAATGACTTATCAGCCAAGATTCGATGCCAGGCATCGAATTGCTCAGAAAACTTGAATTTTTGAATTCATCACACAGTAGGCAAACATGGAGATGATGAAGAGAGACTCATACACAGAACTTTACTCAGTTCTTCTCATAACTATAAAAAACTCAGAAGTTTTACAGATGCTTTCTCACTCAGAGAAGCCCGACTATACTCAGTCATACAAAAATGAGTTCTTCTCACTTTCTCTCTCTCTCTTCCTCCTTCTTCTTCTCATCGCGTCAGTTAATACTAACTAACTTATATAGATTTTCTCATTCCCGTGATTTTTAAAAAACTTCTAGAACTAAAGTGAACTAACTTTACAAATATGATACATTTGTGAATTTGTCCCTTCACATAGGCATGGGGTTTTCTTCCTAAGGTTTGACCTTCAAATATATGTCTAATTAGTGAGTGTTTCTCCAACAGCTCCCCCTCAATCACTAATTGACATTCCCTGTTTCTTCATATCATCTTCTTTTCTTTTACTCCTGCCATGCTTTTGAATCTGCTGGTCTTCACACCATCCAAGCTCTTTGTCATTATGTCTGCTAATTGATCTTTAGTAGAAATGTATTCCACTTCAATCTCCTTCTCCATTACCTTTTCTCTGAGAAAATGATATTGTATCTCTATGTGCTTTGTTCTTGCATGAAATACTGGATTTGCTGCAAGATAAAGTGAACTCATATTATCTCCATGTATTGTAGGTGTACCTTGATCAATGCCTAAGCTCTTGAACAATGTCTGCATCCATATGACTTCCTTAGCTGCTTCCACAAGTCCTTTGTACTCTGCTTCAGTTGATGATAATGCTACTGTATGTTGTTTCTTGGAACACCAACTTACAAGCTTATCACCAATGTATATCATGTAACCATGAGTTGATCTCCTGTCATCTTGATTACCTGCCCAATCTGAATCACTATAGGCTCTCAACTTCAAATCTGATGTAAAAGGATAATATAATCCTTCCTTTATAGTTCCTTTGATATATCTGAGAACTCTTTGACCTGCAATCCAATGTGGGTCCTTTGGACAATGCATGAATTGTGACAAAACTCCCACTGCATAACTAAGATCAGGTCTTGTTAGTGTAGCATAAATCAAACTACCCACAAGAGATTGATACTTCCTCATATCTTTGTAGTCTGCACCATCATATTTACTGAGCTTGTGATTAACTTCAAGTGGAGTTGAAGCTTCTCTGCAATTTTCCATATCAAACTTCTTCAACAAGTTCAGAAGATACCTTTCTTGTGACACATATATGCCATGATCTGTATAAGTAACTTCCATTCCAAGAAAGTATGATAACTTTCCTAGGTCACTGATCTTAAACTCTTTCTCAAGTAATCTCTTTACCTCCTTGATTCCTTCATCTGAAGTACCTGTGATTATAATGTCATCTACATAAATACAAATGTAGATTGTACCTTCCTCTGTTCTTTTGATAAGTAGACTTGAATCTGCTTTTGAACTTTGATATCCAAGATCATTAAGATACTTCACCAGTCTATAGTTCCAAGCTCTTGGAGCTTGCTTCAATCCATACAATGCTCTTCTCAACCTGCAAACAAAATTTGGATACCTGGAATCTATAAACCCTTGAGGTTGTTCCATGTATACCTCATCTGATATGTATCCATTCAAGAATGCATTTTTTATATCCAATTGACTTAGGGTCCATCCTTTTGAAGCTGCAATAGCAATGATTGTCCTTATAGTTGACATCTTAGCTACAGGACTGAATGTCTCATCATAATCTATGCCATAGGTCTGGGTATAGCCTTTCACCACCAATCTAGCTTTGTATCTGGCTATACTTCAATCTGCAAGCTTCTTCACTTTATAAACCCATTTATTTCCAATTACTTTCTTACCATTTGGTTTAGGAACAAGTTCCCATGTCTTGTTCTCCTCCAGTGCATTGAACTCTTCCTTCATTGCTTCTTCCCATTGCTTTTTACCTTTAGCTTCATCATAGTTTTGAGGTTCTTCATCATCTTTGACCATATATGCATAGTTCTTCTGAGTTATGTAAGAAGTATCATAAGAATACCTTTCTGGTTGTCTCCTTGTCCTGCTTGACCTTCTTGGTTCACATTCTTCATAAGTTTCTGGATACACTTCTTCATCAAATATAGGAGCTTCTTCATTTCTTCTTGTTAATCCACTTGTGGATGTACTTGCTTGCATATAGTCTTCATCTCTATTTACCTGCACAATTGATTTTCCTTTCTCACATCTTCTTACCTCTTCTTCAAATTCTTCAGCTGTATGACTTTGATCTGCATACCAACTTTTCTGTTCATCAAATGTAACATCTCTAGAAACAATAAATTGTTTGGTTAGAGGATTCCACAATCTGTAACCCATCTGCTTTTCATCATAACCAATGAACACATATTTTTCTGCCTTTGGTTCAAGTTTATGCCTAAGCTGTGATGGCACATAAGCATATGCAATTGATCCAAACACTCTACAATGATCTAGTGTTGGTTTCTTACCCCACCAAGCTTCATATGGAGTCATTCCATTCAGAGCTGCACATGGTAATCTATTCACAAGATATGTAGCTGTATTTACAGCCTCAGCCCAAAGATAATTTGGACAGTTCTTCTCCTTTAGCATAGCTCTAGCAAACTCAACCAAAGTCCTGTTCCTTCTTTCTGCTACACCATTTTGTTGTGGTGTATACCTGCAAGTTATTTCTCTCTTAATACCTGCATTCCAAAGATAATCATTGAACTCTTGGGAGAAGTATTCTCCCCCTCCATCAGACCTCAGTCTCTTAAGTTTTTGACCTGTGACTCTCTCTGCATATGCATGAAAATGCTTGAAAGCTCCAAACACTTCTGATCTTTCCTTCAAAACATATAATGTTATCCATCTTGTAGCATCATCAATGAAAAGAACATAATACCTTGAGCCACTGATAGATCCTTCTTTTGTTGGTCCCCATACATCTGTATGAATGAGCTCAAGTACTCCATCATGTTTGAATCCTTTCTTTTGAAATGGTAACCTGTGTGCTTTACCCATTTGACATGCTTCACATTTATAAACCATATGTTGACTTTGCACATTTGGTAATCCTAGTACAGACTGATTAGCAACCATAGCTTTAATTCCTCTTTCATTGAAATGACCTAATCTCTTATGCCAGAGATCAAGTTCTGTAATCACTGCTTCACCATGTGTGAGCAAAGCTTGACCAATGTTCCCTTGCACTCTTAAAGTAAAGAGTCTACCTTCTTTCTTACCAGAGACAATCTGATTATATCCATTCTCTGGATCTTCAACAAATACTCGGTCATTTGTAAACCTGACTTGAAAACCTTTTTCAACTATCTGTCCCACACTAATCAAGTTTTTAGGTATTGTTGGAACATACAAAACATTGGTTAGCAAATCTGCTCCACTCTTGCATTTCACTTTTCCAATTGAATGTACACTATGTCTTGTATTATCACCAGTTTGAACTGTGTGACTAGAAATGCCTTTTTCCAAATCTGACATCAGTTCTATGTTTCCTGACAAATGATTAGAACATCCAGAGTCAATGTAAAATACCTTTAGATCTTCTTTGTCTGATGTGCTGATTGAATTCATCATCAATGATGTATGACTTTCATTCTGTGTGTCATTTGCATAGTTGTAGTAGGTGGTGTTGTAGGATTGATTCTGTCCCCAACTTCTTCCTCCACCTCTACCATAGCCTCCTCTTTGACTTTGTCTACCTCCTTGAAAATTACTTTGATATCTTCCACCTCGACCTCTGCTATTGTTGTTTTGATTCTGGTTTGATCCTTGTTGGTTGTGCCAACAGTCATGAGCCAAATGATTACTCAATCCACAGATCCAGCAAGCCTTTTTGTTGTTATTTTGATTACCTCTTCCTCTTCCAAAACCTCTTGCTCTTCCTCTGCCAGTGCCTTTACCTCTTGCATAATAAGCTTGAGAATTAGACTCCTCTTCATCCTTTGCTTTACCTTTATCTCCTTTCTTCTTATTCTTCATGTACATTGCAGAACTTTGACCTTTATCTCCATCTCCCTTCAAGTCTTGCTCATATGTGAGCATCAAACCAAGCAACTGGTTCAAATCTGGAACATAATGATTTAATGAAAGTTCTGTTGATAAGACAAAAGGTTTCCACCTTTCATCCCCTCTCAAGCCTGCAAGTAGTTGAGCAATCAATCTGTGATCTTCAACATCTTCATCTATGGATCCAAGACTATCTGCTAGATCCTTCATCTTAGTGACATAATCACTAATGGTTTGACTTGGCTTCTTCTTGAATGTTGTAAACTCTGACCATAGACTTGCTTTCCGTGCTTTAGTAGTGCTTTGGAAATGATATCCAATGCATTCCATATATCTTCTGATGATTCCAATCCTCTGATGTGTGGTAGCAAATGATCTGAGATTGTATTGTAGATGTATGCTTTTGCACTTGCATCCTTCTTCTGCCAATGCTTTAAAGCATCTAGTTCTTCTTTCTTTGGTCGACTTTCATCTTCGAATACTGGCTTCTCTTCTTCACCTGTTACATATACCATGAGATCCTTACTCATAAGTAAGGCTTCCATTCTCATTACCCATGCGGGGTAATTATCTCTGTCCAGTTTGTCAATCAAGATATGATCTGCCATAGTTCTTTCCTTCTGCTGCAACCTGTGAGCTTAAAGGATAAAGGATAATACCTTTTGAAGTTCTTTGTGTATGACGATACTTCAAAAGTAATCTTTTGATGCCTTGTGTCTTCAAATGCTTCACCTTTCAAACTTTAATGGAAAACTTTACAAAACTTCTCGTACCTTTGTCGTCTTCTGCTCTCGAGAATCTTTCGGCTCTGATACCACTTGTCGATGTATAAAACACCACAAGAAATGAATTAATGTGACACTAGAACACCTCTATGGTCTCCATTAACTCATTGCCACTCCAAACTTTGAGAAATGATAGCTTAAAGTGAGAACTTTGCTTCTACAGAAATTCCTAGTCACCGAAATGACATACCTTCAGTATTTTGCTAATTTCTCCTAGCTCAAGTATGCTTTCTTCATGAAACTTTATAGGCTGAAACTAGAAGAGTAGAGCTTTCCAACAAGCTATCATATGCATCAAACGGAGCTCTAGAACTCAAGTTATGGCCCTCACAAGATGACCCTGTATGACCTTCCAAGACTGGAAATCTTGCCTGTTTTAGTATTCCTGATGTCCAAAAATAAAAAATTCGATGCCTGGCATCGAATTTCAGTCCAAGTCGATGCCGGGCATCGACTTTGAGCTTTTTTAGGCCCTTTTTCTGCACCAGAAATACTCTCTTTTACACACATATGAAGAAGACCACTTGTATGCTAGAAGTCGATGCCAGGCATCGACTTTATGCTCAAACTCGATGCCAGGCATCGAGTTGCTCCATAAACTTCATATTTTTAAAAGATTCAACAATAGTTAACACACAGAGAATGAAAAAATGACTTATCAGCCAAGATTCGATGCCAGGCATCGAATTGCTCAGAAAACTTGAATTTTTGAATTCATCACACAGTAGGCAAACATGGAGATGATGAAGAGAGACTCATACACAGAACTTTACTCAGTTCTTCTCATAACTATAAAAAACTCAGAAGTTTTACAGATGCTTTCTCACTCAGAGAAGCCCGACTATACTCAGTCATACAAAAATGAGTTCTTCTCACTTTCTCTCTCTCTCTTCCTCCTTCTTCTTCTCATCGCGTCAGTTAATACTAACTAACTTATATAGATTTTCTCATTCCCGTGATTTTTAAAAAACTTCTAGAACTAAAGTGAACTAACTTTACAAATATGATACATTTGTGAATTTGTCCCTTCACATAGGCATGGGGTTTTCTTCCTAAGGTTTGACCTTCAAATATATGTCTAATTAGTGAGTGTTTCTCCAACATGTGAGAGGTGAATGAGCTATGAGATGAGCTCTTAATTCACGATAGATCCCCTTCACAATGATCTCATGGAGTCAAGATATCATGCAGGTCATGTCATCCTCTTTTTGTGTTGTAATTGGAGCCAATATTTGAATTCAAACTCGAATAGGTTCACCTAAGAGTGAATCCTAAAGTATAGGATATATTCGCTCATTAGTTAACAACCAAAAGCTTCGAGATTTGATGCTTCCCAACTTTCTCGTGGTTGTAGGACACTTTTACAAAGATAAATGTAAATTATTTTACAAGAGGTTCTATAAGAGATGTGCCTATTAACCAAGTTGTGGGCTTGGTTTTAATTGCAACACCATGCCATAGTTGCAACTCTTCTATTCGCTTGTCTCCATATGTGACATACATTGAATGGTGTGGCTGATTTATGTCTATTGTGAACATTCTCCCTTCTTCTTTCCTTTTACCATGAGCTTGAAACCTACCTTTGGATCCTCAACAAAACATCCTCTTTCCTTTAACCTAACTTGGCAGCCTTTCTTTACCATTTGGCCCACCTAAATCAAGTTTTAAGTAATAGTATGGACATGTAATACCTCTAATAAGCACTATTCCCTTTGATTCCCTTCCAAATTGATATCTCCAAATAATTGAATGATTTTCTCTGCATTGTCACGTGTTTTCACATGTCCTTGATGCTTTGGGACTTGCAAATTCTTAAAAATATGCTTTCAACATGACATATTATTGCAACATCCATTGTCTACATACCATACATCTTCATTAGCTTGAGTTGTATCTTCATCATACATCATGGAAAGTAAATAATCATTCCCTTGATTGGATGCTATGTTTGCATACTTACCTTGTCCTCTATAATTGTTGTCGTTGCTTTTATTCCTTGATCTTTGAGCTCTATGATAGCATTCATTTGAAAATTTACCTGGCTTACCACATACAAAGCATCCACTTGAGAGTGTTTCCCTCTTCCACCAAAACTTCAACCTTTTCCTATATTTTTTTCTCTTCCACTTCTTTCATATACATACTCTTGTTGTGCTTGAACTCCTTGTTTCTTTGATATCTTCCTCATCCTCTTGTAGCACCTCGGTTTTTTCTTCCTCTTCTTGTACCTACATGCAAACATTTCCCTTAGCTATCTTTGGCATGATTACCACTAAGTTCATCTCCTCTATCACCATGAAAGTGATTAGTTTATCAAAATCAAGAAGAGAGTCCCTTACATACATTGAGGTTGTGAAATATCCCCATTTTTCATCATCCCTCAGTCCATTTAGGGTGTGGCTTTCAAGATCGTCATCATCTAGGGCCTAATTGATTCCCCCTAGTGCATTTGCAAGCTCTTCAACCTTTAACGTGTAATCATTAAACCCTTGAGAAGGGCCTTTCTTGAGATAATTTAGGTAATTCTTGAGCTGAATTTACCTAGATTTTGTGGGGGTGGAGTAAAATCTCTCCAAGCACTCCCACACCATCTTGATGTATCCAAATCTTAAATATGTCCTATCTTGGAGTTGATAATATGCTAAGATAGAATAAAGATAACTCTTTTTTTCCCTTTCATTCCACTGTCTCACCGGTCTTCTCTAATATGTTTTCGGATTTAACTCATCTAGATAGGGTTTTGACTCTCCATCAGTCACAAGTCCCCACATACTTTTCTTCCTAAAAAATTCCTTATTATAAATCGCCATGGTTGGTAGTTTCCCTTTTTGAGCTTCTCAATCTGAACATTGAGATCAGCCATGATGTGTTATAGATCTTTTGAACCTCCCCCTTGATGCAATGAAGTTGAAAAAGATGGATTTTACAAAAAGTAAAGCTACTTCTCTTGACCAAGTTTCATCTTTGAATAGATGACTTGTTTGCTTCTAGTTGTTGTTGATCTGCATGTTCTTACTTCTTTCCTTCAAAATTTGACAAGGCCTTTAATTCACTTCAGTAGCTCTTTTTTCTCTCTTTCTACTTGACTTATATCTTTGATAGCACTATTGGAGGATAAACACACCTATGTGCCCAAAGAAAGCAAATGAACCCTCCTAGGATCCTAATTTTTTCAGATAAAGGCTCTATGTATTCTAAATTATTTGAGTACATGCAAAGATTGTAAATAAACATGTTCACACTCAAAATAGACTCATAAATATTCCAAAGAAGAGTAAAATCACTCCGTTTGGAGATCTGATGCTTCCAGCTATAGCAATATGAACTACTTGATCTCTTCACATAACATTATCTAATTACATAGATAGTGTTCTATAAATTTCTCTGAACTTGTGTAGGCATTGATCCCAAGATATATACCACTCAAATTATAACTTATAAGATTTAAAACAAGAGAAAAATTACTAGAAGGCAACAATTACAATAACAGGGGTTTTTTCCAAGATCATCTATAGAGATAGAGTGTATAAAATGAAATCTCTACAAAATATATAGAGAACAGCTAGCAAGGGGTGTGCTTAAGCAAGGGGGAAGCTTGGGGGTTCTTTTCCTTGCATCTAGGTCATAATAAAACTCACTAGAGACTTTTTAGTCACATAATAGCCTGGTTAACCAATAAAAAACATATACATGTAAAAAAGTGAGGTCTGATAACATCAAGAGGTGACCTATTTTGTCTTAGTCAATTTCTTTCCATTATGGACATGCTTTGATGCCTCCAACTAGTAGTTCTCATCACCCCACAGTCTTGAGCTTGAAATGCTTTCTAACTTCCAACATAGAAAACTAAAAATTGAAATTGATCTGCCCAATTAAGCACCTTCACGACACTTAAACCCAATGGCAAGTACATTCCACAAAATCTCGATGAATCTCGCATGAAATAATTTGATTTTTTTTTGCATATGCATTAATATTTTCAAAAATTATGAAGCAATAGCCTCTTATTCATTAGAAGATGTTGTTTGTGTTGAGGAATCACTCACGAATTTGACATATAGACAGATATAAAAGAAAAAGAAAGGAAGCGGAATCTTCAGAAAATTAAAAGCCTCAGTTGTACAGCGTGCGGAATCAGTCCGTTAACTAGAATCAAGAATTGTACGAGTAACAAAGCAATAAACCGCGGTGGGCGCAATAATGCGCGCATAACATGAATTAAAGAATGAGAGCGAGAAGAGCGCAGAAGAAAAGTGTATATATATACACCAAGGATTGAAGGACTTGGATGATGTGTGAATGAGAAGAAGAGGATTATGAGAGATCTCGCATGAGTGAAGAGAGAGTGAGAAGTTCTTAGAAGACGCCATAGATCGCGTATGTACAGATGAATAACAGAAACTTGGAATGTCAGGTATTCATATGAGAGAGATGGTAATAAGAAACTACTCAGTGTAGGAGAGTTTCTATAGATTGAGCAAGAAGAGGCCAAGCTAATTTGTACACATCTTCTCTAATAGAAAACACATGTTCATGTGGAAGTTTGCACGCTCTGTTCGCATGTGAAGAATCTAAAGTTTTTCGAGTTACGGTAGAAAGTTCGATAACCATTAACAGTTACAGTTCGTTACTAAACATGTCCTTCGGTACTCTCTAAGTAAATGAATGTCTCGGTCAAAGATATCTGAGTAAATGCATTTTCGGTCAGTTATAGTTTTCTCAGAAAAAGCGAGTTTTTCAGTAGAACAACGAAGTATATCTCACAGTAGAATTCGAAGCTTTGTATGAGAGATAGCTCATCTTGTAGCTAGACGTTTCTACTTTAAGCTGATCACAGTTTCCGGTGGAATGAATATGTACACACAGTACAAAGTCTAACCGAAAAGTGGCACTTCAGAACTGTGAAGTTTTCTTTAAACTTCAAGAAGAAGTTCATTCAGTGAAGGAAGTTTACGTATCAGTTTCTTACTTCACATAACTCATTTGAAGTAATCACGAGCAGAATCAAAGTTCATTCCGGTGATATTCCGGTAAAATTTCGGTGACGTCCCAGTGACAATCCGGTGAAGTTCCGGTGGAATTCAAGTCGCAGTTTAAGAGTTAAGCGACAATAATCCTGCTAAGCTATTGTTGATTACAGAGGTGTTCTATATCACTCTAGCTTAGCTCTCTATTCGGCGGCGCGGCAATTTCCGCAGGCCTGACAAGGTTCAAGCCTTTGCCGTGACGACCATCATCAGCAATATCAGAGCAAAAGATAATCGCCAACAAGTGGTATCAGAGCCGGTTAGTCCCACAAGTGGCATCAGAGCCAAAAGACTCTCAAAGGCAACCTAAAGCAAGCAAGAAGATCATGGCAGATCATGTCCAAATTGATAAGCTAGATAGAGATAATTATCCCGCGTGGGTAATGCGTATGGAAGCCTTACTTATGAGTAAGGACTTAATGATGTATGTGATCGGAGAAGAAAAGAAGCCGACCTTCGAAGATGATAGCCAACCGGAAAAAGAAGAGTTAGAAGCTTTGAAGCTGTGGAAGAAGAAAGATGCAACGGCAAGAGCCTACATTTACAACAGTGTTTCAGATCATCTACTACCGCACATTAGAGGTCTGGAGAAAGCGGAGGACATATGGAGCGCATTGGAAGACCACTTCCAAAATACTACGAAAGCTAGAAAGGCTAGCTTATGGTCCGAGTTCACAACGTTCAAAAAGAAGCCGAGTCAAAGCATTAGTGACTACGTCACTAAAACGAAGGATCTAGCAGATAGTCTTAGATCCATAAAAGAAGATGTCGAAAATCACAGATTGATAGCACAACTGCTAATAGGGTTCAGAGGAGATGAAAGGTGGAAACCTTTCGTACTCTCAACTGAACTTTCTTTAAATCACTTTGTACCAGATTTAAATCAGTTGCTTGGTTTGATGCTCACATATGAGGAAGATCTGAAAGGAGATGGAGACAAAGGACAAAGCTCTACAATGTACATGAAGAACAAGAAGAAAGACAAAGGTAAGCCAAAAGATGAAGAAGAGTCGAGCGCTCAGGATTATTATGCTAGAGGTAAAGGCACCGGCAAAGCAAGAGGTTTTGGAAGAGGAAGAAGTAGTCAGAATACCAACAAGAAAGCTTGCTGGATTTGTGGACTAAGTAATCATCTGGCGCATGACTGTTGGCACAACCAACAGGGATCAAATCAAAATCAGAACAGTAATAACAGAGGCAGAAGCGGAAGATATCAAGGTAACTTCCAAAAGGGTAGACAGAATCAAAGAGGAGGCTACGGTAGAGGTGGAACAAGAAGTTGGGGACATGGCCAATCCTACAACACCACCTACAACAACTATGCAAATGACACACAAAATGAAAATCATACATCATTGATGATGAACTCAATCAGCACATCTGATAACGAAGATCTAAAGGTATTTTACATTGACTCTGGATGTTCTAATCACTTGTCAGGAAACATAGAACTGATGACAGAACTCGAAAAAGGAAGTTCGAGTCATACTGTTCAAACAGGTGACAATACAAGACATAACGTACATTCAATTGGAAAGGTGAAATGTAAGAGTGGAGCAGATTTGCTAACCAATGTTTTGTATGTTCCGAAAATACGAAAAAATCTGATTAGTGTGGGACAGATAGTTGAGAAAGGTTTTCAGGTCAGATTTACAAACAAAGGAGTATTTGTAGAAGATCCCGAGAATGGATATAATCAGATCGTCTCTGGTAAGAAAGAAGGAAGACTCTTTACTTTAAGAGTACAAGGGAACATTGGCCAAGCGTTGCTCACATATGATGAAAAGGTGATTAGAGAACTTGATCTCTGGCACAAGAGATTAGGTCATTTCAATGAAAAAGGAATCAAAGCTATGATAGCAAATCAGTCTGTACTGGGATTACCGAACGTATAGAACCAACATATGATTCAAAAATGCGAAGCTTGTCAGATGGGAAAAGCCCACAGGTTACCTTTCCAGAAGAAAGGATTCAAACATGATGGTGTGCTAGAACTCATGCATACAGATGTATGGGGACCGACAAAGGAAGGATCTATTAGCAGATCAAGGTATTATGTCCTTTTCATTGATGATGCAACAAGATGGATAACTCTTTATGTTTTGAAAGAGAAATCAGAAGTGTTTGGAGCTTATAGACATTTTCATGCATATGCTGAAAGACTCACAGGTCTAAAGCTTAAAAGACTGAGGTCTGATGGAGGTGGAGAATACTTCTCCCGAGAGTTCAATGATTACCTTTGGAATGCAGGTATCAAGAGAGAAATAACCTGCAGGTATACACCACAACAAAACGGTGTAGCAGAAAGAAGGAACCGAACTCTAGTCGAGTTTGCACGAGCTATGCTGAAAGAAAAGAATTGTCCAGATTATCTTTGGGCTGAAGCCGTAAATACAGCCACATACTTGGTAAACAGATTACTGTGTACAACATTAGAAGGAATGACCCCTTATGAAGCCTGGTGGGGAAAGAAGCCAACACTTGATCATTGTAAAGTGTTTGGATCAATCGCTTATGCTTATATACCATCTCAACTGAGACATAAGCTTGAACCGAAAGTAGAGAAATATGTGTTCGTTGGATATGATGAAAAGCAGATGGGTTACAGGTTATGGAGTCCTCTAACCAAACAATTTACTGTTTTCAGAGATGTAACATTTGATGAACAGAAAAGCTGGTATGCAGATAAGAGTCATACAGCTGAAGAATTTGAAGAAGAGATAAAAAGAAAGGAGAAAGGTAAATCAATCGTACAGGTGAATAAAGATGAAGATTATATGCAGGCGAGTACGTCCAGGACCGGATCAGGTATGAGAAACGAAGATGAAGAAGTGTATTCAGATACACATGAAGAGTTTGAACCAAGAAGGTCAAACAGGAATAGAAGACAACCGGAAAGGTACTCGTATGATACATCATATATAACTCAGAAAGATTATGCATATATGGTCAAAGATAATGATGAACCTCATAACTATGATGAAGCTAAAGGCAAGAAGCAATGGGAAGAAGCAATGGAAGAAGAATTCAGCGCACTAGAAGAGAACAAGACATGGGAGCTTGTTCCTAAACCAAATGGTAAGAAAGTAATCGGAAATAAATGGGTTTTCAAAGTTAAGAAACTTGCAGATGGAAGAATAGCCAGACATAAAGCGAGAATGGTTATCAAGGGCTATGCTCAGACGCATGGCATAGACTATGACGAGACGTTTAGTCCAGTGGCAAAGATGTCAACCATAAGGACAGTGATTGCTATAGTAGCATCAAAAGGATGGAAGCTAAGTCAACTAGATATAAAGAATGCATTCCTAAATGGATATATATAAGACAAAGTCTACATGGAACAACCAGAAGGTTTCGTAAATTCCAGATACCCAGAACATGTGTGCAGACTAAGAAAAGCACTTTATGGACTAAAGCAAGCTCCAAGAGCTTGGAACTACAGACTTGTGAAGTATCTCAATGAACTTGGATACCAAAGTTCGAAGGCAGATGCAAGTCTACTCATCAAAAGAACAGAAGAAGGAATGATCTACATTTGTATTTATGTAGATGACATAATAATTACAGGTACCTTAGATGCAGGAATCAAAGAGGTGAAGAAACTACTCGAAAAAGAATTCAAAATCAGTGACCTGGGAAAGTTATCATATTTTCTAGGTATGGAAATCACATATACAGATCATGGTGTATATGTTACGCAAAAAGGGTATCTCCTGAACTTACTGAAGAAGTTCAATATGGAGAATTGCAGAGAAGCTTCAACACCGCTTGAAGTAAATCATAAACTCAGCAAATATGATGATACAAAGTTCAAAGATATGAAGAAGTATCAGTCGTTAGTAGGAAGCTTAATTTATGCTATGCTAACACGACCGGATCTCAGCTATCCGATGGGAGTTCTTTCATAGTTTATGCATTGTTCGACAGATCAACATTGGGTTGCAGGACAAAGAGTTCTTAGATATATCAAAGGAACTATAAAGGAAGGATTATATCATCCTTTTACATCAGATATAAAGCTGAGAGCATTCAGTGACTCAGACTAGGCAGGAAGTCAAGATGATAGAAGATCAACACATGGGTATATGATATACCTAGGAGATAAGCTAGTAAGCTGGTGCTCAAAGAAACAGCATACAGTAGCTTTATCGTCAACAGAAGCCGAATACAAAGGACTGGTAGAAACTGCGAAAGAAGTAATATGGATGCAGACCTTGCTCAAAAGCATGGGGATTGATCAAGGTATACCAATTATACATGGAGACAATATGAGCTCGCTGTATCTTGCAGCAAACCCAGTATTCCATGCACGAACAAAGCACATAGAAATTCAGTATCATTTCCTGAGGGAAAAGGTAATGGAGAAGGAGATAGAAATAGTCTACACTCCTACGAAAGATCAGATAGCAGATATCTTGACAAAAAGCTTAGATGGAACAAAGACAAGCAGATTCAAAGAAATGGCAGGTATAAAAGAAAGAAAGATATATGAAAGATCGGAAGAGGTCACATTAGTGATTGAGGGGGAGCTGTTGAGGAATCACTCACGAATTTGACATACAGACAGATATAAAAGAAAAAGAAAAGAAGCGGAATCTTCAGAAAATTAAAAGCCTCAGTTGTACAGCGTGCGGAATCAGTCCGTTAACTAGAATCAAGAATTGTACGAGTAACAGAGCAATAAACCGCGGTGGGCGCAATAATGCGCGCATAATGTGAATTAAAGAATGAGAGCGGGAAGAGCGTAGAAGAAAAGTGTATATATATACACCAAGGATTGAAGGACTTGGATGATGTGTGAATGAGAAGAAGAGGATTATGAGAGATCGCGCATGAGTGAAGAGAGAGTGAGAAGTTCTTAGTAGACGTCATAGATCGCGTATGTACAGATGAATAACAGAAACCTGGAATGTCAGGTATTCATCTGAGAGAGATGGTAATAAGAAACTACTCAGTGTAGGAGAGTTTCTACAGCTTGAGCAAGAAGAGGCCAAGCTAATTTGTACACATCTTCTCTAATAGAAAACACATGCTCATGTGGAATTTTGCGCGCTCTGTTCGCATGTGAAGCATCTGAAGTTTTTCGAGTTATGGTAGAAAGTTCGTTAACCATTAACAGTTACAGTTCGTTACTAAACATGTTCCTCGGTACTCTCTAAGTAAATGAATGTCTCGGGCAAAGATATCTCAGTAAACACATTTTCGGTCAGTTATAGTTTTCTCAGAAAAAGCGAGTTTTTCAGTAGAACAACGAAGTATATCTTGCAGTAGAATTCGAAGCTTTGTATGAGAGATAGCTCATCTTGTAGCTAGACGTTTCTACTTTAAGCTGATCACAGTTTCCGGTGGAATGAATATGTACACACAGTACAAAGTCTAACCGGAAAGTGGCACTTCAAAATTGTGAAGTTTTCTTTAAACTTCAAGAAGAAGTTCATTCAGTGAAGGAAGTTTACGTATCACTTTCTTACTTCACATAACTCATTTGAAGTAATCACGAGCAGAATCAAAGTTCATTCCGGTGATATTCCGGTAAAATTTCGGTGACGTCCTAGTGACAGTCCGGTGAAGTTCCGATGGAATTCAAGTCGCAGTTTAACACAGTTAAGCGACAGTAATCCTGCTAAGCTACTGTTGATTAGAGAGGTGTTCTATATCACTCTAGCTTAGCTCTCTATTCGGCGGCGCGGCAATTTCCGCAGGCCTGACAAGGTTGAAGCCTTTGCCGTGACGACCATCATCAGCGATATCAGAGCGAAAGATAATCGCCAACAGTTTGAATAAGACTTTATGAGCTTTCCTTAGTCTTGAATGCCTCCACAAAAACTTACAAGTATCTTATCCTCATCACTTTACCTTTTTGCTCAATTGAAGCAGTCACTTTTTGCACATTCACTCACATAAATCAAATGTATTTATGCTTTATTATTCAATTTTGTATAAATTCTCATGCACTTTCACTCACATTTTGAAGCTTCTTTTCACGCCAACACCAAAAACTTGACATTCAAGTTCTTTCAAAATCTTTTGCATACATACTTCCACTTTTGCATACATATTTGTATTTCAAAAACCATAAAAAATATTCGCATATGTGCATTTCAAAAAGCCCAATCATTCAATTTTTTTCAAGTTGTTTGCATCCTTTTTGAAATGAAAATATGAAAACAAATTTCTTTCTATTTGTTTGCATATTTGAATTTCAAAAAGCACAAAAAGTCTAATTTTTTCAAGTTGTTTGCATCCTTCCACTTTCAAGTTTGCATAATTGCATTGAAAAACCACTATAAATACACAAAAATAATGATTTCACAAAGTTTTCCATTCATATTTACACTTCAAAAACATTGATATTTACTTTTGTGTCAATTTAACATTCATGAAAAAACATAAATCAACGATGGGCAACATAAAATCTACGGTCGATGCATTGATTGAAAAGATGTTTTTAGAACATGATCAGAAATTAAAAGAGATGGAGATTAGAGCAAACACATATATTCAAAACAAAATTGAAATAATCTTTAATCTAACACAAGAAATAATAGAAATATGTGAAACTATGCAAACAATGGGTATTAGTTTTGAAATGTTGAAAGAGATGATTGATCCTAAAGTATCAAGTTTGAAACAAAATTCCAAACTGTGTCCAACCAAGTGAAAGAAAGTCAATCATGCAAGTGTAAAAATGAACATCAATCATAACTCCAAAGTATGTCTCCTCATATTCTTGATAAAACACATTCTATTGATGATAGGTGATCCACCCCTAGAGCTACACATAGAAGATCAAGTATGCTCCAATATCAACCTAGAAGTTTTTTGAGGTGTGATCAATTTGGCCATATGTTTTGGGATTGTATTGCATATAAAAATGCTTATAGAGATAAATTGGTAACTCAAATTGTAACAAAAATTTTGTAATTACCATGATCATTCACCTTTTACACTTAAATTTAGAACGAGCTAAGATAAAATAACATTTTTATCAAACAAAATCTAAACTAAAATCATATAAAAGATTTGGAAAACAATGGATACCAAACAAAGATGATGACAAGAAATCGTTTGAACAAGAGATTATGATACCAATTGAAAATCAAGTTAAATCTTTTGAAGAAAATAAAAGTGAACAATTCAAATTAGAAAAACAAAAAAATTGGAAAAATTGTGCATGAAAGATTGGAAGATGACAAGAAAGAGTATGAAAAGTCAACTCAAGTGAATAAATATGCATGAAGAATTCTATGTAACATGTGATCCAAAGCTTCTATATATTGACCAATTTCGTGATTAAGAGGAAGTTAAGGATTCAAAATCTCAATTAACCATTTAAAAATAAAAAATAACCAAATTGAACAAGAGAATATCAAACAAGTTTTTTTTTTTAATATAAAGGAAGTTCGGCCTTAGCCTACTCTCTCGGACTTGTATTAAATAAAAGGAAAAGAAAAGTACAAGTGAAGGAGGCCAGTGCCCATGGGACCCCCCAAGTCCCACAGAGCAAGGGTAGATCTTACAGAGTTCAGATGGCATTACAAAGAAGCTTAATCACCCCCACATCACGCTCATGCAAGGCCCACTTGGGTTTAAGCTTTTTGTTGATTAGAAGGAGCACTTGAGGATGCCTAAAAGGGGGGGAGGGGGATTTCTTACAGTTGGTGATTCTTTTGCTGAGGAGGAATAGCAATTTCTCAATCGAGCACTCTTTGGGGGAGTCGCCAAAGTTATAAGAACATCTTTCTCGCGAGATCTTCCAATGGACTTCCCCTCTGATGGCATTCCAGAGAGTCCTCAAGCAGCCAATCGCTTCTCCTAACAGAGTGTATTTCCAACTTATATGCTTCTGAATTCTAATTTTCTTTCCGACAATGTGCCAGAGCCTATTGCAATTGGGACAGGTAAAGAAGATGTGAACAACATCTTCAATGGATCGATGACAACACTTGCGCTTGGGAGACACCCCACAGATTTTGCTGGCCTTTAGGTTGGTCCAGATTCCCCGATGAAGAATTTTCCATAAGAAGATAGACTTTTTTATTTCTACGAGAGGGTGCCAGATAGCCATGAACTTCATATCCCATTGCAGCCGTGTCCACGATAGGCACCACTTCTTGTTGAGCTTGACATGATAATCAATGTTTCCTTTGATATTTGAGATTCTGGTTACAGAATTACCATTGTGCCCTCAGAGACCAAGCAGGCACGATGAGTCTTGCACCATGAGAAGATGGACTTTAGAGCGGCCTCGGGCAAGACCTCTACTTTGTAAAATATTCCATTCTTCATAGGTAATGCTGATGCTAGGGTCAATGTCCTCGAAGTTGATCCATTGGTTGGTGTACTGTTTCCAAAGATGTTTCCATTTTTTGAAGCCCTTGTTCCATAGCCTCTTGGCACTTCGAATGTTCCAAGATTCCATGTTCATGATGCCATGGATCGGAAACCAGATAGAATCATTCTGCCTGATACCGGCCACCCATTTCCAATTTTCACTAATTCTTATGAAGATTCTGACTTTATTCCAACTCTTCCATATGGAGCACACTAGATTCGAGCCTTTAGGGAACACTGAGATTGGGGAAAACAAAAGGGTTAGAATGTCAAGATTCTTCCAATTCGGGAATCCCACAAAATTCAATGCATTCTTGTTTTTGAAGATTAATTTGGCCCATGAAGCCTTCCCATTGCACCATGCCTTAATCATCCATTTTGATACAAGTTTGTTAGCCATGCACCCAATGTCTAGAATACCAAGGCCCCCACAATCCCTTTGGCTAGTGCAGATGGACCATTTGATTTTAGGCACCCCCTCTTGTTGTATAAGTCCCCTATCCAAAGGAAGTTTTTGCAAATACTTTCTAGTTTTGATAGCTCTTGCTCTTTTCGTCTCCAACAAGAGAGGAAGTAAATGGTCGACGAAATGAGGAACGTGTTAATAACCATTGCACGACCCACAAGATTGATTTGCATACCGCTCGAATAGTTTAGCTTGCTTTCAATTCTAGCCAGGACCCAGTCCACTGTTGCTCCAAGGAGAAACCAAAGCCCAAGGGAGTCCCAAGGAGCGGAAAAATTTTGCCTGGGTGTCATGAGGAAGGAGATAAGGAAGAGAGCTCACACACACACTCTCACTCTCAAGGGGAAGCACACAGAAAGATTGAGGCAAGGAAGAATGATCTTCTTCTCCTTCTATTACATAAAAAGGAATGTACAAGAATGACCTAAAAACAAGAATACAACAAGTGCAATATATAAAGATCAGTATATAAGGAAAACCTAATGTCTGCGAATGAGTGAGCTGGCAAGGAAAAAATGTGCCATCACTCTCGGTAGATAAATCTAATAAAGCTCAATGAAGTATCCCTGACATATACCGGCGTGACCACTATACTGTGAAGAGATGGATAGGTATGTGCTTGAAGATGAAGAGGTGTTGCAAAATCCTTGATCTACACCAGCCAAATGAACTCCAGGAGTATATTGTGGACCCTTTTAGCTTGCCAATGGATGTATTAGACACCCTATGTACCTTGGAAGATCACTCTCAAAAACATAGATCAAAACAGATAAGTTGGAGTTAGCTCAGAGGTGAAAACTTGCTATTCTTGGTTCATACAGCTGTCTAGTGTTTTACAAAATTCTCTGAGCACAGCAGCAATTAGCTTAATTCCTCTTGGGGAACTCTAGGTAGCTTAAAGAGCTAACTTTAGAGAGTAATCTCATCAAAAATAATAAACCACACACTGAGAATGAGTTTTAACAAGTGATGACATCATCCCGATTTTCATGCGCTGCTACACTTTGAGACTAGTGAGCAGAAAAATGAACATACCTCAAAATGTAGGAATCCAATGATTATGAAACTTTGTATGGTTCTACTAGACAGTAAGCTGAATCCAACAAGCCTTAAATCACAGAATTGTGTTAAGTAACCACGGAGAAATGGCTCTGACAAGGTGAGTGAAAAAATCGGGTACCTGACAGAGAAGTGAAGATGAACAGACCCTGTTGACTTCAAATGAACATAACTGAAGATTGCAACATCCAAATGACATGAAAATTTGTGAGCATATAGTAGACGTATAGAGCTAACGTGAACAAGTTAAATTACTCAAAATGATGCACCAAGCTTAGAGAAACAATCTCTACAATCTGACTGAGAAAACTGAGAGTAATGGCAGTGAGTAGTACACTTCACAAGAACATGGAAATATGAACCCAAATGATCATGAAAATGAAAGTATATTGCTTGTACAATACAATGGACTTACTGATACATTTGTGTGCCTTGTAATCACACCTTGATATGGCATAAAGCTCAGCTCTTGGAGGTCTTCACATAGGTCTCTCTAACCACGACTAAAACTGCCATCTATTTATAGTTGAGTTTGGGAGGCTAACTTCCCTCAATCACTCTCCAATAAATCAATGATTGATTTGATTCTCTACCTACCACAAATCACGAATTCGTGGCTCCTCTTTCCATTCTTGATCAAGTAGACTTAACCACTTAAGATTCTTTCACTTTACATTAAGTAAACTCTTCAAAAGTTACAAGAGGTAGTTCACAAGTGAACTTTACATAGTCTTCATTTTAAAGCTTTTTTCATGACTTTGTGGGACTCAAGCCAATACTTAGGGCATTCTGGATCATCACATGTTGAGCTTGATATCTCAACATGGGGGACTATTTTGGTATCCACGTTCAAAGAGAAGGACGGGTTGGATCTCGAGAATAGCTCTAAAAGCGGTCTTTGAGTGGTTGATTTTAGATAGAGAGGCTTCGTAGAAAGTATCCAGGCACCTCCAAAACATCTCTAGGTTGGTACAATCATTGTGGAGAAACACGTTCATATCATCAGCAAAAAGTCTCATGGTGATTTGGCCGTGGTTACAAGGCAGCAGGAGGCCTTTGATATTACCAACTTCTACTTGTTGTTCCACCAGCTGGCTACGCCCTTTCATAGGAATGGAAAAGAGAAGAGGAGCACCCTTTTCTAATCGATCATTTTAATTTGATCACCTTCAATAGTTGGCCATTAACACTAATTTGAGTTGACACGTGTCCCAATAGGGTCGAGATCATCTTGGTGAATTTTTTGGCTGCAACCAAGATCTTTAAGTGACTACAAAATATAGTCCCATTCCAGCCTCTCGTAGGCTTTGTCAAAGTCAATCTTGAGGAAAACCACATCTTGTCTTGACTCATCCGCAAAGTTGAGACCTTCCCAAATATCAATAATGGCTTCCAATATTGACCTGCCTTTGACGAAACCTTTTTGTTCCTCACTTAGTCAAGGTCTCATATGGCCGGAAACTCTATTGGCTATTACTTTAGCAATGATCTTATATCCGTCTTGAAGCATCGTAATTGGATGCCAATTCTCAATTTTGTTCTTTTCTTGTTTTCGATGGATTAACTTGATGATGCCATTGTTGAGACAAGTCGGAAGCACACCAAACTCGAGTGCCTCTTGCCAAACTAAAGAAAAAGGGGTGGCAATCACCAACTTGAAGGACTTAAAGAACTCATTAGTGAGCTCATCCGGCCCTAGGCTTTTCCCACTGGGAAGGGCATCAATGACTTTAATGATTTCTTCCTTTGAGATAGGGGCATCGAGTAGGGAATGAACGTTGCATGGGATCCTATGAGAGGATACCCTAGAGATGGCTGCCATGCTATCTCGTCTATGAGGGGAGATGGGAGTCGAGATCCCGAGGAGACTCCTAAAATGTTCTTCAGTGATTCCAAAATTTTCTTCTTTTGTATTGCATATGTCGCCATTTGAGTCTAGCAATAGGGGGATCCATTGTCTATTTTGTTTCCTTTTAAGAATACTGCACATCTCTGTGGTGGCCTTGTCTACCTTGCCATCCCACCACTCCTTAAAGAATATTTGCAAATTTTTCCTTTGTATTTCTTCCTCGTATCTCAATAGTGCTCTAATTCTTCATAGAACCTTCTGGGATTGAGCTTTTCCTTTGTTCACTTCCTCCTCAAGTCTCTAGAGTCTATGATATAGAGCTTCTCTATGTGCATGCCGAACATTCTGGAGCATCTTCCTAGTTCTTATCATGATCTGCCACGACTTGTCGACCGCACATCTCCAACTCTTGGTAGGGGATGAACAGGAGGCGAAAGCGTCCTTCCACACCTCAACAATTTCTCGATAGACAGAGGGGAGAGAGAAAGAAGTCGAGCATGCGTGAAACCAAGGGGCCTTACAAGATTTAGTGAGAGGTTGGAATGAAATAATGATCGGGCAGTGTTCAGAGATGGCGAGGTCAGTGCATTGCAAGAGGGAAGGACGGCCCCACAGATAAATAATGCTCTAAGAAATGTAGCTTTTATCCAATCTAGCTTTCCTCAAATCATCACTCGCTTGGAGATTTGACCACAACAAGCCCTTCAAGTCTTTGAATTCGACTAGATCCAAGTGCAGTTTGGTGTTATCCCAAGTTTCTTTCTCAAGACTCTCAATGATTCGGCCCTTGTTGTTCCATCTGTTTGCAGGGTCCTCCACCATGTTGAAGTCATTGCAAATTAGCACGATGTGGGGGAGCAAGTCCAAGGAGGCCCAGGTGTCATGTCTCTCCAACTCCCTGTTTGGGGCTTACATAGAATCTAATGTGAATCCAAAGGGGGCACCAAAGAAAATGGAAATCCATCGATGGCTTTGATCTTCAATGGAGTTCTCGAGCTTTTCAAACTAGAATTGGTTTATACCAATTACAGTCCCATCGGACCCCCGAGGGTGTGACGTCCAAATCCAGACATGAGTGAGGAAGACCTATCTAAGATGATTCTGGAAGTTTTCTACATCAATTTTAGTCTCTTGAATACAAATAAATTCAGGGTTTATGCTAATGTCACAAAGCCAATGACCAATGATGGTTGCTCTTGAGGGGTCAATCAGCCCCCTAGCATTTGACAAAATGATGATCATTTTTATAAGTTACCCTCTTTATGGGAAGGGGTCTTATCCTTTCTCCTCTTGGATTTTTCTTTCTCTTTTGCTGGGGGGTTCTCGACTTAGTAATTTTTTTTTCCAAAGTAACTCAATAGGCTTTTTTCCCTTGCGGGAGGCATCCGTTGTTTAAATAAGAAATTGATGAGGATGAGGATACAAACGATTAACAAAAACTTAAAGAAAAGGAGAAACAAATTCTTAATATTATCAAACAAATTGAGAAAAATATATAAAAATTCTTGAAAAATGTCTAGACCTTTGAGACCATTTAAGAAAAGAATGGATCTAGCTTTGCAAGAAATAAAAGAATTGATAAACAAAACTTCATGGATGAAGAAGGTTTGAAGATGAACCAATATGATCAGGTGATTTCAGGTTCTTTGTTTTCTCTTATTCAAATTTTTTTTCATTACATTGCATATTTCACTTTCATGTTTCATAATTCAAAAATTAAAAAACTGGTTGATGATGGTCTCAAATTGAGAAGTGAAAACTATTTGACTTGAGTAGGAATGTAATCATTTATAACTGTGTTTGAAATCATTATGAATGAGTTCAAGTAATGATATTGTGATTTGAATTTGAAACTCAAGTAAAAAGATTGATTTATTCTGTACAAATAGGAGTATTTTTGTGCATGATAAGCATGCCTAATTGAGATCCGAGTTTTTGCCTATGCATTCCTCAAGATCCTTTGCTGTAAGAAGAAGTTAAGCATTTCCTCTACAAATAAAAAGTTACAAATATTATAAAAAATGACATATGAAAGTTAGCCTTCCTTTCAACCCAAAAAAGTAGAAGTTAACAAAATAATGATCCAGTATATTTAGCTATTGCTGATGAAGTAAAGACATATGAAGAAAAATCAAGAAACTCACTGAACAAAAGAAATAAAGAAATTTGTTTTGGTCTCAAAATCACTTCCAATCATATTCACATTGGCTAGAACGAGGAGGATTTATGCATGAATGGAATAGTAGTACTTCTTAGAAATGTGTAAGTTTATTGCGTTCAAATATTCATACAAGATATATGTTATATGTGTGTGTATGTATGTATGTATGTATATATATATATATATATATATATATATATATATATATATATATATATATATATATATATATATATATATATATATATATATATATCATTGACTTTCCAAGAGTAGATGAGGGTAATCGTTTCTTTAAAACCTAATCAAGTTTATAATTCTATTTGAACTTAATTCAAGTATTTGTTGCATGAAAAGGTTAACAATTTAAACTTGATTTGAAATTGTCATATGCTAAGCAAAATAAAATCTCACTTGCATACATTGAGCATGATTTGACAAAACATTTTTAAGTCAAATTTTGATTAAAAAAATAAGTTTTCATGTTGTTTTTGTTTTGTTACTTTAGGATTGGCCTATCGCACTATGTGCATTGACAGTTTCCTTAACAAATCCCCCTGTGACAAGGTTGGGGACATCGACGGGTGTAGGTTCGGGATCCTCATTGATGATTAAATATGTTGTTGCAATGTAGGAAAGGTACTTTGTAATCATCCTCTTCTTTTTGTTTAGTTTCTTTATTAATGGCACAAAGTCATTTAATAAGAGCCCTCCATTTTTAGCAATTGCCACGGAGCGCTTAAGGTGCTTCATGAAGGCTTCATCACCTTTGTGTATGTAGATTAAAAGGTCACATGGGACCCATTTACCCTCATAAGGTGGTATTTCTATGGACTAACACAAGATGTAGTACTCAAAGAACTCTATGATTTCCTCAAGCACATCAAAGTTAAGTTGAATTGTTTTCTCTAGATCAGGAACTCTAGATAATAGGTCATACAAGTGTGCTTGACCTTTGAACTCAGTTGATTCTAAGAACTCATTGAAGAGTTCTCGAGGAGGTTTTGGTTGTGGGGTACTAGAGGTTGAGGCATCCACTGTGTGTGATGCTAGCTTATGTGCATGTTTTGCGAGTGCTTCTAGCTCTTCTTGGTTGCAAAAGTGAGAAATTAGAGAATAAGTGTTGCTTTTATAGTAGTTCCAAAATTCTTAAGTGAGTGAGTAGGACTTCCTCTTACCAATCTGCACACAAATAGAAAACTTGAAAATAACATATTTGAATATAAACATTTGTATAAACAAAAGAAAAAATACCATACGCTATTTACCTTATGCCATTGTATTCTAAACTTTGATTGATCAAGATCCTCAAATCCCATTATTACTAGATGTTCTTTCACGTTGGCAAGAGTCCAATGATGATGTACTGAAATAACTTCCATTTCATTGTTGGGTAGATTTATCTTAATTTGAAATGAAATTAAAAAACCCTCAAAACTTTGTAAAGGTATCCATTCACCAAGTTTACACATCCAACGATCATAATAGAATCTAATGTACAATGAAGTACGATGTTTCAACCTAGTGGGGGTTGAAACCTCGCCCTCGCCTCAGGAGGCAAGAGGCCCAACCACCCGTTCAAGCGGCCTGGGACATGTTTAACATGGAAAGTTGTATCTTGTGGCTGATGTGCCACCGTTTGTCTTGCCCCACGATAGTTGTGACCGCAGTTTAACCCAACTATATAAGCCCCTATTCTTCTGGGATAAGGGGGGTCCCATGGGTACTATGCCCTTCTTTGTATAGTTGCAATTTCAAAGTTAAAGCCTAGAGGAGTAGGCCTCAGCCAAACCTCCATTAAAAAAAAAAGGGTATCGAAACCCTATGTCTATTGTTGATATATTTAGGTTGTGATGTGTGTGAACACTCTAGGACCACCGGGGCACTTTTTTCCCTCTTTAGGAGGTTTTTTTCCCTCGGCTTGTATATATGCATATTGCCCTAATGGGCTACTTATCTTTGTATATTCTAGTGGTAATACATTTAGTATTGTGTGTTGTGCTCCAAGCTTCTTCTTCTTCCTTGTGTTGTTCGCGTGTTTTCGTAGATGTCTAACTCCAACAATTGGTATCAGAGCAGGTCGTCGCTTCATCTAGGGCATCGTCTACACCTCTCCGGTTGCAGTCTCAAGCTATTTCATCTTTTTGTGCCAAAGATATGTACCTGTTTCGGTTCGCAAGTATAAGCGTCTCGAATTCTGCTATAGGTTTAGCAGAACTTGTCTGGGTAGCTCCGTTCAACTTTTTGAGATACAGTCAATTTTCTGCATCAAGGAATTTTACTCACCGGCCACGGTTGAAAGCAGTGATGTATTTTGTATGTTGGCTATTGAGGATAAATTGGATGGTACCAACTACCCGTGTGGGCTTATATGATGTGACATGCATTGGTTGCAAAAGGACTGTGGAACATTGTGCAGGGTGTTGAAAAACATCCTATCACACGTGAAACTGTTACAGCTGTAGGTATTGAAGCTGATGTAGAAGGTGTCGAAGATGATGATATTCTACATATTCCTATTCGTGTTGCGGTTTCTGTTGCACCTATTGTAGAGCAGATTCGTTGGGATGGCAGAGATGCTCAAGTACATGCATTGATAGCTTTGTCTGTCAAACGTGCCATTATTCCTCACATTCGCTCTTGCAGAATAGCTAAGGATGCTTGGGATACATTGACCACATTGTACCAAGCTAGGAATGAGGCTCGTGTTGCTTACCTCCGAAAACGGTTCGAGAGTGAGCGCATGAATGAAGGTGATTCTATGGACAGTTTCCTAACGAAGATCAAAGACTTGAAGGAACAGTTCATTTCTCCTGATGAGGTTATACTAGATAGCTCACTTGTGCAGACCGTTCTGAATGGTCTTCCTGATTCATATCAGAGTTTTACTTCTACTCTTCGGTTGATGATGAAAGGCAATCCAAATGCCTTATCATTTGAGGAGTTAGTGTCTGTTCTGTTGCAAGAAGATGAGTCCAGGCAGAACAGGTCCATTATGCGAGTTGCAGATCAAGCTTTCCTGGCTAGTCAGAAGGGCAAAGGAAAATGGAGCTCTTCGACTAGTAAGCAGAAATCTGCTAATTCTGCACATTTGAAGAAGGAAGATAAAGATAAGAAGAAATCAGAAAAGCAGAAATTGTTTTGTAAGTACTATAAAGGGAATGATCATATCATAAAGAACTGTCCAAAACTGGCTGCTAAAGAGGCAAAGAAGATAGAGGCTGGAATGGTTGTTGTAGAGGCCTCTACACCAAAAACAGAGTCTGCTAATCTTGTGCAGGAAGAAGAACGGGCGTTTACTACTGTCTCTAGTTTTGACCCATCTTCTCATAAGCACTGCATGTCTGCACTAGACTCAGATGTTTGGTATTTTGATAGTGGGGCGACCAAACATATTACCTCGCAACGTAGTTTCTTCACTTCACTCGAGCCTGCCCCTACAGGGAATACTATTACATGTGCCAACAACTCCTGTTATCCTGTTATGGGAGTTGGTAAGATCATTTTGGCTACTACTGATGGTAGTTCTTTCACTTTCTCAGATGCTTTATTTGTGCTAGGGATCAAGAAGAACCTGTTATCAGTTTCTGCATTACCCAAGATTGTCTTGGTTGTGAAATTTGTTGATGACAGGTGTATAGTTCATGATCTGTCAAATGTCGATGTGATTATTGCTTCTGGCATTTTATGTCGTGGGTTGTATAAGCTTATAGGCTATGAAAGATCTGTAAATGATTTGGCATGTGCAGTAAAAGATTCTCAGGCTATGCGAGATGCAAAGCTTTGGCATGCATGCTTTGGTCATCTGAATTTCGCTAATTTGCTACACCTCTAGAAATCTGAAATGGTGTCCTCTTTGCCCAAACTTGAGGAACCTGAAAAACATGTTTATGAAGGCTGTATTTTGGGCAAAAATGCAGCGTTCATCCTTTCCAAAAGATGGTTCAGTTCGGTGTACTCAAAAATTGCAGCTTGTACATAGTGATGTCTGTGGTCCTATGCAAACACCTTCTTTTGGGAATTATCTTTACTTCGTGAATTTCATCGATGATTTTTCCAGGCATGCATGGGTATATCCATTCAAGGCAAAGTCCAAAGTGTTCATGTGCTTCAAACAGTTTTTGGTTGGGCTGAAAATATGTCAACATGTAAAATGGGCACCCTTTGTTCTAATCGAGGGGGGAATATATGTCTTCTAATTTTAATGCATTTCTGGCTAAACGTGGGATAAAACACTAGTGTACAGTATATACACCAACAGAATGGAGTTGTTGAACGAAAGAATAGGTCACTCATGGAGATTGCGAGGTGTATGGTCAAGAGTCAGGCCTTACCACATAGTTTCTGGCTTGAGGCTATCATGTGTGCAGCATATGTACTGAACATGTGTCCCACTAAAGCACTACAATCTATCACTCCATATGAGGCTTGGCATGATCACAAGCCATTTGTTGCTCATCTACGTGTTTTTGGTTGTTTGGCATATGCATTAGTGCCTGAACAACATCATAGAAAATTGCATGATAAAGCAGTACAATGTATTTTTGTTGGGTACAGTTCTGAAAGTAAAGGCTATCATCTGTATCATCCACAGACTAAACGCATTCTCATTAGCCGTGATGTTGTTTTTGTGGAAGATGGTATTCAACCATTGCTTTCATGTACTAAGGAGACATCTATTAGCTCCAAAGACATGTATGATACTTTGCTGCCTCTTTTTACAGGTGGATAGTCTAGTGTTGGTCCCAATGAGGCAACTTCTCAGCCTTTGCAGGTTTCATGTGATGATGCAGATCATTCCATTTCTATTGCAGATTTACATGATGCACTAGTTGATGACAGAGTTGATATTGAGTAGGCAAAAACTATGCCAAAATGGCTGGTGCAGACTTTGCGTGACAACAAATTAGATGCACCTCTGTCATATCGTACTCGTTTAGGCTCTCATAGTGCCTCTTTTGCATTAGATTGCTATGCTATGGCAACATCTAGTCTCTATGATGAGAATGAGCCTGTTTCCTTTGATGAAGCACAAAATTCAGAAAATTGGATGGATGCTATGCAATCTCAATATGATGCTATAATGAAGAATGGTACTTGGTCTTTATGTGACTTGCCTCCTCACAAGAAGGCCATTGGCACTAAGTGGGTATACAAGCTGAAGCGTAAACCGGATGGTACAGTTGACAGGTATAAGGCTATGCTTGTTGCAAAGGGTTATGCATAGGAAAGAGGCATTGATTTTGATGAGACCTTTGCACCTACATGTCATATGACTACTATTCCGAGCATTTGTGCACTTGCAGCTCATCATGGTTGGAATGTACATTAGTTGGACATTAAAATAGCATTCTTGAATGGTGACTTGCATGAAGAAGTGTATGTTTTTCAGCCCCGTGGCTTTGTGCAAAAAGGACATGGTGTGCAGGTTAAAGAAGGCATTATATGGTTTAAAGCAAGCACCACGTGCTTGGTATGAGAAGATACATGCCTATCTGATTGCACATGGTTTTGAGAACAGTCCAACTGAAAGCACCTTATATGTTAAGCATGCTAATTATGTGCTTCTTATCATTGTTGTCTATGTTGGTGACATGCTGCTCACTGGTCCTATTGAGAAGCATATTGCTGATTTTAAGGCTGATTTGCATGCCTCATTTGAGATGTCTGATTTGGGGCATTTGCATCACTATTTGGGCATTTAGTTTATGCAAGTTGATGGTGGAATGGCCTTGTGTCAAACGAAATATATTGACACATTATTGCTGCGTTTTGGCCGTGAAGACTATAAGCCTATTGCCACTCCTATGGAGACATGTTTATGATTGAGTCTTCATGATGATGGAGATGCATTTGATGATGTTCTCTATCAGCAGGTTGTTGGATGCTTGATTTAATTATGCATTACTCGGCCAAATATTCAGTTTGTTGTCTCACATATGAGCAAGTTTTTGCATTGCCCAGGAGTCAAGCAGTGGTAGGCAGTTAAGCGCATATTTCGCTATTTGAGTGGTACTTGGCTACTGGGGTTGTTTTATCCCAAGGGGGGATCACTACCACCAGATTTGCATGTTTTCTCTGACTCTGATTGGGCTAGTTGCTATGACACTCGTGTGTCCACCAGTGGCTTTTGCTTCATGCATGGTAGCTCATGTATATCTTGGTTGAGCAAGAAGCAGCCTACTGTGGCCACTTCCAATTGTGAGGCTGAGTATAGGGTAGCTTTCAGAGCGACTGTTGAGTGTGTGTGGCTCAGATGCCTTATGGCTGATTTGGGTGTTGGTCAGACTTCTTCCACCACCACCTTCACTGATAGTCAGAGTGCATTGGCAGTTGCGAAGAACCCTGTGTTCCATGCTCGCACTAAGCACATTGAGGTGCATTATCACTATGTCAGGGAGAGGTTCTCTACTGGGGAGATCAGCTTGGCATATGTGCCCACGAAGGAGAACATTGTAGACCTTTTCACTAAGGCTCTGCCTAGGGAGAAGTTTGAAGCTTTCTGTAAAGCTTTGGGCTTACTTCCTTTTGTGGAGTGATTTCCACATAGCTTGGCACTTCCTTATACATGAGTGCCCCAGCTCCTTGATGTTATCAAGAAAATGGCATTGAAAAGGATGAAAAAATACGAGAAAATATTCTAAAAATGCCTTAAAAATTCACAAAAAATTCCTAAAAATTTTTTCTTTTACAAAGGTTGTGAAATGGCTTGTAAGATGCATAAAACTTAAGGAACAAACATGAAATTGGATAAAAACTACTAAAACTTGAGCAAAAATTAAATGAGAAGGCTATCTACAGCTTGGAAAGATTTTGCAAGTTCCAGGTGATCCATAAATCTTCAGTTGTGCTGATGATAGGCCTTTAGCCTTGATATATTGACTAGTGATAGGACCTCTCCTTTTAGAGTCTCTAACTCCACTACATCCCAATTCAGCATCATCTTAATTCGATAAGGTCCTTCCTAGTGTGGAAGCCATTTTCCCCTTACTTGTGTATGGATTCGAGGTCTATGGAGAAGAACTAACATGCCTGTTTGTAAGTTATTGTTCCACAAATTCCGATCATGTGCCTCCTTTCTCTTCATTTGAGTCTCTATCAATTGTTTTACAGCATGTAGATGTATCTCTTCCACTTTGTGTAGTGCTCCAAGCCTTTGAGAGACACCACAATCTTTTTTTCCATGCATGAATGCTAGTTTTGGTGACCCATGTAGAAATTCAAAGGGTTCAATAGGCAATATCCAATAGACCAATTGGAATGGAGAATATCCAGTAGCTTCTTTGTAAGCTAATTTGTATGCCCATAGGGTACCTTGATAAGCTATGCCCAAGGAAGTTTGTTGTAACATACGTTCCTTCCTTAACATGGCAATTAATACCTTAGTGGTGGATTCTGCCTATCCATAAGCTCTTGGATAATAGGTGCAAGAGGTCCTATGTAGAATTTTGTACCTGCTATAAATTTCATGTAGGACCTTGTTCACAAAATGAGTATGTTGGTTTGTAAAAGTTTCAAGGGGGCATCCAAATCTGCAAGTGATGTTACTATAAATGAAATCAATAATAGTTTGAGCGATGCAATCAAGGGAGACAATAGCTTCTGCCCACTTTGTTGCATAGTCAGTGGTGATCAATAGATACTTTTCTCTCTTTGGAATCGATGGAGGGTAGATGGGCCCTATGAAATCTATCCCCCACTTCTCAAATGGTTGCCAAGAAGTGGAAATAGTCAAGGGGTTGTGCCTCTGCTTTGTTGGCTTGGGTCCACACCTCTGATAGACATCACATGCTTTTCCCCATTCCTCTACATCTTTGAATAATATAGGCCACCATAATCTAGCATCAAGGATTCTCTGACTCATATTGTGTCCTGGAAGATGCCCACCACCTTTTCCTTCATGTGCAAATTTAAGGACTTCTTCTTCCATGCACTTTCTAAACCTATTGTCTTTTTCCATTCTATATGATTTTCCCTCAATAAAGGTAAAGGGTCTGCTCTTGATGAGCAGCCTCTTTCTTTGCACCGCACTTGCCTTCTCTGGATATAATCCGGTTTTAATAAAACTCTTGATGTCATCATACCAACCTTGAGCTTGTACAACAAACATATTAGCATCTAGAAAATCATCGTTTAATCCAATTGCTTGATCCATCATGTTCATCCTGGATAGGTGGTCTGCCATGACATTTTCTTTACCTGGTCTATGGAATACAGAAAAATCAAATTCCTAGAACAAAAGTAGCCACCTCCATATCCTCCCAATCGCTTGTGACTTGTTCAATAAGTACCTAAGTGGTTGATGATCAATGATGATAACAAATTTCACACCTAGCAAATAATGACAAAACTTTTGTACAATGAAAACCATTGCTAGGGCCTCCCTTTCTGTGGTGCTATAATTTCTTTCAGTCTTAGATAAAATTCAACTAGCATACTAAATAGGTCTATCAAGTTTATATTCTTCACTATGTTGGGCCAAAACTGCACCCACTACATATGCATTGGAATCTACATGTACATGAATAGGTTTTGACCAATTTGGTGTGATAAGAATTGGTGTAGCCACCATTTTGGACCTTAATGTCTGATAAGCATTCTCTTCTTCTTCTTCCCATTTAAAGGGTACTTCTTTACCTGTACGTCTAGCCAATGGCCTAGCTATCTTTGCATACATTTTGATAAATCTTCTGTGGTACCTAGTATGCCCCAAGAAGCTTTGAATCTCTTTAGGAGATTTGGGTTTATGTAACTTTAGTATAGAAATAATTTTATTAGGATCTAGAGCCATACCTTTAGCCGATACCACATGTCCCAAGAGGGTTCCTTCTATCACAAGGAAATGACATTTACTTAGGTTTAGATTTAGTTTAGTCTCCCTGCATCTTTTAAAAACATTCTTTAGCTATCTCAAGTGATGGTCCAAGCAATCCAAAGGGGTCTCTTTGTGAGATCCTAAAAATGAAGAAAAGTCATCCATGAAAATTCTGAGTGTTTCTAGCAATAAGGGTCCAAAAATGAGGTTGACAGTCCTATTAAAGGTGGCTAGAGCGTTACTAAGTCCAAGTGGCATTTTTACATACACATATGTTCCCCAAGGTGTGATAAAAGCAATCTTTTCACGATTGTCTAGGTCGATGGATATTTGGTTATAGCTACTAAAGCCATCCATAAAGCTATATAAGGCGTTTCCAACCACTTCTTCAATGATCTGCTCTACAAAAGGCATGGGGAATCCATCTGGAATGGTCACTTTGTTGAGTGCTCTAAAGTCAACACAAATCCTGATTTTGTTGGTATTCTTCTTTGGTACTATAACCATTGGTGAAAACCATTCTGAGTGTTCCACCAAAATGATGATTCTTGCATCCTCCATCTTCTGTATTTCCACATAAATAGCTTGAGGATATTTTGGGTTAAGTCTATAACTCTTTCCTCTTATTGGTTTGGCTCCATCAACAAGAGGGATTCTGTGTTCTCCATAATTGGCAGGCACTCCTTCTAAGTATATATAATGCCATGCAAAAACATCTATATAGTGTGTCAAGAAAGATTTTACCTTTTCAAGGAGCTCTAGGTGGCTCCACAACCAAGTGGCCACCAAAACAGGATGATTAATTTCCTGAGTGCCTAATTGTACTTCTTTGACAGGGTTTCTCTCTACCATGGTATCTACATTCTCATCTCCAAACTTGTTTTCTTCCAATAGCTTTTCCTGCATTGTTGCATAAGCAGGAGTGTTCTGGATTTCAATGTGTTCCTCTTTGTCCTGCATCCATCCTGCAGGACAAAGAGGGCAAAGAACATTCCTCACTAGTATGTTTTACCTTCTCTTTAACTTTAGTAACTTCCTTCTCTGTTGCTGTTGTTGCATCCTCCTCCAAGTTGTGCTTGAGGGGTGTCTTCCTCCCCCTTTTGTGGTCTGTGATGGGTTCTCCCAATCCATCAACCTGAACTTTATCCTCATTTTCAGCATAACATTCATATGTGCAAGAATTATTTAGAAAAACTCCAAAACAAGAGGAAGAGTTGTGTGCTTGCAGACAATTCAAAATTTCTTCTTCCTCCTCGAACTCTAATCGTGGTTGGTCCTCCATTTCTTGTTCCATTGGAAAATGCCAACTGATTGCATTATATTGGTGTTCCCTTGATGATCTGGACCCTCCTCTAAATATATTTGTGTAAGTTCTTGTCCTTTCTTTTGTACCCACATAGTGTCTTTACACCAGTCATGAATGACACTTGCATGCCTCAGCCATGGTCTTCCAATCAAGAGGGGAAATCCCCCCTCTACCTGGGGTAGTCTTAATACCACAAAATCCAAAATGAAGAGATTACCTTGTACTTCCAGTGGAACTTTTGGGATCATCCCCATTGGTCTTACTTTGCTTTGATCTACCAAAGTAACGGTGAAGTGGGCTGGACTGGATGGACGTAGGCGAAGCCTCTCCATGGTATGCTCAGGCATCAAATTTATGCCAGACCCACCATCCACAATGACTCCTTGTAGCTTTAATCCTTTAATTGTTACTATCACTCTAGGACTCTTATAGTCGGTGAGAGGTGCTTCTTCTACACCCTTCCCTTGGCCTAAGGCAGTAGTCTTGGCCACCAAGGTGGATGAGGAAGCCTCATCAATAATCTGTTGTACTTTAGACCTGAATTTTTCATCCATGTTTGTCAACTCAAGAATACTAACCTCTATTTTAATTGACTTGAATAATCTTGAAGCTCTAGATTCCCTAAGGTCAATTTTGATGTTTGATTTCTCAAGTTCCTTGTGGGCCCAACTATATGCATTCCCAATGAAATCATTAGTTTCTGAAAAATCTTATTTTTGTGTTACCTCTTCACCTTTTGTTGAACTTCCTTTATCTTGTTTTGCATCTTCACATATATCTGATTTGCTCTAATGTACCCTCTGATCTTTGTCACTTCCACAAGAATTTGATCCTTGGTTTAGTTCTTCTACAATTTTCCCTTTGCTTCTTGTTTGCATGACCATGGAGTCGATTTCTTCTAATTTTACCACTCTAGTGGATGGTGATTGTACAACAGTGGCTTTCCTGAAATAGATAATTGGCCTTCTAGGCCCATTTCCATAATTACCTCTAGGTCTTTGATTGTAGTTGTTACCTTGGCTGGGAGCTTCCGCCATTATGTTGGTTGAGAATTGAGCACCTCCTTGTGCCCAATAGGGTTGTGCAGACATCCCTCTCTTCGTTTTGTAGCTTGAATGCTTCAATTTCCCTCCTCAACTGAGTCACAACACTCTCCTCTTCTTTATGGGGCTTATTCCTTTTTAAGCTCTCAAGCTCTTTCCTTAGCTGAATTACTGGGTCTTCAAGTTCTGTAGGATATGACAAATTAGAAGAGCTTGCCCCATACTGCTATCTAATTTGTTCCAATCTTGTAGCTGTATTGATAAATTCTTCTATTGTTGCTGTTGGTAAAACCAGCTCCTTTATTTTGCATTGTGTTGATATGGGAAGTGGTTTAGCCAACCACTTCTTGACAAAAAAATCATGGGGAGGGTCTGGTAGTTTGGCCATTAGGGCCTTAGCTCTAGTCACAAATTCTGGGAAGGTCTCCCCAGGACCTAGTCTTAATATTATAATATTCTGTATGTTTTTAAACAGGTTTTGTCCATTCTAGTGTGAACAAACACTTTTAAAACAAACTCTATAAATAGAGAGAACTCACTTCATTTCACACTTTTTCAACTCAAGAGAATGGCACGCACCAAGAAAACTGCAAGGAAAGATCGCGTGTTCTTTCCTAGCCCTCATCTAGGGATGCAACACCCACCATGGTTGCAACCCCCCAAAGACCCCGAAGTGGTTCCCAGAGCACATCTAGGCCTGTGTCATATGATGCAACACCACCTGTGAGCAATCCATTCTGAGAACATGAAGTGTCCAATAGACAAGAGCATTTCACTCCAAGACGATCAAACTCAGATTCAGATGATAAGCCACCAACAAGGACACCCATCAAGGAAAGAGCCAAACAAAAGATGATGAGAAGGGTTGTATCAACAAGCAATGAGGAGACATCACCGCATGATGAAAGCAGCAATCAACCACCATGGAAGGATATGCACATTCCAATGAGCCATAGGGTGACACATGGAGGCAAGACACTTCCACAAGGACAAGGGAAAATACCAACAGAGGAGGAAAGGGAGCAAAGTCAACAAACATGTCAACAACGAAATGTGGAAGATGAAGCTGGACCCTCGCATCGTGTACATCAGAGAAAGAAAAACTATCAACCATGACGTAGACCTCAACGACAGCCTAACATGCCTCCCAACATAAGAGCTCCACAAAGATGAAGGAGGCACTACAGGGCTTTTGTAGAGATACGACACTACCGAAAGTCTGTTGAACTACTCATACCACGAAGAGCTTTTGCAAGGGTAGTAAAAGAAGAACTACAAAGCTACTGTGCAGGTCTATGAATAGAGGGGATAGCACTTGAAGGGCTTCAAGAGGCAGGTGAGGCCTACCTCATCTCCATGCTTGAGGACTCTAACCTATGTGCTATCCATGCCAAGAGAGTAACCATACAACCCAAGGACATTCAACTAGCAAGAAGAATTAGAGGAAATAACCCATGACATTTGTATCTTCTACCCTTTGAGAGGCATAATTTGGGGTGTACTACAATGATTAATAGAAATTTTTGTTTTCTCTCTCTCTCTCACTCTCTCTATCTTTGACTCTCCACCATAAGTGTATAGAAATTACTTTTGCTATAGTCAGTTATATATGGAGTCCTGAAAGGCTCTTTGTGAATGAGTTGAATCTACATGCATTTGCCTCTTGTTTTTTGACTAGATATGTATAATTTGAACCTAATATGTCCCCAAAGGTCATTTACATGCAAAAGAAATCCAGACACAAAAATGCAAGATTTAGCCCTACAATTTTGGCTGAATCCCGCATTTTTGTGGTTGGGGGTTTTTTGCATTTTATGGCCTTTTCAATGCCCCCTATGTATAGATGAGATGTATAGAAGATATAAAATAGAAGGTTAGTCATTCCATGTACTCTTTGGCTTGCTAGGTCTTCAATGTACAATTGATGCCACCCATAAGCAAGAGAATTTGAACTCATTTCAGTTGATCCTACACTTGGGAGCCCTCTTAAACATTAAAAAAGGCCAAAAAAGCCCCAGCCATAGAAATTGGGGAATTAGCCCTACAAAATTCTTGCAGGGCTGATTCCCACGTTTTTGTGGCTGGGGCTTTTTTGGGCTATTTCATGCTAATTTAGATACCACAAACCATATGCAGCACTTAAATGAAGAGGAAAACTTAAAATTACATAGAAGTTATGGATACAAAGGTAGGTTAAAATTATGAAGCACATTTCTTACAAAGGACAAGACAAAATAGGAAAAACAAACGTTTGTATTATCCAAATATTTACATCATTTCTCACCTGCCTTCAATTTCTCAACAATTTTTTTTCTCCTTTGTAGAGATTGAGGTAGCTGGTAGGTCAATACAGATCTGGATATTACATGGGGGTCTTGCATTCCCAGACCCATGGCAATACCTATTTGCCTTAGTACTTTTCCTCTAAATTTAAGTCCTAATGTAGTTACAACTAAGGATTTCCTAACCAAAATGACACAATTAGTGTGTTGGGTAATTGTACATAGACACAAAATTTTCCTAAGGGCCTTCAAGCACCAAGTCATGAAGTGCCCATTCGGACTGTAGTCTTTATGTATGATCATAAAACCATCCCTTGGCAACTTTCCGATGTAGTTTGCCAAGGATGAACCACTTCTGCGAGAAGCCCGATCCCATACCGGTTCTTGCCACGAACTTGTCCAGCTCAATTGCTTCCTGTTAAGAAAGAAAATGAGAATTCAAGCTCCAACTTTGTTAACTTAAATTATTCATTTATTTAATTTAATTACCCCTTACATCATGAAGCTTGTCTTCTTCGTCCCCTCTTCCAGGGGCATCAAGATCAATGCTAGAGTGATCCATGCCACTCTACTATGCTACGTGGGATGTAGGAACTTTGTGCTTCATTATCCTCTCCCGTGCTGCACTGAACTCCTCTTCCCTATTATAATTGTTGTCATCTTTTAAAATATCTTCACACACCATTGCTATGGTGTCTACCACAGAATCTCCGAGTGGGATGACCTTCTTTTCAAGTATGTCAGATGTGTTGTCAAGCGGAACATCTGCATTGTGGAGAAAATACTCAGGCATTTGTCTAGACGTAGACCGAATGCCTTCTCAATATCATGAAGAAAAATAAATTCCTCTCCATCCACAACGATAATGGAGAGATATTCAATTTCCACTTCTGGTAATGTGGGCTGAGAGGGGTTGAGATTTGAAGGGATTGTAATGCCCCCTGTGACAAGGTTGGGGACATCGACGGGTGTAGGTTCGGGATCCTCATTGATGATTAAATATGTTGTTGCAATGTAGGAAAGGTACTTTGTAATCATCCTCTTCTTTTTGTTTAGTTTCTTTATTAATGGCACAAAGTCATCTAATAAGTGCCCTGCATTTTTAGCAATTGCCATGGAGCGCTTAAGGTGCTTCATGAAGGCTTCATCACCTTTGTGTATGTAGATTAAAAGGTCACATGGGACCCATTTACCCTCATAAGGTGGTATTTCTATGGACTAACACAAGATGTAGTACTCAAAGAACTCTATGATTTCCTTGAGCACATCAAAGTTAAGTTGAATTGTTTTCTCTAGATCAGGAACTCTAGATAATAGGTCATACAAGTGTGCTTGACCTTTGAACTCAGTTGATTCTAAGAACTCATTGAAGAGTTCTGGAGGAGGTTTTGGTTGCGGGGTACTAGAGGTTGAGGCATCCATTGTGTGTGATGCTAGCTTATGTGCATGTTTTGCGAGTGCTTCTAGCTCTTCTTGGTTGCAAAAGTTAGAAATTAGAGAATAAGTGTTGCTTTTATAGTAGTTCCAAAATTCTTAAGTGAGTGAGTGGGACTTCCTCTTACCAATCTGCACACAAATAGAAAACTTGAAAATAACATATTTGAATATAAACATTTGTATAAACAAAAGAAAAAATACCATACGCTATTTACCTTATGCCATTGTATTCTAAACTTTGATTGATCAAGATCCTCAAATCTCATTATTACTAGATGTTCTTTCACGTTGGCAAGAGTCCAATGATGATGTACTGAAATAACTTCCATTTCATTGTTGGGTAGATTTATCTTAATTTGAAATGAAATTAAAAAACCCTCAAAACTTTGTAAAGGTATCCATTCACCAAGTTTACACATCCAACGATCATAATAGAATCTAATGTACAATGAAGTACGATGTTTCAACCTAGTGGGGGTTGAAACCTCGCCCCCGCCTCAGGAGGCAAGAGGCCCAACCACCCGTTCAAGCGGCCTGGGACATGTTTAACATGGAAAGTTGTATCTTGTGGCTGATGTGCCACCGTTTGTCTTGCCTCACGATAGTTGTGACCGCAGTTTAACCCAACTATATAAGCCCCTATTCTTCTGGGATAAGGGGGGTCCCATGGTACTATGCCCTTCCTTGTATAGTTGCAATTTCAAAGTTAAAGCCTAGAGGAGTAGGCCTCAGTCAAACCTCCATTTAAAAAAAATGGGTATCGAAATCCTATGTCTATTGTTGATATATTTAGGTTGTGATGTGTGTGAACACTCTAGGACCACCGGGGCACTTTTTTCCCTCTTTAGGAGGTTTTTTTCCCTCGGCTTGTATATATGCATATTGCCCTAATGGGCTACTTATCTTTGTATATTCTAGTGGTAATACATTTAGTATTGTGTGTTTTGCTCCAAGCTTCTTCTTCTTCCTTGTGTTGTTCGCGTGCTTTCGTAGATGTCTAACTCCAACAATTGGTATCAGAGCAGGTCGTCGCTTCATCTAGGGCGTCGTCTACACCTCTCCGGTTGCAGTCTCAAGCTATTTCATCTTTTTGTGCCAAAGATATGTACCTGTTTCGGTTCGCAAGTATAAGCGTCTCGAATTCTGCTATAGGTTTAGCAGAGCTTGTCTGGGTAGCTCCGTTCAACTTTTTGAGATACAGCCAATTTTCTGCATCAAGGAATTTTACTCACCGGCCATGGCTGAAAGCAATGATGTATTTCGTATGTTGGCTATTGAGGATAAATTGGATGGTACCAACTACCCGTTGTGGGCTTATATGATGTGACATGCATTGGTTGCAAAAGGACTGTGGAACATTGTGCAGGATGTTAAAAAACATCCTATCACACGTGAAACTGTTACAGCTGTAGGTATTGAAGCTGATGTAGAAGGTGTCGAAGATGATGATATTCTACATATTCCTATTCGTGTTGCGGTTTCTGTTGCACCTATTGTAGAGCAGATTTGTTGGGATGGCAGAGATGCTCAAGTACATGCATTGATAGCTTTGTCTGTCAAACATGCCATTATTCCTCACATTCGCTCTTGCAGAATAGCTAAGGATGCTTGGGATACATTGACCACATTGTACCAAGCTAGGAATGAGGCTCGTGTTGCTTACCTCCAAAAATAGTTGGAGAGTGAGCACATGAATGAAGGTGATTCGATGGAATGTTTCCTAACAAAGATCAAAGACTTGAAGGAACAATTGATTTCTACTGATGAGGTTATACCACATAGCTCACTTGTGTAGACCGTTCTGAATGGTCTTACTAATTCATATCAGAGTTTTGCTTCTACTCTTTGGTTGATGATGAAAGGCAATTCAAATGCCTTATCATTTGAGGAGTTAGTCTCTCTTCTGTTGTAGGAGGATCAGTCCAAGTAGAATAGGTCAATTATGCGTGTTGCAGATCAAGCTTTCTTGGCTAGTCAGAAGGGCAAAGGAAAATGGAGCTCTTCAATTAGTAAGCAGAAATCTGCTAATTTTGTACAATCAAAGAGGGAAGACAAAGATGAAAAGAAATCAGAAAAACGGAAATTGTTTTGCAAGTATTGTAAAGGAAATGATCATATCATAAAGAACTATCCAAAACTAGCTGCTAAAGAGGAAAAGAAAAAAGAGGTTGGAATGGTAGTTGCAGAAGCCTTTACACCAAAAACAAAGTCTGCTAATCTTGCACAAGAAGAAGAATGGGCATTTACTACTGTTTGCAGTTTTGACCCATCTTCTCATGAGCAGTCCATGTCTGCATTAGACTCATATGATTGGTACTTTGATAGTGGGGTGACCAAACATATTACCTTGCAACATAGTTTCTTCTCTTCACTCGAGCATGCCCCTACAAGAAATATTGTTACATGCGCCAACAACTCCTCTTATCCTGTTATGGGAGTTGGTAAGATCATTTATGACTATTGCTGATGGTAGTTCTTTCACTTTGTCACATGCTTTGTTTGTGTCAGGGATCAAGAAAAATCTATTTTCAGTTTTTGCATTACCCAAGATTGGCTTGGTTGTGAAATTTGTTAATGATAGATGTACAATTCATGATCTATCAACTGGCGATGTGATTATTGCTTTAGGCATTTTATGTCATGGGCCGTATAAGCTCATAGAGTATGAAAGATTTGTAAATGATTTGGCATGTGTAGTACATGATTATCAGGCTATGTGAGATGCAAAACTTTGGCATGCACTAAATTTTGCTAGTTTGCTACGCCTGCAAAAATCTGAAATGGTGTCCTCTTTGCCCAAACTTGAGGCACCCGGAAAACATGTTTGTGAAGGCTATATTTTGGGCAAAATGCAGCGTTCTTCCTTTCCAAAAGATGGTTCAGTTCGGGCTACTCAAAAATGTTGGAGCAAGTCTATGACAAGCCTAAGTATTGGCTTGAGTCTCACAAAGTCTTAGAAGAAGCTTTAAAAAGAAGACTATGTAAAGTTCACTTATGAACTACCTCTTGTAATTTTTTGAAGAGTTTACTTAATGTAAAAGTAAGAGAATCTTAAGTGGTTGCGTCCACTTGATCAAGAATGGAAAGAGGAGCCACGAATTCGTGATTTGTGGTAGGTAGAGAATCAAATCAATTATTGATTGATTGGAGAGTGATTGAGGGAAGTTAGCCTCCCAAACTCAACTATAAATAGATGGCAGTTTTAGTCGTGGTAAGAGAGACCTATGTGAAGACCTCCAAGAGCTGAGCTTTATGCCATATCAAGGTGTGATTACAAGGCACACATATGTATCAGTAAGTCATTGTATTGTACAAGCAATATACTTTCATTTTCATGATTATTTGGTTTCATCTTTCCATGTTCTTGTGAAGTGTACTACTCACTGCCATTACTCTCAGTTTTCTCAGTCAGCTTGCAGAGATGTTTTCTCTGAGCTTGGTGCATCATTTTCAGTGATCTAACTTGGTAAAGTTAGCTCTATAAGTCTACTATATGATCACAAATTTTCATGTCATTTGGATGTTGCAATCTTCAGTTATGTTCATTTGAAGTCAACAGGGTTTGTTCATCTTCACTTCTCTGTCAGGTACCCGACTTTTTCACTCATCTTGTCAGAGGTGTTTCTCAGTGGTTACTCACCCACATTCAGTGATTTAAAGCTTGTTGGATTCAGCTTACTGTCTAGTATAAGCATACAGATTTTCATAATCATTGAATTCCTATATTTTGAGTTATGTTGATTTTTCTGCTCACTGGTCTCAAACTGTAGCAGCCCGTGAAAATCAGGATGATGTCATCACTTGTTAAAACTCATTCTCAGTGTGTGGTTTGTTATTTTTTATGAGAATACTCTTAAAAGTTAGCTCTTTAAGCTAACTAGACTTCCCCAAGAGGAATTAAGCTAATTGCTGCTGTGCTCAGAGAATTATGTAAAACACTGGACAGGTGTATGAACCAAGAATAGCAAGTTTTCACCTCTGAGCTAACTCCAACTTATCTGTTTTGATCTATCTTTTTGAGAGTGATCTTCCAAGGTACATAGGGTGTCTAATACATCCATTGGCAAGTTAAAAGGGCCCACAATATACTTCTGGAGTTCATTTGGCTGGTGTAGATCAAGGATTTTGCAACACCTCTTGATCTTCAAGCACATACCTATCCATCTCTTCACAGTGGTATTAGAGCAAGGTTGGACAACATGGCAGATGGATTTCCTTCATCAATTGACAAATTGGACAGAGGTAACTACTCAGCTTGGTCATTAAGAATGGAAGCTTATCTCCAAGGTAGAAGTTTATATGGTTATGTGGCTGGAGATGAAGTTATGCCAAGTTTCAGGAACAAAAGTCAACCAACACAAGAAGAGCAAGAAAGATTGAGCACATGGTGCTCCAAGGATGCACTTGCAAGGTCTTATCTCCTCAACTCTATCTCAGATTCTTTGTTGCCTCACATTAGAAGTTGTAAGACATCTCAGGAAGTGTGGGATGCACTTGAAGCTTTCTTTTCTTCAAGTACCAAAGCTAGGAAGCATCAACTATGGCTGGATCTCACAACTCTCAAGAAGGCTCCCAAACAAAATGTGACTGATTTTGTCACAAAGCTCAAGGACATAGCGGATCAGTTGGGAAGCATTGGAGAGGTAATAGATGAAGAGCAAATTGTAAGGCAGGTGATCAATGGCTTGAAGGCAGATGACAAGTGGGAATCATTCATCACAGCTATGGATTTGTACATGGACATGCATGTACCTGATTTCAATACACTTATTGGACAACTACTTACTCAAGAGGCAAAGCTTATAAAAAATGGAGAAAGCTCTAAAGGTAATCAATCTTCAGCTTTATACACGGATAAAAGCAAGTCTAAAGATAACAAAGGAAAGGCAAAGAAAGTGGATGATGAAGCAGGTACATATCAAGCTAACTATGCAGGTAGAGGAAGACATGGTAGAGGTAGAGGAAGAGGAGGTAGACAAGGCAGGGGGAGATCCCAAGACTCCAACTCATGTTCTATTTGTGGATTAACTAATCATACAACTGAAAATTGCTTTAGGAATTCCAGGAATCAAAGAGGCAGAGGATACAATAGAGGAAGTTATGGCTACTCAAGAGGAAGGTTCAACAACTACCATGGCAACTACAACAACTACAATCATTCAAACTATCAAGGAGGCTACAAAGGAAGGAGAGACTACAATAACTACACAGAAGACTCAAACAAAGAGGATTCATTATTGATCATGAACATGGCTATGCCACAAGGTAAATCTGATGAGCATGTTTTCTACATAGATTCAGGTTGTTCAAATCATGTGGCAGGAAATGTGGCACTCCTATCAGATTTAGAAGATCCAAGGAATAAGCATGAAGTACAAACAGGAGATGATACAAAACATCCTGTGGAGAAAATAGGCAATGTCAAAGCACCTGATGGAAACATCAACCTACTCAGTAAGGTACTCTATGTCCATACCATTACAAAGAATTTGATAAGTGTTGGGCAGATAGTCGAGAAAGGGTTGCAAGTCAGGTTCACAAAGGCACGAGCATTTGTTGAAGATCCAAGTCAAGGATTCAGAAAAATTGCAAAAGGTGAAAAGACAGGTAGATTGTTCACATTTGAATTACAGGACACTAGAAACATTGCTCTCTTTAATTATGGTAGTCAGACACTCACAGAATTGGAAGTATGGCACAAAAGGTTAGCACATATTGGTGAAATGTCATTAAAGCAAATTTGCAGGGACCAAAGTGTACTTGGACTCCCTAATTTGTCAAAACAACATATGATTTATAAGTGTAGTGCATGTCAATTTGGAAAGTCTCACAGGTTACCATTCATGAAGAAAGGTTATATGCATGGAGATCTCTTGGAGTTGGTTCATACAGATGTATGGGGACCTAGCAAGGAAGCTTCAATATCTGGATCAAGGTATTATGTTTCCTTTATTGATGATTGCAGCAGATGGACTATCCTATTCTTTATGAAACACAAAGATGAAGTTTTTTCATGTTTCAAAAGATATTTGGCTCTTGTGGAGAATCAAACAGGTAAATCACTAAAAAGGCTAAGGTCAGATGGAGGGGGAGAATACTTCTCCCATGAGTTTGATTCTTTTCTTCAAGAAAGAGGAATCAAAAGAGAGGTAACTACAAGGTACACTCCTGAGAAAAATGGAGTGGCAGAAAGGAGGAATAGGACAATTGTTGAAGCTGCAAGGTCTATGTTAAATGAAAAGCATTTACCTAATTACTTAGGGGCTGAGGCTGTATCTACAGCCACTTACTTGATTAACAGGTTGCCTTCAAAATCCCTTGATGGGATGACTCCATATGAGGCTTGGAATGGAAGAAGACCAAGCTTAGATCATTGTAAAATTTTTGGATGTATTGCTTTTGCTCATGTTCCTTCACAGGTTAGAGGCAAGATGGATCCAAAGGCAGAAAGGTGTGTATTTATTGGATATGACAACAATCAAAAGGGCTACAGGTTATACAACCCTACCAACAAAGGATTCTTGGTAAGCAGAGATGTAGTTTTTGATGAGAACAATTCATGGTATGAAGATTCATGCAGGAAGGTCAATTTACCATATAATCTTGAAGAAGATTTTCCAAAGCTTGGTAGAGAACAACCGAAGATTGAAGAACAAGACACCTCAGAGGACGATGAAGAATCTCAGATGGAAAAGATCAAAGCATGGAAGTCTAAAGGTAAAGCAAAATTGCAGGAACTTGGACATGAGGCAGAATCATCACATCATGGCCTAAGAAGATCTATGAGGGAAAAGAAAAAACCAGAAAGGTATGGGTTTGACACCTCATTAGTAACTAAACACTCTATCTACATAGCACAGGATATAAACCAAGAGGAGCCATCATCATTTGAAGAAGCCAAAGCAAAATCAGAATGGAAGCATGCAATGAAGGAAGAGATTGAAGCACTTGAGGAAAACAACACTTGGGATTTGGTGCCCAAGACTTCATCCATGAAGGTAATAGGCTCAAGATGGGTCTATAAACTCAAGAAGAATTCTGATGGTGCCATTAACAGGTATAAGGCAAGGCTTGTAGCAAAAGGCTTTGCACAAACTCAAGGAATTGATTATGAGGAGACCTTCTCTCCTGTGGCAAAGATGCCTACTATTAGGGTTTTGCTTAGTATTGCCTCTTCCAAGAATTGGAAGATACTTCAACTAGATGTAAAGAATGCATTCTTGAATGGTTGGATAACAGAAGAGGTATATATGGCACAACCACCTGGTTTTGAGAACCAAGTTTATCCTGATTATGTGTGTAAACTTAACAAAGCATTGTATGGTCTCAAGCAAGCTCCAAGAGCTTGGAATTTTAGGCTTGTTTCATTCTTGCAGGACAAAGACTTTCAACCAAGCAAAGCAGATCCTTCACTCTTTATAAAAAAGAGTAACTCTGAGGTCATCTACCTATGTGTATATGTAGATGATATTATATTGACAGGAAATGATGGAGATGGTATGAAGAAGATCAAAGATCAGATGAGAGAAGAGTTCAAGATAAGTGATTTGGGTTCAATTACCTACTTCCTAGGTTTGGAAGTTGTCTACAAAGATCATGGTTTGTTTCTCACTCAAAGGAAGTACATTAAGGACATGTTGGCAAAATTCAAGATGCAAGATTGTAAGATTGCAGGTACTCCAATGGAGGTCAATCACAAATTGAGCTCACATGAAGGTGAACTCATAGAGGACATCACATCATATCAAAGTCTAGTGGGTAGTCTCAACTATGCCACATTGACAAGAGTAGATATATGTTACACTGTGAGTGTGCTAAGTCAATTTATGCACACACCAAGGAAACCACATATGGATGCTGCCAAAAGGATTCTCAAGTATCTCAAAGGAACCATAAATGAAGGACTTTATTATCCTTATGTATCTGATTTAGGTTTGAAGCTATTTTCTGATGCAGATTGGGCTGGCTCCAAGGAAGATAGAAGGAGCACTTCAGGTTATCTTACCTTTGCAGGTTCAAAGCTTATTTCATGGTCATCCAAGAAGCAACCCACAGTTGCTCTCTCTTCTACTGAAGCTGAATATAGAGGTCTTGCCATAGCTACACAAGAAGCTATGTGGATGAAGACATTATTCAAAGATCTTGGATTGGAGTTTGGAACTCCAACTATTTTTTGTGACAATATGAGTTCTATTCATTTGGCTGCTAATCCTATTTTTCATGCAAGGACTAAACATATTGAAGTTCATTATCACTATGTACGAGAAAAGGTTCTAAGCAAAGAGATTCAAATATCATATGTGTCCACTCATCAACAATGTGCATATATTCTAACCAAAGCATTGGATGGTACAAAGCTTTGCAAATTCAAGGCTATGATTGGTTTGCAGGTAATCTTGGAATATTGAAGACCTCAAGCATACTTGGCTTGAGGGGGAGCTGTTGGAGCAAGTCTATGACAAGCCTAAGTATTGGCTTGAGTCTCACAAAGTCTTAGAAGAAGCTTTAAAAAGAAGACTATGTAAAGTTCACTTGTGAACTACCTCTTGTAATTTTTTGAAGAGTTTACTTAATGTAAAAGTAAGAGAATCTTAAGTGGTTGAGTCCCCTTGATCAAGAATGGAAAGAGGAGCTACGAATTCATGATTTGTGGTAGGTAGAGAATCAAATCAATCATTGATTGATTGGAGAGTGATTGAGGGAAGTTAGCCTCCCAAACTCAACTATAAATAGATGGCAGTTTTAGTCGTGGTAAGAGAGACCTATGTGAAGACCTCCAAGAGCTGAGCTTTATGCCATATCAAGGTGTGATTACAAGGCACACATATGTATCAGTAAGTCATTGTATTGTACAAGCAATATACTTTCATTTTCATGATTATTTGGTTTCATCTTTCCATGTTCTTGTGAAGTGTACTACTCACTGCCATTACTCTCAGTTTTCTCAGTCAGCTTGCAGAGATGTTTTCTCTGAGCTTGGTGCATCATTTTCCGTGATCTAACTTGGTAAAGTTAGCTCTATAAGTCTACTATATGATCACAAATTTTCATGTCATTTGGATGTTGCAATCTTCAGTTATGATCATTTGAAGTCAACAGGGTCTGTTCATCTTCACTTCTCTATCAGGTACCCGACTTTTTCACTCATCTTGTCAGAGGTGTTTCTGTGGTTACTCACCCACATTCAGTGATTTAAAGCTTGTTGGATTTATCTTACTGTCTAGTATAAGCATACAAATTTTCATAATCATTGAATTCCTATATTTTGATTTATGTTGATTTTTCTGCTCACTGGTCTCAAACTGTAGCAGCCCGTGAAAATCAGGATGATGTCATCACTTGTTAAAACTCATTCTCAGTGTGTGGTTTGTTATTTTTTATGAGATTACTCTTGAAAGTTAGCTCTTTAAGCTACCTATACTTCCCCAAGAGGAATTAAGCTAATTGCTGCTCTGCTCAGACAATTATGTAAAACACTGGACAGGTGTATGAACCAAGAATAGCAAGTTTTCACCTCTGAGCTAACTCCAACTTATCTGTTTTGATCTATCTTTTTGAGAGTGATCTTCCAAGGTACATAGGGTGTCTAATACATCCATTGGCAAGCTAAAAGGGCCCACAATATACTTCTGGAGTTCATTTGGCTGGTGTAGATCAAGGATTTTGCAACACCTCTTCATCTTCAAGCACATACCTATCCATCTCTTCACAAAAAATTGCAACTTGTACATAGTGATGTATGCGGTCCTATGCAAACACCTTCATTTGAAAACTATCTTTACTTCATGACTTTCATTGATGATATTTCTAGGCATTCATGGATATATCCATTGAAGGCAAATTCCAAAGTCTTCATGTACTTCAAACAGTTTTTGCTTTTGGTTGAAAATCTATCAGCATGTAAAATAGGCACCCTCCGTTTTGATCGAGGGGGGGAATATATGTCTTCTGATTTTAATGCATTTCTGGCTGAACATGGGATAAAACACCAGTGTATAGTGCCATTTACACCTCAATAGAATGGAGTTGCTGAACGAAAGAACAGGTCACTCATGGAGATGGTGAGGTGTATGGTCAAGAGTCAGGCTTTACCACATAGTTTATGGCTTGAGGCTATCATGTGTGCAACATATGTACTTAATAGGTGTCCCACTAAAGCGCTACAATCTATCACTCCATATGAGGCTTGGCATGATTGCAAGCCATCTGTTTCTCATCTGCATGTTTTTGTTTGTTTGGCATATGCATTAGTGCTTGAACAACATCGCAGAAAATTGGATGATAAAGCAATAAAATGTATTTTTGTTGGGTACAGTTCTTAAAGTAAAGGCTATCGTCTATATCATCCACAAACTAAATGCATTCTGGTTAGCCATGATGTTGTTTCTGTGGAAGATGCTATTCAGTCATTGCTTTCATGTACTAAGGAGACATCTGTTAGCTCCAAATACATGTATGATAATTTGCTGCCTCTTTTTATAGGTGGACAATCTAGTGCTAGTCGTAATGAGGCAACTTCTCATCCTTTGCAGGTTTCATGTGATGATGCAGATCATCCCATTTCTGATGCAAATTTACATGATGCACTTGTTGATGAGAGAGATGACATTGAGGAGGCAAAAAGTATGCCAAAATGGATGGTGCAAACTTTGCGTGATAGCAAATTAGATGTACATCTATCATATCATACTTGATCAGGCTCTCATAGTGCCTCTTTTGCATCAGATTGCTATGCTATGGCTGCATCTAGTCTCTACGATGAGAAAGAGCCTGTTTTATTTGACAAAGCACAAAATTCAGAAAATTGGATGGCTGCTATGCAATCTGAATATGATGATATAATGAAGAATGGTACTTGTTCTTTATGCGACTTGCTTGCTAGCAAGAAGGCCATTGGTACAAAGTGGGTTTACAAGCTGAAGCGTAAGCGTGATGGAACAGTTGACAGGTATAAGGCTAGACTTGTTGCAAAGGGTTATGCACAAGAAAGAGGCATTGATTTTGATGAGACCTTTGCACCTACATGCCGTATGACTACTGTTCGGAGCATCTATGCACTTGCAGCATATCATGGTTGGAATATACATCAGTTGGACATTAAAACTACAATTCTGAATGGTGACTTGCATGAAGAAGTGTATGTTTTTTAGCCCCGTGGCTTTGTGTAGAAAGGGCATGAAAATCATGTGTGCAAGTTAAAGAAGGCATTGTATGGTTTAAGGCAAGCACCACATGCTTGGTATGAGAAGATACATGCCTATTTGATTGCACATGGTTTTGAGTACAATCCAACTAAAAGCACCTTATATGTTAAGTGTGCTAATGATGTGCTTCTGACCATTGTTGTCTACGTTGATGACGTGCTGCTCATTGGTCCTATTGAGAAGCATATTGCTGATTTTAAGGCTGATTTGCATGCCTCATTTGAGATGTATAATTTGGGGCATTAGCATCACTATTTGGGCATTCAATTTATGCAAGTTGATGGTGGAATGGCTTTGTGTCAAACGAAATATATTGACACATTATTGCTGCGTTTTGGCCTTGAAGACTATAAGCCTATTGCCACTCCTATGGAGACAGGTTTATGATTGAGTCTTCATGATGCTAGAGATGCATTTGATGTTGTCCTCTATCAACAGGTTGTTGGATGCCTGATTTACTTATGCATTACTTGACCAAATATTCAGTTTGCTATCTCACGGATGAGCAGGTTTATGCATTGCCCAAGAGTCAAGAATTGGCAGGCGTTAAGTGCATCTTTTGCTACTTGAGTGGTACCGAGCTACTTGGTTTTTTTTATCCCAAAGGGGGATCACTACCGCCAGATTTGCATGCTTTTTCTGACTCTGATTGGGCTACTTGCTATGACACTCGTGTGTCCACTAGTGGCTTTTGATTCATGCTTGGTAGCTCATGTATATCTTGGTTGAGCAAGAAGCAGCCTACGGTGGCTACTTCTAGTTGTGAGGCTAAGTATAGGGCAGCTTTCATAGTGATTGTTGAGTGTGTGTGGCTTAGATGCCTTATGGCTGATTTGGGTGTTGGTTAGTCTTTTACCACCACCATCTTCACTGATAGTCAGAGTGCATTGGCAGTTGCGAGAAACCCTATGTTCCATGCTCGCACTAAGCACATTGAGGAGCATTATCATTATGTCAGGGAGAGGTTCTCTGCTGGGGAGATTAGCTTGGCATATGTGCCCACACAAGAGAACATTGCAGACCTTTTCACGAAGGCTCTACCTAGGGAGAAGTTTGAAGCTTTCTGCAAAGCTTTGGGCTTACTTCCTTTTGTGGAGTGATTTTCACATAGCTTGGCACTTCCTTATACATGAGTGCCAGCTACTTGTTCATCGCATCACTCCCTGGGGTGATTTGTTGATATATTTAGGTAGTGATGTGTGTGAACACTCTAGGACCTTCGTTGTACTTTTTTCCCTCTTTAGGAGGCTTTTTTCCCCTGGCTTGTATATACGCCTATTGCCTTAATGGGCTACTTATTTTTGTACATTCTAGTGGTAATGCATTCAATATTGTGTGCTGTGCTCCAAGCTTCTTCTTCTTCCGTGTGTTGTTTGCATGCTTCCACATATGTCTAACTCTAACATCTATTGTACCAATTTTACAAAGGTATCTATCCCCTTTGGTGCATCCTTCTACAAATTCCCAATTTTCACCTAATAAATCCTCCACGTGCTCATATGTGATATCTTTTAACATGAACATTGTTGAAGTCTCTAGGATTGTGAATATCTAAAATAAATGTACAAAACAATGAATAGGAACACACCAATGTAATACTACAGATCTTGAAACTCTTGTGAATTGCAAAGAGTTATGTATGTCCATCACCATCTTATGCTTCAAAGATGTTAATGTCCATATATCAGGTTGTGGCCACTCAAGATTTAAAAGAGAATCTACCTTAATCATCTCTAACCTACCAAAATCATTTGATGAAGAGCATACAACATATGTATGTGTGTAAAAGAAAACTCTCTCATATAATAGCTGAGCAGGATGGGCTTATGGAAAGACTATCGACCCAACATCTGCATGCAATGCTTGGAAAGTACTTGTAAGACTATGAAGTGGTTGTTCCTCCACCAAGGTAGAAGGAAATATGTCTGCAACAAAAAACTACACAACTTAACAAGGTATATTAAGACATTTGAACAAAAGTCAATGAGTAATACTTACAGTTGATCGGATATCTCATTTTGTTTGAGTTTTCCAATTTCATGCTTGACATTGTGAAAACATGGCAACGATTTCACCATTTTTGAGCTTTTTGAAGCCTAATAACTTCCCTTTCCAATGAAGATCCACGTTTCCACGATCTCTTACATGATGAGGGCCAACACCAGAGGGTTGCGTGTACACCCATGCACCTTTGTAAAACTCATGTCCTAACCAAATTCCTTCAATAGCCTTGATATTGTGACATTTTATCGCAATAACCTCATCTTTTGGACATCTATGAGATTTAGTTTTCTCCATTGGAGTTCAGGCTATAGAAATGACGGTAGGAATTTAAAGAACAAGATGCACAGAGAAAGAAATGGAGATGCAAGAGTTGCAATGGTGTGCCAGGGAGAGAAAGTAGTGGAAAGAGATGAATTTTGGGGACTTGGGTATGAAAATGTGAGGTTTTGGAGGGAGAAAGTTGTGTTTTGAGTTATTTTTGGAAAGTCACTTTTTTAGGTCGGTTCATGCATGGGTTTTGATTTAGGAGTCAAAAATAGCACTTTTGATCCTAAAAAGTGGTTGGGGGGCCATGAAATGGTGTTATGATGAGTTTTATACCTTTTTGAAATTTTTGAAGTTTTGGGCTCAAGTAAGTTACGAGATTCCTTTCTCTCTTTAGAGGCAAAACTTGAACATAGGGGAATCTTGTCCCCTCATCCCCCTTCAACCTAGTGATTTATAGGCTATAGACTATGTCCACCGCCCTCCTCTCATTGGTCCATCACTAATCACTCCTTAATCCAAAAGGCCCATGCAGAGTTCATTTTTTTCCCTAATGTCCTATCCAGCATACAAGAAACATAGCACTGTCTATGGAGGATGGGAAGGTAAAACATCTTGTTGATGTACTATATGTTTTGAATATCGCAAAGAATCTAGTTTTTGTTGGACAAATGGTTGAACAAGGGTTATAAGATAGGTTCAATGCTAATGTTTTATATGTAGAAGAGTATAAAGACAATGGAAGTTTGGCCACTAAAGAGAACAAAGTTTGTAGGATGTTCACCTTGAATGTGAAAATTCCTAAAATGAATGCAAGCATGTTTGCAAATTGTGCAAAGTGTTATTTCTCATATAGAGATTTGGCACAAGCGAATCAGACATGCAAATTTGTAGAGGCTAAAGTTGATGTAGTCAAAGGAGCTTGTCAATGGAATACCAAATTTCAAGGTTGTAGAGATGCAAAAGGTGCATGTAGCATGTGAATTTGATAAACAATCAAGGGCATCATTTCCAGATGACAAGCATGTTAGTGTGAATGTGCTAGAAATAATACATACAAATGTTTGGGGTCCTTCAAAGACGAGAGGTATTGGAGGATCCAGGTTTCCTATTACTTTCATTGATGACCATACACAAAAAATTATGGGTATACTTCACCAAAGAGAAGAGTGAGGTGTTTAATCACTTTCACAATTTCAAGGCTATGGTGGAAAAGTAGACGGAGAAGTATATTCCGACATTAGGATATGATGGAGGAGGGGAATACATGTCAAATAAGTTCAATAGTTTTTTGAAAGTCATGGAATTTGAAGTTACTTTTCATGCAGGTACACACCACAATAGAATGGTGTTGTTGAATACAAAAATAGACATATTGCAAAAATAGCAAGAGCCTTGATGACTGAGAAAAATGTGCCGCATTTTTTTTGGGAAGGAGTTGTGCATATTGTTGTATACATCATGAATAAAACTCAAACTATTGTCGTAGATCACATTACACCTGAAGAGAAGTTTACAAGTAAAAAGACAAATTTATCACATATGAAAGTACTTGGTTGTATTGCATATGTACATGTTCTAGATGATTTGAAGACAAAGCTTGATCCAAAAGAAAAAAAAATGTATCTTGAAGATGCAATTGGAAATGTAGATTCGGAGAAAAATATGGATGATGAAATGGCTACACCATATGGAAATGGAACATGGAAGCTTGTTCCATTGTCGTAAGGAACGAAACCCATAGGCTACAAAGTGAGTTTACAAGGTGAAGCACAATGTTGATGGTAGCATAAGCAGGAGGTACAAAGCACAATTGGTAGCAAAAGGATATGCATAGACATATGCCATTGCTTATGAAGAAACTTTTAGCCCTATAGCTAAAATGGCTACTATCAAAGCACTTGTTGCATTGGCTACAACAAAATGATAGATTTTGCATCAAACGGATGTGAAGAATGCTTTCTCTTATGGTGAGTTGTAGGAAGAAGTATACATGGACCAGCCACAAGGATATGAAGATTCAAAGCACCGAGAATATTTTTTGTAGGTTGCAAAAGGCTTTGTATGGGCGTAAACAAGGTCCTCATGCTTAGCATGAAAGGATTGTTGATTATTTTACCATCATTGGATTTTCTATTTGTGATGTAGATACTCATTCTATGTAAGGAAGAGTGATGATGGCATCATGATTGTGGCCATTTATATTGATGACTTGATTGTAGGTGGTGATAATGAAGAAATCATTAAAGAGGTAAAGCAACCCCTTATGCAGGAATTCAACATGAAAGATCTTGGTGTGTTGCGCTATTTTTTGGGCATTCATTTTATACATATAGAAACAAGCACATGGATGTCACAAAATCAATATGCCTTGAGTATGCTACAAAAGTATGGCATGGATGATTATAAGTCAATTTCTATGCCATTAGATCAAAATTTGAAGTTGGATATTACATCAGGTGACGCATTGGAAAATGCTACTATGTACAGGAAAATTGTGGGAAGTTTGATATATCTCACAATTACAAGACCTGATCTAAGCTTCACAGTAAGACTTCAAAGTCAATTTATGTAGGTTCCCAAGAGATCACATTTAGATGCTCTAGGATGCACTCTACGTTATGTGAGTGCTATTTTGGATTATGCATTGTTTTATGAAGCTGGTGCAAATCCATGGATACACCGATACAGATTGGGCTAGTAGTATCCCAAATAGAAGATCTACTAGTGTCTTTCTATTCTCAATTGGGAGTCTAGTTGTTACATGGAGCACTAAGAAGTAACCCATTGTTTCTTTTTTTAGGATAGAGGCTGAATATAGAGATGTTGCAATGGGAGCATGCAAAGCTATTGAGGGTAGAGAATTCTAAAGACAAGTAGTTAATCACATTTCTTAGTGTTTGCTAAATCGGATGTTACTCAGTCAGAATGTTGTTGTATCCATATTTTGGTGACTCAGACTTTTAATAGGTAGTTATAATCTAGTTACATTGATTTTGTGGGAATATAGGTCGTTGTATTCTTGTTTTAAGCAAGAGGGGATTGTACCTGGGAGAGACACATGTGTCTAATGAGAAGAAGAAGGACAGAGAAATCATAAATTGTATTGCATAGACTGAATTCCTTTACTGTTGTTCCAGCATCGCCATTTTGGAGAACGAGAATCTCTTCTATTTTGTAATTTCTAGTATTCGAACAACATAAATGAAGTAATATTCCTAAGCTATTTTGCGCATATTGAATTTATGTCTATCTAGGAAAATTTTAGTATGATATCGTGTTGATGTAGCAAGAAAATGGTGAATCTAAAGTATTGTTTGTGAGTATTCTCTTTTGTGTGAGTAAGGACTACTGATGAGATTAATTTCTTGAGAGTTTGTGATGAAGTCAGTAGTTATGTGTTGCAGAACCCCAAGTCATTTGGTGATCCTACTGCATTTGCTCAAGAAGCAATAAATGCATGTCAAAAAGAAGGCGAAGAGTTGGTAAAGTATATTAGACATGCTCGCAAGCACAAGCACGTAACGTGGATTAATTTTCTAAACCATAGGACTAGTACAATGCACAAGAAGATTCCAATTTTGAAGTTGAAGAGGAGAAAGGAGGAATAGGTGCTGCAAAAGCAGGCTAGTGGGCAGAATACTAGGAGTGTTGATCCTGAGAGACGCAGCTACAGGAGTTAGAAGATGACTCCAATTCACTTGGAGGGACAACTAGGCAAAGAACTAGGCATAGAACTCAACCATCGCCCATGGCACAACCACCTCCTAATCCTAAAGCAAAAGCAGCACACTTTAGAGGAGGATCAAAGGAATATGTAGACTAGCACATTGGTCAATTTGAAATAAAGTGGACAACAAATGGATATCCAGCAATATATAGTGATGCAATTAAATCTCAGCAATTTGCAACCACATTAGAAGGAAGAGCAATGAGTTGGTTTAGTCAATATGGTATTGCCCATTTTGCTACATATAATGCATTAAAAACAACATTTTTACAAAGGTTTAGAAAAGAAAAGGCTCCCTCTAATGTTTTGAGAAAACTCAAAGCAATCAGACAAAAGAATATGTTGGTGGAAGATTATGCTCAGAAATTTAGAATTTTAATGGAAAGATTACAAGGTAATGAGAGACTTATTGATGAGATGTTAGCATGTTATTTTCTCAAAGGATTAAGAAGCAATATTAGCCATGTTGTGACTAGTATTGATATAGCCAATGGTTTTGATGTGTTGGTACTAGTAGCTGCTAGAGTAGAAAAGAGATTTGGCAAAACAAAGAAGAAGCATCCTGATGCCAGTTCTGATGGTGAATCTAATTCAGAATCGAAATCAGAGAAAAGTAAGAGTGACTCAAAATCAGAGAAAAGTATGAGTGACTCAAAATCAGAGAGTGAGGATAAAGAGGTTGTGGTATGAAGGCATCGCACACAAAAGGGGAAGCAAAGTAAAGAGGAAGCTCTGATCAGTCAATTAAAGAAGCATCGATACTCAATAATTGCTCCTAAGAAAAAAAGGTTTTGTGAGATTTATGATAAAGAAGGTCACACCACAGGCCAATGCTGGTAAATCCAAAGCATAGAGAGCAAAATTCAAGACAAGATAATAGAGGTAATAATGAAGTTGCAGCTAATCATGCCATTCTGATTCAAGGACATGGTGGTTTTCAGAGGCAGCAGCAAGGGAGACCTCCATGGAGAGATCAAGGAAATCAGCAAGGAAATCAGTAAGGAAATCACCAAGGCCATTGATAAGGAAATAAAAAAGAATGACCAGCTAGATTGATACCATGTGGGTATTGCTCTGCACTAGATCATTGGATTGGTCCTGATTGTCCTTTATGGGTTAAGCATCGAGAGGAGAGAGGTATACGAGTTATTTCGTACAATCAGAATAACCAACAAGGGCAGCAACAGCAACAGACTCAGCAAACTCCTTAGGCGAATGTTATTGTCATTGATTTATCAGATTAAGGATTTCACAATGATCCAAGCGCAAGTACATCAGGAACCTCAAAAAAGGATAAAAGGAATTGTTATTGTAGACAATCTGTCATGATAAAGGATGTGGAAGTTTTGGAAGTCACAAGATCAAGAAATAAAGGTCCTATTGATTCGGATGAGCAACGGTAGATTTGGGACCAAGTATAGAAACTGATCTAGTAGGATGGACAAAAGCAAGATAAAAGTCAAATTTTACTGCAGGATTATGGGGACTTAATGCCCATTCATAAATCAAAGAAAGATGATGGGATAAAGACTCAGCAAGAGTTGGACAATGACTGGTTTGAGGTACTTATTAACTCTCCTTTATAGTTATCCTTGGATTGTTGTTATCCTTAGTACTAGCTTTTAGAGAAAAAATGTTGAAAAGGTTGGTTGGGCAACAATAAAAACAGCAGCTACATAGATACCTTCACCATCAGCCAATAATATTGATCGAGCTCATGTGGCCTTTGTAGTACCAATAATTTAGGCACAGTATAAGCAAAGAAGATTTGATAAAGTTTTGTTGGATGGTGGTTCAGGAGTGAAAATATTACCTAAGCACATATTTAAGGAAATGGGGAATAGGGCTCTAGCTTCAACATCTTTTTGTTGGAGGAGATAGTGGATAGATTCCAGAGATGAAGTGGTGCTACAAAATCATGTTGCACAACAGCCAAGAATACGTTTTTCAGAGTATAGTAGACCCCTTGAGCTTCCTAACAAGCATAAATAATCACCTAAGTGCTTTAGATCATGATCCTCTAATCAGTGGATCAAAACAGATGAGTAGAAACTTCAACTAAGTGTCAAGACTTGCTATTTTGGTCTCTACACATGTTCAATAAAATGAACAGTTCTCTCATCCTACTAGCAATTGACTAAATTCCTTCTGGGAGTATGTAAGTAACTTAGATAGCTACCAATCACAAGTGATTTCAATAAAAATAATCAAGTATACACTGAGAATCATGCTTAGCAAGTTGGAAGACTAGCCAGACATTTTTGGGGTGCTACAATATGTAGACCAGTGAGCAAATGTGAATATTTCTTGAGATTGAGAAACGTAATGACAATGAAACTTTGTAGCCATGAAATAGACAGTATGTGAATTTATAGCATTTTGAATTACATCAATCAATCAAGTATGCATTGACAACAAGCTCTGAGAAGTTCACTGTCTAGAGACAATCATGGCAAAGAAGAGAAGTAGAGATGTGATCAATGTATATGTATTAAATCACATAGAAATACAATGATATTGGCAATGTATAATTGCAAAATGTGAGGGTAGTGAAGTGACTATAGAATGAGCTCATTAATCACACAAATCCCTCCAAAAATGATCTCGAAATTAGGTCTCTAACATGCAAGATTTTGACCCACTTTTATAGCATTGAGTTGGAGCCATTTTTTGAAATTCAAATTCAAGTTCTCACCATAAAGTGAATCCTAAACTATAGGACTGACTTTCTCATCTATCAACTTCCATGTAATTCGAGATTTGATTCCTTCTAACCACATGTGGGAATAGTGCAATCAACTTATGCACTTTTACAAGGATAAAAGTAAATTGCGTTTTACAAGGAAATAGTCATATGTGACTATATGAGATAAATGCTAAGTGTCCAAGTATGTAGGCTTGGACTCATTTGTCAATAGCTCCCCTTCAAGCCTAACATGCTTGGTTTTTAGTTCTCTTTGATTTCTTGCAATCCAATCATCATCTTGAACCTGTTCATCTTAGTTCCATCCAAAGATTTTGTGAGCATATTTGCACATTGCAAATTGGTTGATACATAGGACAATTGGATGTCCTTGCTAAGTAGCTTCATACATAATGATACTGTATTTCAATGTGTTTAGTCCTTGCATGATATATAGGATTAGTGGCCAGATGAAGTGAGCTAGTGTTATCTCCAAAAAACATTGGAGTGTAAGAATGTAATCCCAAATCTATGTAAAGTAACTTGAGCCACATGGCCTCTTGTGTTGGATTTGCTAAGCCTCTATATTTTGATTATGTTGAAGACAATGCTATAGTTGGTTGCTTCTTTGATGACCATGATATTAGCTTTGAACCTGCAAAAGATAAGTAGCTAGAAGTGCTCCTCCTATCATCTTTCGAGCCAGCCCAATCTGCATCAGAATACATCTTGATATCCGAGTTAGATGTGAATGGATAAAAAAACCCTTCATTTATAATACCCTTTATATACTTTAAGATCCTCTTGGTAGCTTCCAAGTGAGATTTTCTTGGGGTATGCATAAATTGGCTTAATGTACTTACTCCATCACATATGTCCACTCTTGTTAGGGTTGCATAATTGAGACTCCTAACAAGCCTTTGATAACTTGTAATATCTTCAAGGATGAGAACTAAGTTTGTGGTTGAGTTCCATGGGTGTACCTACACTTGTAGGGTTCTCCATTGTTGAGCCCATCAAAGTCATATTGGTCAAAGTCAAAATTGTCAAAGTCAAAAGGTCAAAGTCAAATTGGTCAAATTCAACATGGTCAAGGTCAAAGTCAAGATGGTTAGGGTCAAAGCGTTCAAAGTTCACTGTCAAGGTGCATAGGTAGTGAACAATAAATTGTTCACAAAGGTTATGTTTTGCAAAAGGTTTGATGATGGTTGTAGATTGTCTTTCTATAATTTCTCTAAGGTTCAAAGTGTTTTTAAAGTGTTTGGAAGGTTCAGTTGAACCCTCCCTTAGGTACACATTTGAAGAATTGAAGGGCAAAATGTGAAGTCATGTGAAGAGGAAGCGTACACAAAAGTGAAAGTATGCACCCCCAACTAAAATTTTTGTTTTAGTCTAAAGTCGCTATAGGACAAAACAGGGATTCATTGGCTATCCACATTTGGAGACAATCTTGGGACATCAAAGTGAGCACCAAGATATGCTATCAGTTAGAAACCTACGTATGTGAACTGACACTCAACTCAACGCAATGCATTATTCTTGGTTAGAATAAGCAAGGTGGGCCTATTCTACACTAGGAGAGAGAAGAGCAAGAGACATACAGGGAGTGTGCGACGCAGAGAAGCAAGTGCAAAGTGTGCAAGAAGTGTGACTTAGGTGTGTGCAGAGGAGTGCTAAGCAATACAATCAAAGGTCACAAGGTCCCATTGAAGCTATGTGCGCATCGATAGAAGGTCTCCATCCCTTCCCCTATTGGAAGCTTGAGTGCAAGGTGTACGCAAGTGCAAGCTCTTGGAGAAGGTGGAGGTCTGGTGTAGAGAAGGTCAGCGGCAGAAAGAACCTTGGGTATTTTGTAACTTTGTTGATTGTGCACTCTTTGGGATTTTGCACAGAGAGTATTTGGATTATGTTGTACATCATTATTGTACTTCTCTCTTTATAATCAATCTATAGAAGTTTTCGGTGTCTGTATCCTTCTTCTTACCCTTCTTCCTTCTCCTAGAAACACTCAAGTCCCTTTATACACAAGAGTTCCCCAACAAAATTCGGCATGCCCGGTGGGACCAGAAGGAGGCTTGAGCATAGGAGAAGCAGTATTTGCAAAGTGTAGAAGAGTGCAAGGGTACGGAAAGTAGTATACTAGTTTAAGAGGTAATCTTTCTTCCATTGGAATTATCTTAACCTAAGAAGATTATGAACAACTCATGACCGCAACTCGATCTCAAAGCTTGAGGGTCCCTTGCAAAGCAACAAGAAGGAAGGTTATTCGAAGATCAACCAGTCCATTTTCATTGACATCATCAGTAACGAATATGGTAGCCTAGGTAGAGTTGGAAAATTTACTTTCTAGATTGAATATCAAATTTCCATCCTTCAGAGGATTAGCACAAGAAGACTCAAATGAGCACATTAGGAGATTCTTAGCCTTATGTAAGACAAGGGTTCTGATGGGAAGAGAAGATGCATTTTTTATTCTTTTCCTTGCAACATTAGAAGGGTTAACAGACAAATGGTTTGACCAGTTCACTAACAACCATTTCACCACATGGGACTTGATGAAGGAAGCATTCACCACATAGTTCCAACAAGGGAGCACACCTGAAAACATTATTGAGGAATTAGAGAATCTAAGACTTGGTCTGGGGGAGACCTTCCCAGAATTTATCACCAGAGACAAGGCACTGATGGCTAAATTGCCAGATCTTCCCCATAATTTTTTTATCAAGAAGTGGTTGGCTAAACCACTTCCAATATCAACAAAATGTAAAATAAAGGATTGAGTGTTACCGATAGATGCAATAGAAGAATTTACTAATACAACCACAAGGTTGGAGAAAATTAGGCATCAGTATGTGACAAGCTCTTCCAATTTATCATATCCTATAGAACCTGAGGATCCATTAATTCAGCTAAGGAAAGAGCTTGAGAACTTGAAAAGGAATAAACCCCTAAAGTAGGAGGAAAGTGTAGTAACTCAATTGAGGAGAGAAATTGAGGCATTGAAGATACAAAGAAAAGAGGAAGCTCAAGTAGAAGACCTAGCTCAACTTTGACAGGAGTTACAAGAACTCAAGGGAGGCAGCATCAAAAGTGGATTATGGTGCACCATGTGTAGCAAGCAAGGTCATGTGGTAAGTGAGTGTCCACTTTTAAGTGTAACTTTCTAGTTATGCAGGAAAGTTGGGCATGGGGCCCAAGAATGTCACTCAAGAGGGATGCCTACACAACCATACAAGGGACAAGGTGGAGCTACACCATCAACCAATGTGATGGCAGAAGCACCTAATCCAGGTAATAATTACAACCCTAGACACTAGGGATAACTTTGAAATGGGCCAAGGAGGCCAATTATTTGTTTTAGATGTCGAGAATGTGTGCATTACCAAAGTAGGTGCACCTTCCCTAAAAATGCCCCCCCCTCCCTTTGCAGAAATTGCCTGGAAGCTAGGGACCATTATACCAATTGTTGTCTTAAGAACCATACATCTTCATATCCGCCCCACATTCAAATGACTTCTATGTGCAAAGAAGAAGTTGTAGAACAAGTAAATGTGCCATCACCATCTACCAGAGTGGTACAATTAGAAGAAATTGAATCTTTTACAGTGCAGACAAGAAGCAAGGGGAAGGCTCAATTAGAAATAGTTCAAGATTCAAGAATTAATGGACTGAACAAAGACAAAGAGACATCTGAAGACAAAGCCAACACATGTGCAAATACAATGCAAAAAGAAGATCTCATAGGTACCAGTGATGCCATTGGACATGCATTCAACAGGGCTCATGAGGATTTTGATAAGTCAAATAGAGCCCATGCTCTTAAGGAATCAGAAGGTTCAAGACTACTCAAGTCCATGAGAAAGGAATTCATGTAAAGAGGAAGCATACATAAAAGTGAAAGTATGGCCCCTCCAATTAAAATTTTTGTTTTAATCTAAAGTCACTACAGGACAAAACAGGGATTTGCTGGCTACCCACATTTGGAGACAATCTTGGGACATAAAAGTGAGCACCAAGATATGCTATCAGTTAGGAGCCTACATACATGAATTGACACTCAACTCAAGGCAATGCATTATTCTTGGTTAGACTAAGCAAGGTGGGCATAGTCTACACTAGGAGAGAGAAGAGCAAGAGACATACACGGAGTATGCGATGCACAGAAGAAAGTGTAAAGTGTGCAAGAAGTGTGACTTAGGTGTGTGCAGAGGAGTGCTAAGCAATGCAATCAAAGGTCACAAGGTCCCATTGAAGCTGTGAGCATGTCCACAGAAGGTGTCTATCCCTCCCCCTATTGGAAGCTTGAGTGCAAGGTGTGCACAAGTGCAAGCTCTTGGAGAAGGTGGAGGTTTGCTGTAGAGAAGGTGAGCAGTAGAAAGTTATAATCAATCTACAGAAGTTTTTCATATCTGTATCCTTCTTCTTACCCTTCTTTCTTCTCCTACAAACACTCTGGTCCCTTTTGCACAAGAATCCCCCAACATCCATCTTAAATTTGACTAAGATATCATGAATATACTTCCTCTAAGTAATAAAGATTCCAGAATCTGAATATACAAGTTCTAATCCAAGAAAGTATGTCAACAAACCAAGATCACTGATTTTAAATTCTTCCATCATCTGAGCTTTCATTTGCTTTATGACATTGACATCATTCCCTATAATGATAATGTCATCCACATAAAAACATAGATAAATGATTTTTGAGTTATTCTTCTTAATGAAGAAAGAAGAATCTGCTTTGCTAGCAACAAATAATTGATCTTGCAAATATGTTACAAGCCTATGGTTCCAAGCTCTAGGGGCTTCCTTTAAACCATAGAGTGCTTTCCTTATCTTGCACACATAGTCTAGTTTGTCCGTGTCTTCATACCATGGTGGTTGAGCCATGTAAATGTCTTCTGAGATCCATCCATTTAGAAATGCACTTTTAATATCTAACTTATACAAGTTCCAATTCTTTGAGGCAACAATACTTACTAAAACCCTAATTGTTGGCATCTTAGCCATAGGTGAGAAGGTCTCCTCATAATCCACTCCATGCGTTTGAGCAACCCCTTTTGCTACTAGCTTTGCTTTATACCTGTTTATTGAACCATCTGACTTCTCCTTGACTTTATAAATCCACCTGGATCCTATTACCTTAATGCTTGGTTTCTTGGGAACCCAATCCCAAGTGTTGTTCTTTTGAAGTGCTTCGAATTCTTCCTGCATGGCTTCTCTCCATTCTTTAGCCATACATTATAGGTTTCTTACTCTCCCTTTGAGATCTTTTAAGTGCTTGATTGGACGACTCTGGAATGTCTTACATTTGCTTGAATTTTGCCTTGTGCTTTGACTTCCAAGCTTTGTAGTCAATCTTCCCTTCATCTTTTGAGTTGATATCTTCTGATATCTATGGTTCTTCTTGAGTCATAGTTGGAAAATCATTTTCCAAGTCATAGGGTAGCTTTATTTTCGTGCAATCATCTTCAAACCATGAATTATTTTCATCGAACACCAGATCCCTACTAACTATAAACCCTTTGTTAGTGGGATTGTACAACCTATATCCTTTCTGGTTTTGGTCATAGCCAATGAATATACACTTTTTAGCTTTTGGATCAAGCTTCCCTCTAATCTCTGAGGGTATATGTGCATAAGCGATGCACCCAAAGATTTTACAATGGTCTAAGGAAGGTCTCTTGTCATTCCATGATTCATAATGTGTCATTCCATCTAAGGCTTTGGATGGAAGCCTATTAATTAAGAAAGTGGCTGTGGAAATAGCCTCTATCCATAAGTAGTTTGGAAGTTTCTTTTCATTCAACATTGATCTTGCAACATCTACTATTAGTCTATTCAGCCACTCCATTCTCTTTAGGAGTGTATCTTGTTGTAACTTCTCTCTTTATACCTATGTCCTGTAAGAATGAGTCAAATTCATGTGAGAAATACTCACCAGCTCCATCAAATCTGATCCTCTTCAAGCTTCTACTTGTTTGGTTCTCAACCAATGCCAAATACTTCTTGAAACAAGTGAAGGCTTCATCTTTATGCTTCATGAAGTAAAGAATTGTCCATCTACTATAGTCATCTATGAATGAAACATAGTACCTTGATCCTGAGATTGATGGCTCTCTGCTAGGACCCCACACATCTATGTGCACAAGCTCCAAGTAGTCTTCCTACATGTATCCTTTTCTATTGAATGGTTGCTTGTGTGATTTGCCAAATCGGTATGCTCCACACTTGTAAATCATGTGTTGCTTGGACACATTTGGAATGCCAAGCACACTCTGATCCCTGCATATTTGCTTTAGTGTTCTTTCACCTATATGACCTAGCCTTTTATGCCATATCTCTAGTTCACATAGGGTTTGATCTTTGTTACTAAACAGTGCAATATTTCTGATGTCTTCAACTTCAAATGTAAATAATCTACCAAATTTCTCACCTTTTTCATTCTCTTGAAGCCTTTTTAAGGGTCCTCCACATATGCTCCATGCCTTGTGAATCTAAGTTGTAAGCCCTTCTCAACAATCTGCCCAATAGTGATTAGGTTTTTTGTTATGGTTGGCACATATAATACCTTACTTAAAAGGTTCATGTTATCATCAGAAGCTTTGACATTTCCAATCTTCTTAACAGAGTCTCTAGTCTCGTCACCTGTCTGCACTTCATGCTTCCCTTTAGGTTCTTCAAGATCACATAGCAATGCTACATTTCCAGACACATGATTGGAACAACCAAAATCAATATATAACAGATGCTTATCATCTGTACCTTGTCTTGGATGTCATGTTCATGATCAATAGAGAATCCTCTTGGTCTTCTATGTAGTTGTTATAATCTCTTCTACCTCTAAAACCTCCTTGATAGTTGTTGTTGTAGCCTTGGTTGTATTTGTGATGGTAATTGCTTCCTCCATTGTTGAATCTGCCTCTAGATTGTCCATAGCCTCCTTTGTGGAAGCCTCTTCCTCTCTAATTCTTTGTGTTTATGAAACAGTCATCTGTGGTATGATTCGTCAATCCGCAGATAATGCATGGTGAGGAGTTGTAGGATCCCCCCCTACCTTGCTTTCCTCCTCTGCCCCTTCCTCTAGTACCTCTTCCTCTACCTATGAAGTTCAACTGAGGTACTTGCCTCTTCTTCATTCTTTTTACCTTTGCCTTTATCTTTACTTTTATTTCTATCTATGTAAAGGGTAGAAGATTAATTACCTTAGAGTTGTCTCCATTCTTATTGGGCTTTGTCTCATGTGTGAAGAGTTGCCCCATCAATGTGTTGAGGTCACATATCTGCATATCCACATATAGGTCCATTGTTGTGGTAAAGGACTCCCACATATCATCAGCCTTGATGCCATTTATGATCTACCTTACTATTTTCTCCTCTTCTATTTCTTCACCAATGCTTCCAAGTTGTTCAGTGACATCCTTCATCTTGGTCACATAGTCAGCCACACTTTGCTTTGGTTGCTTCTTCAAGGTTGTGAACTCCATCCAAAGTTGGTTCTTCCTAGCCTTTGTATTTGATGAGAAGTATGAAGAGAGTACTTCCCAAGTCTCTTGGGAGGTCTTGCAATTCCTAATGTGAGGTAATAAGAAATTAGATATTGAGTTAAGCATATAAGACCTGGCTAGATCATCCTTTGCACACCATGTAGTTAGCCTTTCTTGCTCTTCTCTTGTAGGTTGATGTTTGCTTCTGAATATTGGCATTTCCTCATCTCCAGAGATGTATCCACATAAGATTCTTCCTTGAAGGTAGGCTTGCATCCTTAGGGACCATGCTGGATATTTGTCCTTGAACAATTTTTCAATGAATAATGGAAATCCATCTCCCATTTTTCTTGGTGTTGCTTTGATACCAATGTTGTAGGAGATAGTGGATAGATTCCAGAGATGAAGTGGTGCTAAAAAATCGTGCTTCACACCAGCCAAGAACCAGTTGTGAAGAGTATAGTAGACCCCTTTGAGCATTCCAACAAGCACAAATAATCACCTATGTGCTTTCGATCATGATCCTCTAGTCAAAGGATCAAAATAGATGAGTAGAGACTTCAACTAAGTGTCAAGACTTGCTATTTTGTTCTCTACACATGTTTAGTAAAATGAATAGTGCTCTCATCCTGCTAGCAATTGACTAAATTCCTTTTGGGAGTATCTAATTAATTTAGGTAGCTACCAATCACAAGCTATTTCAATAAAAATAATCAAATATACACTAAGAATGATGCGTAACCAGTTGCTGGAAGACTAGCCCAATATTTTTGGGGTGCTAAAGTATGCAGACTAGTGAGCAAAGATGTGAAGATTTATGAAGATTGAGAAGTGCAATGACAATGAGAATTTGTAGCTATGAAATATAAAGTATATTGAATCTATAGCATTTTATAGTACATCAAATGATCAAGTCTACACTGAGAACAGGCTCTGAGAAGTTCATTGTCTAGAGACAATCATGGCAGAGAAGAGAAGTAGAGATATGATCAATGTATATGTATTAAATCACATGGAAATACAATGAAATTGGCTATAGAATGAGCTCACTAATCACACAAATCTCTCTCAAAATGATCTTGGAATCAGGGCTCAATGTATAGTGAAGTGGTTATAGAATGAGCTCACTAATCACACAAATCTCTCTCAAAATGATCTTGGAATTAGGGCTCTTACACGCGAGATTTTGACCCACTTTTATAGCTTTGAGTTGGATCCGTTTTTTGAAATTCAAATTCAAGTTCTCACCATAAAGTGAATCCTAAACTATATGTTGGAGTTAGACGTCTACGCAAGCACGCGAATAGCACAAGGAAGAAGAAGAAGCTTGGAGCACAACACACAATACTGAATGTATTACTAGAGAATGTACAAAGATAAGTAGCCCATTAGGGCAATGGGCATATGTACAAGCCGGGGGAAAAAAACCTCCTAAAGAGGGAAAAAAGTGCCCCGGCGGTCCTAGTGGGTTCACACACATCACTACCTAAATATATCAACAAATCCCCCCTGGGAGTGATGCAGTGAACAAGGAGTTGGCACTCATGTATAAGGAAGTGCCAAGCTATGTGGAAATCACTCCACAAAAGGAAGTAAGCCCAAAGCTTTGCGGAAAGCTTCAAACTTCTCCCTAGGTAGAGCCTTCGTGAAAAGGTCTGCAATGTTCTCCTGCGTGGGCACATATGCCAAGCTGATCTCCTCAGCAGAGAACCTCTCCCTGACATAGTGATAATGCACCTCAATGTGCTTAGTGCAAGCATGGAACACAGGGTTCCTCGCAACTGCCAATGCGCTCTGACTGTCAGTGAAGATGGTGGTGGCACAAGACTGGCCAACATCCAAATCAGCCATAAGGCGTCTGAGCCACACACACTCAACAGTCGCTGTGAAAGCTGCCCTATACTCAGCCTCACAACTGGAAGTGGCCACAGTAGGCTGCTTCTTGCTCAACCAATATATACATGAGCTACCAAGCATGAAGCGAAAACCACTGGTGGACACACGAGTGTCATAGCAACCAGCCCAATTAGAGTCAGAAAAAGCATGCAAATCTGGCGGAAGTGATCCCCTCTTGGGATAAAACAACCCAAGTAACGGAGTACCACTCAAGTAGCAAAAGATGGGCTCAACCGCCTTCCAATGCGTGACTCCTGGGCAATGCATAAACCTGCTCATCTGTGAGACAACAAACTGAATATCTGGCCGAGTAATGCATAAGTAAAGCAAGCATCCAACAGCCTTCTGATAGAGAACAACATCAAATGCATCTCTAGCATCATGAAGACTCAATCGTAAACCTATCTCCATAGGAGTGGCAATAGGCTTACAGTCTTCAAGGCCAAAACGCTACAATAATGTGTCAATATATTTTGTTTGACACAAAGCCATTCCACCATCAACTTGCATAAACTGAATGCCCAAATAGTGATGCAAATGCCCCAAATCAGACATCTCAAATGAGGCATGCAAATCAGCCTTGAAATCAGCAATATGCTTCTCAATAGGACCAGTGAGCAGCATGTCATCAACATAGACAACAATGATCAGAAGCACATCATGAGCACGCTTAACATATAAGGTGCTTTCAGTTGGACTGTTCAAAAAACCATGTGCAACCAGATAGGCATGTATCTTCTCATACCAAGCACGTGGTGCTTGCTTTAAACCATATAATGCCTTCTTTAACCTGCACACCTGGTTTTCATGCCCTTTCTGCACAAAGCCTCGGGGTTGAAAAACATACACTTCTTCATGCAAGTCACCATTCAGAAATGTTGTTTTATTGTCCAACTGATATACATTCCAACCATGATGGGCTGCAAGTGCACAAATGCTCCGAACAGTAGTCATACGGCATGTAGGTGCAAAGGTCTCATCAAAATCAATGCCTCTTTACTGCGTGTAGCTCAGTGATGAGTAGCACCTCCTTTAATGTCAATCCGGGAAGACATGAGGATGGTATGAAGACCACGAGCAAGTGGAAGCACAAGTGCGTGAGTGAGAAGCACACAAGCATGCACACACATACACACACACGCGCACACGCAGTAAGAACAAAGAGAGTAGGCAATGGAATCACTTCTATTGCAAGAAAGCTCTCATACAAGTTCAAACTACAAGAAGCCCACCCAAAAATGAGCTCTCTAGCTCTATTTATAGTTTTTGACTAGCTTTGGCCCTGTCCAGACCTAGTGTCCGGCCTAGTTAAAAATTAGGTTCCAGGGCTTATTTGAGGGCTCAAACGAGATCTAAAAATTATGAAAATTGGCGGGCAACTACTTCTAAGGCTCCTCAAGCTCGAGGACTCCTCGGCTTGTACAAAATGGAGCTACAAAAAGGTGAAAATGGTATTTACAATGGTTTTTAGTGATGAAAATCACTATTTTTGTAGGGGATTCTTCTGAAAATTTGACATACACTTCTTGGAGCTCCCTACTTGCTCCCTTTCCTTGTGTGTCCACCTTTTGATGTGCTTCCATGCTTTGTCCTTGACTTTGAGCTTCAACACTCCCCCCCCTCTCGAGTCTGTCGTCCCTGACAGACCCTTGTTGGAAGGGCTGTTCTATGTAGTGCTTTGAGAGGTGGTGTCCATCCGTTGTATGAGCTGGTTCCTTGGATTCCAGCAAGAATGTGTCATTGTGAGCTTTTAAAACTGCAAGTTGCTCAAAAGAGGTTGTCAAGAGTGATTTGGAGCAACTACTGGCTTCAATTTGCTTCCGAGATATGGATGTTGTTCCCATGACGTCCGCTAGCTCTTCCAAAGATGATGTTGAGAGCAGTTATGCCAACTACTCATAACCCATAATGAATGATGGGTAAGTGTGTTCGTGCCTGGGTTGAAAAAAGTATGTGCCTTGTGCAAGGCCTGGTAATGTGGCCCTACGCATGCTTACTTGGAAAATGCATTGGAAGAAGTATGGTGCAAAAATTGCGGGTCTTGAGCTAAGTGCTCAAGGGTATGCTGACGAAGAGGTTTCCTAAACTATCATGGTTATGGTGTTTCCAGAGTAAAGATACTTACCATGGAGAAGGTTGATGGATGTTTGTCTCTTCGTGTTGTACACTCGGTCTTTGGGATGGATCATTGTTGATGAATGTCCATGTTGATTGTCCACTGATGAGATCTTTTGAGTGGTGGATCCTCTCTCCTCATATGCAAGAGTCTTCTCCTCCAGAACTACCTTTTGCAGATATCTCCTTGGATGCTCTGGTACATGAAGTAGTTAAGCATCACTCAAGTTGCAGACCTTCAAGCTCTTCATTCCAGATAAGGCAGCAATAATCTCACTACTGGCCGAGACACACTTCTATCCAAATTGATAAGTGCCTAGTAATCAACAGTTCCACCTTCAACTAAGCATGACTCATTCATGTTTCATAAGCCAAACCTGGGAACAAGCTCTCTCCCGCTTTTCTTTCTCCCCCTCTTTTTTTTTTTTTTTTTTTTTTTTTTTTTTGAGGAAAAGGATATCACAAAACAAGAACACAAAAGTCAGTATCAATAGAATTATTTGACATATATCACTATGCTCTTGTGCGTGGGATTCTCAAGTGTGTCTATGCACGGTCGTGTAATGTGGCCCTATATTAATGCATACTTTGGAAATGCATGACCTGAATGGTGCAAAGGACAGGGTTGTGCAAGGAGCACATGGTTGTTGCTCGTTCGAGGCTTTCGATGTCATTTGTGGAGGTTGATGCCGACCTTGGTGGAGGTATCCATTGAGTCTCGAACTGATGTGATCCTCCTTATTGGAGTCCATTTTAGAACATCATTTGGCACTGTAGGGGTCACTTCAGGCGTCTTTCTCTTTGGATGCTTTCTGAACTGTGGTATCCAGTGTGGTTGACGCTTTGGTTTGGTGGAGACTACTTGCACTTTTGGCTTCCTAACCCATATCCTTTTTGCATGTCTTCCTATTAAGGTTGAAGAGCTGATTTGATCTTCCTTTGGTCTCTGTACGTGGTTCTTACCCTTTTCTCTTTTTGGCTTCTTTGTTGAAACCTTTTGCATGTGGGAGAACAAAGGTTGTTGTGGATGTAGGAGCTTCTTAGGTACCCACATCTGTAATTGCCCTTGTTGAGCTGCAGCTAACTTCTTAGGCACCCAAACTTGTTGGATACCTTGTGATTGAGCTTGTCTGAGCTGCGTCCTTCGTCTTCTAGCCTGGATGGTTTGCATGGATGGAATTTGTGGGGGCAAGGATGGTGGTTGCTCTCCTTTGCGTACCCATATCTGCTTCATCGGTTGAGTTGTTCTGCTTCGCGCGTTCTTTTGGTCTCTCGTCCGAGGAGTCTTTAGTGATTGATCTGCCCTTAGTTGCTGCCTCCTTCTGGCCTTTGGAAAAGAAGGGAGTTCCGTTGCATCCCTGACTCCTTTTTTGCGAACATCATTCCTCTGCAACACATGGTTTTGGACAAGAACAGCATGGTCATCTTCATGTGTACCCCTGGAAGGACCAGGAGTCTGTGCCTTTCCTAGTTCCTTGAGTGCTCCATTGTCTAATTCTACTGTAACTTGACTATGATTGACCCAAACCTGGAGAAGTCCACTTCTTAGGTTTAAATTGACTGCTTGGTCATAGATCCAATCTTGACCCAAGACAAGAGGTTCAGTGAGATCCTCATCTTGACACACCAGTACTTTAACCGTCATTTCCTCATCATGAATGTAGAGGGGAAGTTCCACCTCGCCTATGCAAGGGGTTTCCACGCCTCCCAATCCTATGAGATATGCTTCCACAGGATTGACAGTTAACTGTAACTCTTGACAGTAAGACACTCTAACAGCACTAGTGGCTGCGCCTGAGTCAATCAATGCTCTTACGTTCCTTGCACTCCTTCCTTGTCCTATATCTAGGGTTATGAAAGGACGTCTATCAATTATCCTATGCGAGCTTGTTCTTGCAACTTCACACATGGCCATAGGATATCCTTGATCTGCATAGTCATTCGCTCTAGGCTGATCTCTACCTTGCCTTCGTAACTTCATCCTTCTGATGCGTTCTAAAGCTTCTGCTTGAGCTTCTTCTCGAACTCGCTTTTCTTCCTCCTTGCGTTTCTTAGCAGTGTTGAGTCGGCTGAGCATTTCCTCCGTGAGGGGTTCCTGATACAACTTGACTCTGCAACCGCTAATATAGTTTGGGAGAACATCACCCTCTAATGTGGCCAATTGTACTGCACCACTCGTGGAGATCCTATTGATGATCATAGGTCCGTAGCCTCTCTTTTCTAGCTTCCTCGCGTGTTGTTTCAGTGTATAGACTAAGACTAGATCTCCTGCTTTCAAGCCTTTATCCTTCACATGGGCATCAAAGTATGCCTTCTGTCTCTTCTTAGCTGCATATATTCCTGCAGCTGCTCTCAATCTTGTTTCTCCTAATCGTTCAAGGTCAAAGATCCTAGAGGAGAGCTCATGACCTGTCCATTCGTGCTCTTGTGCTACTCTCAATGTAGGAATCAGGAAGTCCAAGGGTAGCACAGCGTTTTGGCCGAATACCATCTGAAAGGGGGTGGCTTGGAGTACCGTTTTGTAGGCAACTCGGTATGCCCAAACAGCATGGTGTAGCTGTTTGTCCCAATCAGAGCGTTTAGTGTTCACTAATTTCGTCAGTACATTGCATAAGATCTTATTAGTGCTCTCAGCTTGTCCATTAGCTTGAGGGTGATAGGGGGCAGACTTCTTGTGTATTACCAAGAATTCTTGGAGTAGATTTTCAATCACTTCATTCAAGAAATGAGTGCCTCTATCACTTACAAGCTCTATAGGTAGCCCGTATCTTGTGAATACATTCTCAAACAAGAATTTGGCAGTTGTTTGAGCATCGTTCCTTGTCGTAGCCTTTACCTCCACCCACTTGGTGAGATAGTCTGTTGCAACAATGATGTATTCCGCATGAGAACCTTTAGCTGGGGGATTAATAGGACCTACGAAGTCTATTCCCCACTTAGAGAATGCACGTCCACCCATCATAGGTTTCAGTGGCATCTCATCTTTGCGTATAGGATACTGAGTCCTCTGACAGACATCACACCGTTTCACGTAGGTATGTGCATCCATGTGAAGGGTAGGCCACCAGAAACCCGCAAATAGTATTGCCTTGATCACCCGATCCGGTCCAAAGTGTCCTCCTGCTACACCTTGGTGAGCAGTTTCTAAGATCTTAAGATATTCACTTTCATGGACACATAGCCTCAGGTAACCATCTTTACCACGCTTGTATAGATTATCACCAATGAGTGAGTAGTCCAGGGCTTCTTGTTCTAAACTCCTTTTCCTAGCCAGAGTCATGTCTGGAGGGAATGCTTTCGTCCTTAGGAAGGATACTAGTGGTTCACTCCAATCTGGCACAATGGATACTTGATAAAGAGTGGCGTGTTCCATAGGTGGCTTAGTGCAACAGATTGGGCATTCCTTGCACAACTTTTGGACATCCGCTTCCATAGTCGGCCAATGCACTCCGAGTCTTCTTAGTGTCTGTAAAGTTCGTTGCTTTGAATGGTGTTGCTCTAGTGCACCTACATGTGCTAATTGCAACCATTTAGCGTACTCATCCTCTTCTACGCAGCAAGCCAAGATCCCTTGATCTGTGTGCTTGTACATACTTCCTGCCATGATGTGGTACTTTTGGGCTTTTACAACCTCTCTATTTCGTGTGTTTACCACTGGATGGTTAGGCCCGTATGTCAATACTGGTACCAATGGCTTAGCCCACTGCGGTACAACTTCCAAATTAAACAAGTAATCATCAGGAAGGTCATCTGACACTCCTTGTGGGGCTTCTCCCGATGTGAGCCTAGAGAGGTGATCTGCTCTCAAGTGAGTCCTCCCTTTCCTTACCACAACCTCAAAATCATATTCCATTAGCAAGAGAAACCACCTCACTAATCTTCCTGTATTGCAAGGCTTGTTTACGAGGTATAGCAATGCTTGATGATCCGTAAAAAATTTAAACTTATTTGCAAGCAAATAATGTCTAAATTTCTTAACTGCATATACCATGCCTAATCCTTCTCGCTCTGTAGTGGTGTAATTCCGTTCAGCCGCATTCAATTGTCTACTGGCATAGGCAATTGGAAGATCCATATTACCTTCACCAGTAGGTTGTGCAAGCACACACCCAATAGCATAATTGGATGCATCCACATGAACATGGAATGGCTTATTCCAATCTGGTGTGGTCAAGATTGGTGCTGAACATAATCTTCGTTTAAGCTCCTGGAAGGAATTCTCACATTCATCCGTCCACTCAAAGTTTGTCAGAAGTCCGTACATGGGCTTTGCAATGACAGCATACATGTGTATAAATCGTCGGTAGTAACCACAATGCCCCATGAAAGCTTGTACTTCCTTGACATTCTTTGGCCTAGGTAGCTCTGCTATGGCTCTCACTTTTTCTTCGTCGGTAGATATGCCATTCTTTGACACTATGTGCCCTAAAATCTTGCCTTGTCTGACCATGAAAACACATTTTTCGGGGTTTAGGCAGACTTGATATTCTCTACATTTGTCAAAGATTTGTCTGAGTTCAGGAATATGGGTTTGTCTAATGTTGGAATGAGCACAAAGATCATCAACGTAGACTTCTAAACTCTTCCTCAGGAACTCCTTAAACACATGGCATATCAGCCTCTGGAAGGTAGCTGGTGCATTGGTAAGCCCAAATGGCATTACTCTAAAAGCAAAAATGCCCCATTCTGTGGCAAAGGCAGTCTTATGCTGATCCTCTGGAGCTATGGCTACTTGATTGTAGCCCGAAAATCCATCAAGGAAGCTGTACACTTCCTTGCCTGCCACTCTTTCTAAGAGATGTTCTGTGATGGGAAGCGGATAGTTATCTCGAATTGTGGCCGCATTAACCTTTTTCAAGTTAATACACACACGCAGCTTGCCATTCTTCTTGGGCACCACAACGATGGGTGATACCCACTCAGTGTGCTCAATTTCATAGATAAATCCAGCTTCAACCAGTCTATCTATCTCTTCTTTGATCTTAGCAGCGTAATTATCATTATATGTATAAGGCTTTTGCTTATAGGGTTTGGCCTCTGAGGTCATGGGGATGGTGTGTGAGCATATGTCAGGGTCAACACCTTTCAAATCCTTGTAACTCCAAGCGAATACATCTCTGTATTCTCTTAGCAAGGCAATTAACGCATGCTCTTCTTCCTCTGTTAGGTCATGACCTATGTACGTGCATCTCTCCTCTCCTTCTTCTAGGGCCACTACGACTTTCTTGGTAGTTTCTTTGTTATCATAGGCCTCTCCTGATTGTGCCTCTCGTTTAGGCATTCTCATCATGACTCTTCTGTCGTCTATCTCGTACTTCTTGAAATTTTCTGGGACCTCAAACAAAGATTCTTCCTCTTCTGGTGAGACTTCTCTCTTCTTTCGTTTCTTTCCTTCGTCCTTCGGGGTCATGTGTGTTGTTAATCTTACATCATTTGTAATCTCTCCATGCCTCTGGGGTTGAAATTCTACTTCATGGAAATATTCTTCGTCTGATGCAAATGGTGGGTCCATAATGATAGACTCGAGATCGGAGTCACTTGCATCCTCAAATGCATCAGGGTTAGGTTCGCATTCTTCTAGAACTGCCTCTCCCATGATTGGCTCTATGGAGAAGACTGAAATATCATAGCCATCCTCATCACAGTGGGGTGTCCATTGTTCTTCATTGATGGCTACGTCCATGGTTGCTAAAATTTCTGCCCAGCCATGGGGTTCAAATTCCTCGTCAGGAAAAACTACAGGTGCATAGGCTGGGTCTTGAATGGGTCTATGGGTTTCGTTTGCACCTATTTCTCTGGCCTTTTCTCTCTTCTCTTCCTCTACTGCTACTTTGCACATCCATAAGTGGGTGTCTTCATGCATCCATGAGGATCCTGACCCTATGGAATGCACAGATTCCGTATCATCTTTGGCTCTATGGATGGGATTCCACTGGATAGGAGGTACATCTCTGTGAGAGTAATCTTTGAGATTGACTTTGGTCGTAACCCCTAAGTGCTGCAGGTACAAGGAATTGGTTCCCCAATCTTGTACCACTTGCAACTGTCGCATAAATGGTCTTCCCAAAATCATCTCATAGGCATGATTTTTGCTGAAGTCACATATAGCAAAGCTATGCTCAAACTCAACACCACAAGTGGTGAGAGTTATTCCTTCTAGCAATCCTAAGGGTCTCTCTATGTGACCATCGGCCATTTGCAATTTCATCCTTGTTGGCCTGAGTGTTGGCTTGCCCCAACGCTTCCAAAGGGAAGTAGTGGCAATTGCAACTCCTGCACCTGAGTCCAAAATTGCCTTGGTGGTGTACTCCTGGTAGGTGATGGGAAGATAGGTGTTCCCTTCTTCACCTTCACACATATCTCCTATCTTATCCAAGGGAATTTCTGGCACTGTCCTATGGGATCCTACCCGGGAACGAGGTTTTGCAACTTCAGTTACTTGACTGGCTACATATTTCCGCGCGTTTGGTCTATCCTCAGGCAGTTCTTCCAAAGTGAGATCGCGCTGCACCGTGGCATTCTTTACTACCTTCGTGTTCCTAGGTAAGACTGAGTCCTCATTCCGTACCATGACCGTGGGTGCTCTCATACAAGTAGACTTAGCTTCCCATGGTCCTGTGAAGTGGGGTAATTCTTGTAGAGAGTTAGACTCAAAGTCTAGTCTCTCGTGAGGCTGAGTACTCTCATGTTCCCCGTAAATAGATGGGATGTCTTGTGGGAATTGGTCGTGTGCATCATCCACAAGTTCAAAAGGAGGGGCGACTTCACTTTTGTTATCCCATTTGTCTTCTTGAATCTCTCGTAGGAAGTCTGGTGCAAACCGATTCATAGAAGAAGAAGTGTCTGGCTCCGTAGAATTAGGCACATAAGCAACCTGGGAAGGAGGGCTTATTCTATCGTTGACTCTCTCCTCGTTCTCATAGATGGCTGGAGCACAGGCTTCCTGGGGAGGATTACTTATTCTATTACTTTTCCGAACAGGCTCATACGCTCCCTGAGAAGGAATGAAGGCAACCTGTGGAGGTTCGTAAGCTTTCGAGGGGGGTTCATCTGCCTTTTGAGGGGGAAGATAAGCTTCTTGAGGAGGCACATGGGCTTCGTGAAGAGGCTGGCTTATCCGTTCTTGTGCTCTTTCCTTTCTTTGAGGGGCAGGTTCCTTTTCTGATTGTGCAATTAACCTCTCTACTCTTTCTAACAATCCATCAAAATGCAACTGTGTCTTTGCTGAACTTGAGATGTTAAATAGGCGACTGGCCTCAAACATGGTCTGAGCCAATTCCACCATTTTGGCACAAATGTTGGTTCGTTCAAGCTCTAGCTCGGCTCTAGGGTAGCATTTTTCATGATCAGTTACGTTTGGCCCTTCTTGGATTCTGGCCTGATATGCCTTAAGCATCATATTAAGGTCTTCGGGAGTGGGATCTGCTAGGACTGATCCTACTTTGGGGGGTGGTGGAGTAGTATGAGACGGGTTGGAAGGTGGTGGGTCGGATGGAGATGGGAATGGTGGTGGTGGAGTCGTGTGAGAGGGAGTTTGAGTTGTGAGTTCAGTTATCCTGGCTTTTGTTTCTCTTACGCTTTCCTCGAGTTCACTCATCTTTTTAGCCCATTGTCTTTTCATTCTTTCCCGACTATCTTTCCAAGCTCTAGTCCTTTTCTTGGTTATGCTCTCTGTTTCACTAGCCTCTGGGCCCTTTTCCTGACCTACACTCTGGTTTTGCTGCAGTGCTTGGGCTCTAGTGACTACTTGTACTGGTGCAGTGGAAGTGACGCTTCCTGAAGAATCTACAACCAACCCAATAACGTTGATAGGCGTGATTTTTGGCATATTATTAGGATTCTTAGGGCAATCTCGTAAGAGATGCTCTTTTCCACAGTCTTGGCAAAAGCCTTGGATCGTCACGGACTGAGCCTGTGTAGGTGGAGGTAAGGGACAATCACGAATGAAGTGATCTCCCTGACATCGGTAGCATGGTCCTCTAGGAAATGGTGGTCGTACCTGCCTAGGTTGGGGTCTAGGGTTGGGGTTTGCATACATGACATTTGTGTACTCTGACTCCCAACTAGGTTCATTTGGCTCTTCACTATAGTAAGACTCACCATGTTCTGGAGACTGCATGTAGTATGCCTGGGGACTATCAACATGTGTAAAATCAAAGCTATGGTCACTGGGATCATTTTCAGAAAGCAATGATGTTACCGGGACTATAGCTCTGTTCAGGTTCTCTTCTACAGCAGTATACTTTACCGGAATCACATTAGCTGGGGCAGGGGGTTGTTGAGCTAACACTGGCTGAGGCCTTTGTTGGTTTTGGTAGGGTTGCTGATACAGTTTTTGTGGCCTGCCATATGGTTGTGGAGGGTACGGGTTCTGGTACCTTCCTTGCTGCGGGTATGGCTGTGGGTAGGGTTGCCTAACTGCCTGCTTGTTGTATGGGCAATCTTGTGCAGTATGATTGGTGTACCTTCGTTCTATGGTGCAATATTGGCTATTTGGATTGACCTGGGGTTGAGCCATAATGGGACACACGTTTGCCATATGGTCACCACCGCATGTATAGCACCTCTTTGTTGGGGTAAACCTCGGAATTTGTTTGCTGGAGACGCCTAGTTTTTGGGCCACTTTCTCTGCGAGTTCCTCAATTGATGTGGATTGCGTGGAAGAGTGACTAGATGCACTATCTGAATCTTTGTAGATTTTGGAGAGCTCTAGTTCTTCCCTTAGGTTATCTTCAATGTCAATGCACATGCGTACACACTCTTCTATAGTCCTAGGATCCTTCAGATACACATAGGATCTCAATTTAGTACTTAGCAATCCATCCAGGAATAAAGCCACTTGTTTAGCTGGTGTGGGTAGCTCCGAGACAGGGCATCTTTCTAAGTATTGCCTAAATCTTCTTCCTGCAAGTCTCACGGTTTCTTGAGGGGTTTGCTTGAAGCTGTGAATCAATGATGAGGTATTGTGTCTTATGCCACTCTTAGAGAACTCTACAATGAAAGCCTCTAGGAGTTGGTCTATACACCTGAATTGTCGCTCATCCAATGGCTGAAACCATGTAAGTGCTGTGTTCCTAAGGGTTAGACCGAAGGCATTGTACTACGTGAATAGATCCTCCACTTGTTCAGCTCTCAAGACTTGCTTGAACTCCGCCACATGATCATAGGGGTCTCCCGTGCCATCGAAGTAATTCTTCATGGACTTCACTAGTTGAGTTGGTCGTAGGGTCCTAGTGTGTTCTCTCGGCCTTGGCAAAGGAAAATCATCAATATTCCTTTGATTCCATGGGGTTCTATGTCTCTCAGGTTCCACTCTATTCCTTTCTGTTCCCGTTCTTTCTCTTCCCAAGGAGTTGGCAAAACTTACCTCAGGTTTGTCTCTACTTCTATCTCTTTGAGCCCCATGAGCTTGGGAGGTCCCAGCTCCTTGGTGACCAAAGGACACATTAGACCTTGGTTGGGGAAAAACAAATTCACCCTTCCATGTGTAGGCATGTCTACCATGCTCAGTGACCACGAAGATTCTCTCTGATGCATTGTCTAGGTAGGTTACTTGACCTGGGCTATCAGGGTCTTTAAACTCATAGATTGTGAGGGCACTCACTTCCTGAGATTGAGGAGATTTATATCTCCAAAAAACCTCATCGGTTTCTCGGTTTAAAAGCAGATCTATGCTTTTATTATCCTGTGGAATCCATTCTGGAGTCATGATTCTGGTCAAGACAGATTTACCACGGGGAGTTCTTGGCTCTCTCTCTAAGTTTCCTTGCTCTATGTCACCCATGTCGGTCTCCGCAATCACATTTCCAAACTCATCAGTTCTATCAGGGAGAGTGGTGACTACATATATAGTCCCCTCTTTATCTAGGTATGCTCCATTCTCAAACTTGACTACCGGGTGGGCTAATCCATGGGGTTGATCGGGGTTCTTAATCTGGACCACCGATCTTCTCAGTCCGTCTTCGTAGATGCGAGCACCTAGACGATTCGTCCTGATGTATTCCAGCTGAGTCTTGTAAGGTCCCTCTGGCTTTTCTAGATAAGCCAACCCTGAACTACCTACTGGTCTCTCCATGTGATAGGACATCTCAGAATCACTTGTTTCTGATCTGGGAATGTATGGATTCACTCAACTGCTGGGCCCAAGACCTGGCAGTGTGATTGACACTAGCTTCAGAAGATCTGAGGCTCTGTCTGTCTCGGCCTAAGTGTCTGCCTGATCTAAGGTTCATAAGCCTGATTTATTTACCCCCTGGAACCCAAGCACACTCTCGTTGCAGGCTGATTTTGCACCAATCACTTTGTTCTTTTTAGTTGAATATTGTGTTTATGGTCTTGTCTGAAATTGCGTCGTCAGGAGTACTTAAGTGAATTTCCGCACTTGATGAGTGATCGTTTCCCGTTTATCTTTTGTCCCTTAGGGTTTTCGCACTTAAGACCTATTTACTTCTTGCACTTTGTTGATTAATATTCTTGGACTTGATTCGTGCCTAACGTTGCCCTAATTAATTACCACACCTAAGTCGTACTTAGCCTAGGCTAGGAATTGACAAAGGAGGGTTGAGAGATCTTCCAACCTCAATTAGCTGGTTGACCAAACTGCTACACAAGCCCAGGAAGCCTTCTCCCAAGCTCGGTACTCACCCTTGCTAGCTTGCTTTGGATTGCCTTGAGTGCCCACAAAGTTCCTGCAAAAACTCACCAGTTAGTATAGCTTTATTGCCACAAGTATTTGAAAGACACACTTCAATAATTTTAGTCCCCCTGGAGTAACTCACTGTACCCCCTGAATCTGAGAACAACTTAGTTCCACCTAAAGGTCAACTTAAAAATGCATGATCTGAAACTCCGCGTATGATTCTTACAAAAACCAGTCGAGGTCCACGTAGGATTCTCAACGAGCTTCCCAACAAGACCAAAATCTCATCAATCGGAGTTCGTATGGTCAAGTTATGACCATTCAGGCAGATAGGGGTCAAAACAGGCTCTCAGGGTTCAGGGAATTCCTCACAGATCCCTAGGTCTTGTCCCACTTCTAAGGCTCTAATGTTACTCCAATGTGACCAAAACTAGGCTCAATTGTACCTCAATTTACTCCAAAAATTCACTCTAAAATTTCGTGCGTTAAGGCCATGTATCGCGATAGGTCGGGTCGAAGTGTCGCGATACCCCCAAGTGTCGCGATAGCTCGTGAAGTGTCGCGATACCCCCAAGTGTCGCGATAGCTCGTGAAGTGTCGCGATACCCCCAAGTGTCGCGATAGCTCGTGAAGTGTCGCGATACACCGAGGTGTCGCGATAGCTCGTGAAGTGTCGCGATACCCCCAAGTGTCGCGATAGATCGGCTCGAAGTGTCGCGATACACCGAGGTGTCGCGATAGCTCGCCAAGTGTCGCGATACACCGAGGTGTCGCGATAGCTCGTGAGGTGTCGCGATACACCGAGGTGTCGCGATAGCTCGTGAGGTGTCGCGATACACCGAGGTGTCGCGATAGCTCGTGAGGTGTCGCGATACACCGAGGTGTCGCGATAGCTCGTGAGGTGTCGCGATACACCGAGGTGTCGCGATAGCTCGTGAGGTGTCGCGATACACCGAGGTGTCGCGATAGCTCGTGAGGTGTCGCGATACACCGAGGTGTCGCGATAGCTCGTGAGGTGTCGCGATACACCGAGGTGTCGCGATAGCTCGTGAGGTGTCGCGATACACCGAGGTGTCGCGATAGCTTGGGATATGGCGAATTTTTCTGTTCTGTCTAGTGATTCTAGGAGCCCTAGGCCTGCGCAATGCCGTGGTGCACTCAGATTAGCGATAGGGTGAAGTTTCCGAAGTGTCGCGATAGCTCGAGCTTGACGCCTCGGGGACTGTGCAGACAAATTCCGTACCTGCTGAGCTTGCTGGAGATGATGATGGAGCTGGTACCTGCAAGAAACATGCAAAACAAACACACAAAGCAACAAGGCACTCTCGCTCTCTCACAAACTTGCACACAAGAAATGAAGAGAATGGAAAGGAAGAGGGAATGTATAGTGGAGAAGGAGATGAAGGTGGAGATGGAGATGGAGATGGAGATGGAGAAAAAATCAGAAATTTACCTACTACTTACCATTCCAACGCGTCCTCTCTACGTCTCACCATCACACGCTCGTCCTCAAAGCTCGATCCCCGGCAACGGCGCCAAAATTTGGTGTAGCTCAGTGATGAGTAGCACCTCCTTTAATGTCAATCCGGGAAGACATGAGGATGGTATGAAGACCACGAGCAAGTGGAAGCACAAGTGCGTGAGTGAGAAGCACACAAGCATGCACACACATACACACACACGCGCACACGCAGTAAGAACAAAGAGAGTAGGCAATGGAATCACTTCTATTGCAAGAAAGCTCTCATACAAGTTCAAACTACAAGAAGCCCACCCAAAAATGAGCTCTCTAGCTCTATTTATAGTTTTTGACTAGCTTTGGCCCTGTCCAGACCTAGTGTCCGGCCTAGTTAAAAATTAGGTTCCAGGGCTTATTTGAGGGCTCAAACGAGATCTAAAAATTATGAAAATTGGCGGGCAACTACTTCTAAGGCTCCTCAAGCTCGAGGACTCCTCGGCTTGTACAAAATGGAGCTACAAAAAGGTGAAAATGGTATTTACAATGGTTTTTAGTGATGAAAATCACTATTTTTGTAGGGGATTCTTCTGAAAATTTGACATACACTTCTTGGAGCTCCCTACTTGCTCCCTTTCCTTGTGTGTCCACCTTTTGATGTGCTTCCATGCTTTGTCCTTGACTTTGAGCTTCAACACTGCGCATAACCCTTTGCAACAAGCCTAGCCTTATACCTGTCAACTGTACCATCAGGTTTACGCTTCAGCTTGTATACCCACTTAGTGCCAATGGCCTTCTTGCCAGGAGGCAAGTCACATAAAGACCGTGTACCATTCTTCATTATAGCATCATATTCATATTGCATGGCAGCCATCCAATTTTCTGAATTCTGTGCTTCATCAAAAGAAACAGGCTCATCCTCATCACAGAGACTAGACGCAGCCATAGCATAGCAATCTGATGCAAGGGGGCATTGTATCCAGGAGAGACATGTATGTCTAATGAGAAGAAGAAGGACAGAGAAAAAAATCATAAATTGTATTGTGCAGACTGAATTCCTTTAGCATTGTTCTAGTATTGTCATTTTGGAGAATGAGAATCTCTTCTATTTTGTAATTTCTAGTATTCAAACAACATAAATGAAGTATTTTGCCTAACCTGTTCTGCGGCTATTGAATTTATGTCTGTCTGAGCAAGTTCAATCTGATATCATGTTGACCCAGCAAGAAAATGGTGAATCTGAAGTATTGTTTGTGAGTATTCTTTTTTGTGTGACTAAGGATTATTGTTGAGATTAATTTCCTGAGAGTTTGTGATGAAGGCAGTAGTTATGTGTTGTTGAACCCCAACAGAAGCTTCATGGCTAGAGATGCTACTTGCAAATTTAGGTGTGGAACTGCAAAAGTGTATCATCATTTATTATGATAATCTTAATAGCATCTTGTTAGCACGAAATCCTATTGTTCATGTTAGAACAAAGCATATTGAGGTATGTTGTCACTTCATTAGAGAGATGTTATTGGCAAGCAATATTGATCTTGTTTATGTGAGGATAGGTGAGAAGGTTGCTAATATTTTCACTAAAGTGCTTGGAGCAGAGATGCTAAAAGAGTTTGGAAAAATGCTTGGATTATAGGACATGACGTTGAGTTTGAGTGTTGTCACATCAACCACAACATGCGACAATTGAGGATTCCATGTACCAAATTTTCATTTTTGTGACATGTATAGTGTGATGGAATTTAATCCCTCAAATTTTCACACTAGAAGTGAAATGAACCCAATACCTAGGTCCCTTCATACAACTTTTCTACTACCCTATAGCACAATTGTGCTTCCCCTACCTTACACTAATCCAAATCATCTAAGATTTAGCCACACTTAGCGTGGTTCATAAGCTTTCCAACAATCTATAAAACACCTCAAATGGATCTACTTGGGTCAGCCAACAAGTCTATGTAGAACAGACTATGGAGAGATGTAGGATATGCAAAAATTAAGGCTATAGAGATACACCAATTTCTATGAACATAAAATTCATTTCAAGAAGCCCTCTTAGCAAAACTAAGACACATATATAAGCTATAGAATGCACTTTAAATCTCTTGAGTTGGATATGTACAGAAAGAGTTACAACTATTATAAGAAGACTATGTCTATACCTATAAGAGACTAGAGGGGGTGTGGGCTTGATAGCTCCTCCTTGCTCCTCCTCCTCTATGCATGTAACACCCTCCTCTTCATTTTTCCTAGCTTGGATGGCTGCACTTCATCTCTTTGAGAATTGGATGACTCTCTCCTTGAGCCCCCTTGAGGATATGTCTCTTGGTCTTCAATGATCTATAAGACTTCCATGCAATTGATGACTCTTCAACTTCTTTCATAGCTTTTGGATGCCTCTCCTAACTTTTCCACCACCTTAGGACTACCATGTCTAACCTTACCCAACCTTGAGACCACCCTAAGTGATCTAAGTCGTGACTTTTGTCCATATTAAAGTATTTTGACCCCTTTATCCACCTAAAGCTTGCATAGTTCACACTTTCAACACTCTCCCTCAAGCTTAAGGTGGTAGTTTCCATATCAAGCAAGCTTATAGCCTCTGAAAACTTTGTTAACTTGATCACATCCAATATTTTGGTGAAGATATTTGCAACTTGGTCCTTTGTACCTACACAATGAACATTAGTGTCTCCACTTGCAACCTCTTCCCTTACATAATGATAATGCACCTCAATGTGATTGCTCCTTGCATGATACATGGGATTGTTAGCAAAAGGTAGGCTTTTATCTCCATAAATTGGAATTGGTCCAAGTTGTATACCAACATCTTTGAGGAGCTTCTTAAACCACATTTCTTCACATGTAGTGAGGGCTAAAGCTCTATATTCATCCTCTATTGAACTCAATGCAACTCTAGGCTGCTTTTTGCTCATCCATGAAATTGCTTTTGTAACTAGCATGAAAATATAGCCAGAAGTTCACCTTCTATCATCACCAATCCCTACCCAATCTACATCATGCCATGCTCTTACTTGAAGTTCTTCATCATACATGTATAGCAACCCATGATTAATTGTACTCTTCACATACATGAGATAGAACTCCAACTATGTCGCATGATTGAGATGTGTATTTGTAGTTGCATGCATGAACTGAGATAGAACTCCAACTATGTAGCACAAGTTAGGCCTTGTGAATGTAGCATAGATCAATGATCCCACAATGCTCCTCTATAGTGTAAGGTCTTCTAGATTCTTACCATCTTCTTCGCTTACATTTGAATCCATAGGTTGAGCTATTGGTTTGCAATATGTCATGCTAAACCTAAACAACACATCTAGAATATACTTCTTTTGAGAGAGATAGATACCTTCTTTCCCATAGATCACCTCAATGCCAAGAAGTACTTTAGCACACCTAAACCTAAGATTTTTGAACTCTCTTCCAAGCTTCTGTTTGATGTTCCTTATCCCTACATCATCATCACATGTCATAAGAAGATAATCTACATATATGCATATCAAACATATCTTGTCCTTTGCCTTCTTCACATACAAGGATGGATCTCCATCACTTGGAGAGAAACCACATCTCCTCAAGAAGGCCACTAGCCTCTGATTTCAGGATTTTGGGGCTTGCTTTAGGCCATACAAGGCCTTATTCAACCTGCAAACATAGGTAGGAAGTTGTGGATCTACATACCCTTGAGGTTGTTCCATGAACACATCTTCTTCTAACTCACCATTCAAGAAAGCACTTCACCAAATTCAGTGATTCAAAGCTTGTTGGATTCAGCTCAAAGTTGTCTACATGCTGTCAAAATTTGAGGAGATTCTATTCAGCCATTTCAGAGAAATTCGTGTCAAGGTGATCACTGGTCAATGTCTGCTATAGTCCTAAAAAATCGGGGGTATAACTTTACTTGCTAAATTGATTTCTCTTAGCATAGTTTATCTTTTTACATAATTACAGTTGGAATAGTTAGCTTGCTAAGCTAGTTAGATACCCCTAAAAGGAATTTTTCCAATTCCTACTGTGCTGGTCAAACTGAGCAAAAGTTCCAGCTGGTGTCAAGACATAAATAAAAGGTTTTCTTGAGATTGTGAGTTTCAAAGTTATCTGTTTTGATTCATTCATTACACACATCACTTCCAAAGTACATAGGCCATATTATGGTGTCATTGGAAAGCTAAGGAGGTCCACTTATCAAGTCTGAAGCAAAAGAGGGCTGGTACAAAGCAGGTTTTGGCAATACCTACTCAATCTCTTGGAGCATCCATCCATCTTTCGCAACAGTGGTATCAGAGCAAACTAAGGTAAAATGGGAGATGGTTTTCCTTCATTTATTGATAAATTGGACAGGAACAACTATCAGGCATGGTCTCTGAGGATGAAGACCTACTTACAAGGAAGGAGTCTCTATGGATACATCTCAGGAGATGAGGAATTGCCCTCATTCAAAATAAGAGGATTGCCAACAAAGGAAGAACATGAAAAGCTCAACACATGGTGTGCTAAGGATGCATTGGCAAGGTCTTATTTACTCAACTCCATTTTTTATTTTCTTTTGCCACATATTAGAAATTGTAAGACATCCCAAGAGACTTGGGAAACCTTGTCATCTTATTTTTCCTCCAACACAAGGGCTAGGAAAAATCAGTTGTGGATTGAATTCATCACATTAAGGAAGAAACCTAAGCAAGCTGTTGCAGAATTTGTGACAAAGATTAAAGATGTAGCAGATCAATTAGCAAGCATAGGAGAAGAGATTGAAGAAGAACAGATTGTGAGGCAAGTGATCAATGGGATCAAGGCTGATGACAAATGGGAAAGCTTCACCACTGCCATGGACCTTTACATGGACATGCAAATTCTAGATCTTACAACTCTCATGGGACAATTGTTTACTCATGAAGCAAAGCTCAACAAGAATGGAGATACATCAAAAAGTAATAACTCCTTTGCCCTATATACAGAAGTCTAAAGATAAAGGCAAGAGCAAGAAGGTGGAAGATGAAGGCTCTACCTCCCAAGCTAACTATGCAGGAAGAGGTAGATCATCAAGAGAAAGAGGCAGAGGAGGTAATCAAGGTAGGAGGAGATCATATAACTCCTCACCATGCAACATTTGTGGTTTATCAAATCATACTACAGATGAGTGTTTCAGGAATTACAAAAATCAGAGAGGAAGAGGATGCCAAAGAGGTGGATACTCACAGTCAAGAGGTAGATTCAACCATCACCAAGGATACAACAATAACTACAACAACAATTACAATAATAACTACAATGGAAACTACCAAGGAGGATTCAAATCCAGAAAGGACTACAACAACTACACAGAGGAGCAGGATGACTCTCTTCTGATCATGAACATGACTTCAAAATCAGGTACAAATGATGACCACCTATTCTACATTGACTCAGGATGCTCAAATCATGTGGCTGGCAATGTAGCACTACTCTTTGATCTTGAGGAACCAAAAGGTAAGCATCAGTTTCAAACAGGTGATGACACCAAGCACTCAGTAGTTAAAGTTGGAAATGTTAAGACTTGTGATGGAAATCAGAATTTGTTGAGCAGGGTACTCTATGTACCAACCATTACCAAAACTTTGATGAGTGTTGGACAGATTGTGGAGAAAGATTTGCAGGTTAGATTCAACCAATATGGAGCATTTGTGGAGGATCCAAGACATGGGTTTAAGAGGATTGCTAAAGGAGAAAAATTAGGTAGACTTTTCACTTTTGAGTTAGAAGACACAAAGAATATTGCACTATATAGTTACAAAGATCAAACACTTTCGGAGCTTGAGATTTGACACAAAAGATTAGGGCATATAGGAGAAAGAACCTTGAAGCAAATATGCAGGGACCAATGTGTGCTTGGAATACCTAATGTATCCAAGCAACATATGATTTACAAGTGTGGTGCTTGTCAATTTGGGAAGTCTCACAGGTTACCCTTCTCAAGGAAAGGTTACATGCATGAAGACTACCTAGAGCTTGTCCATACAGATGTATGGGGACCAAGCAAAGATCCCTCAATCTCAGGATCAAGGTACTATGTATCTTTTATTGATGATTATAGCAGATGGACTGTATTGTACTTCATGAAGCACAAGGATGAGGTGTTTAATTGTTTTAAAAAATATCTTGCACTTGTTGAAAACTAGACAGGAAAGAATTTGAAGAGGCTAAGGTCAGATGGAGGAGGTGAGTACTTCTCCAATGAGTTTGAAAACTTCTTGTAGGACAGAGGCATCAAAAGAGAAATAACCACAAGGTATTCTCCTGAACAGAATGGGGTAGCTGAAAGAAGAAATAGGTTGGTTGTTGAAACAGCTAGGTCTATGTTGAATGAGAAAAAATTACCTAACTATCTATGGGCAGAAAGTGTTTCAACAGCCACTTACCTCATAAACAGGTTACCATCTAAATCCCTTGATGGGATGACACCCTATGAAGCATGGCATGGTAAGAGACCCTCACTAGACCATTGCAGGATATTTGGATGTGTAGCATATGTACACATTCCTTCTCAGATAAGAGGTAAGCTAGACCCAAAGGCTGAAAAGTGCATCTTTATTGGATATGATCTAAATCAAAAAGGTTACAGGTTTTATAACCCTTCCAATAAGGGATTCATGGTGAGTAGGGATGTTGTCTTTGATGAAAATGATTCTTGGTATGAGAATGAATGCAGGAAGGTTAAACTACTCTATGACTTGGAAGAGGAGTTTCCAAGTCTTGCAAAAGAAGAACCTACTCAGAATGAAGAAACAAGTTCAGATGATGAAGACACTATCAACCTTGAAGAGTTCAAGGCATGGAAGTCCAAGAGAAAGTGAAAAACCTATCAGATATGGGTATGATACATCTCTTGTTACTAAACATTATGTCTATCTTGCCAAATATTTGTCAATTGAAGAACCAGGATCATATGAAGAAGCCATAACCAACACAGAATGGAAAGAAGCTATGGATGAGGAGATTGAAGCACTTAAGGAAAGTGATACATGGGAGTTAGTACCTGTTGAAGCTGAAGGTCAAGGACAAAGCACAGGAGCACATCAAAGAAGTGGACACACAAGAAGAGGGAGCAAGTAGGGAGCTCCAAGAAGTACATGTCCAATTATCAGAAGAATCCCCTACAAAAATAGTGATTTTCATCACTAAAAACCATTGTAAATACCATTTTCTATTTTTATAACTCCATTTTTCTCAAGCCGAGGAGTCCTCGAGCTTGAGGAGTATTAGAAGTACCATCGTACCAATTTTCATAATTTTTAGACTTCGTTTGAGCCCTCAAATAAGCCCTGGAACCTAATTTTTAATTAGGCCGGACACTAGGTCTGGACAGGGCCAAAACTAGTCAAAAAACTATAAAAAGAGCTAGAGAGCTCATTTTTTAGGTTAGCTTGTTAGAGAATAGAGCTTTTGTAAGAGAACTCATTTGCAATCGAAGCTTTCCATTGTTCCTCTCTTTGATCTTACTTTCTGCGCATGTGTGTATGTGTGTGCATGTTTGTGTGCTTTCACTCACGCACTTGTGCCTTCACTTGCTCGTGGTCTTCATACTGGTCCTCACGTCTCCGCGGATTGACAAGTAAAGGAGGTGGTGCTTATGCTTGAGCTACACCAAATTTTGGCGCCATTGTTGGGGAGAGAGCTTCGAAAATGAGCGTTGTGATGGTAAGATCGTAGATTTGCGACGTTGGAAGGTAAAAAAACTGTCATTTTTGTTCATTTTTTGTTTTTTCTTCTTCATCTTCATCATCATCATCACCATCTCCATCTTCTTCCATCTTCTTCTTCATAGACATTTCTTGTTTTTTAGTGCATTTTCACCATTTTCATACCATCCTTCATGCATTATTGTGTGGGAAGGAGTTAGGAAGTGCAAGGGAGAGCAAGCGCTGTGTTTTTTCTTGATTTTCTGCACCTACGGAGCTCGCCATTGCTCGGCGCTCAAAAATTTGAGTTTCCCGCCAAAAAACACGATTCTGTGAAAAATTCAAATTTTTTTGAAAAATCACGATTTTCTATTTCCCGCCTAAAAACCCTCTGAAGGAAACACGATTCTGAGGTCATTCTCAGAATCGGGATTCTGTGGTTGTGCTCAAAATCGCGATTCTCACAAATCACGATTTTCAGCCAAAAACACGATTTTGTGAAAACACGATTGTGATCAAACACGATTCTCTGAGACAAAATCACGATTTTCAAAAACACGATACTCTGTTGGCAAACACGATTTTCATCCAAGGTACAGAATGGCGATTCTTTGACTTCACAGCATCACGATTCTCTGATTTCACACACTCGCGATTCTTTGACTTCACAGCATCGCGATTCTCTGATTTCACACAATCGCGATTCTCTGATTTCACACAATCGCGATTCTCTGATTTCACACAATCGCGATTCTCTGATTTCACACAATCGCGATTCTCTGACTTCAAAGCATCGCGATTCTCTGATTTCACACAATCACGATTCTCTTGATTTAATAAAATCGTGATTTTTTCCAAAAGGTCCTGTTTGCATGTTTTGACCCCCAGGAGCCTGATTTGACATAACTTTTTCATCCAAAGTCCATTTTTTGAGCTCTATAGCTCGTTGGAAAGCTCGTTTTGAATCCTACATGGCCTCAACTATTTTTTATAAGAAGAATGCGTTGATTTTCAGATAGGTTATTTTGAAGTTGACCCTCCGGTTGGACCAAGAACCCAAGGGGACTCCAAAGGATTTTGAACCATACTAAGGGGAAATTTTGGAGTCTTAACCCAAGCTTATGAACTTGAGATCTGGTATACACCTAGGCAAGGATAGACAAAGCATTAGATCTTCTGAGGCTAGTGTCAACCATACAGCTAAGTCTTGGGCACAACAACTAAGTGGTCATCCTTACGTACTAAGTTCAGATACAAGTGACTCAGAAATGTCTTTTAGCATGGGAAAACCTACAGGTAATTCAGGAACAGCCTATTTACAAACACTAGAAGGTCCATATAAGAAACAATTGGAATATATTCGGACCAACCGATTAGGTGCTTGCATCTATGAGGATGGCTTGAGGCGATCAGTGGTACAAATCAAAAATCCAGATCAACCCTTTGGACTTGAACACCCAGTGGTCAAGTTCGAAGAGGGTTCATACATTGATAAGGAAGGAACCATGTATGTGGTCACCAACCTACCAGATAGGAGTGATGAGTTTGGAAATATCATTCCTGAGAATGAGATAGGAGACCTAGGAAATGTAGGACAAGGACCCTAGACTCCTAGAGGCAGTCAATTTTGACCAGAGTGATCACTCCAGATTGGATTCCTCAAGATAACAAAAGCATGGAACTATTCTTGAATAGAGAAATAGAGGAAGCCTTTTGGAGATTTAAGTCAGATCAACCTAGCCAATTGGGCATAGTCATCATCTACAAGTTCAAGGACCCAGAGATACCAGGAAACGTTGTCTACTTGGATAACACATCAGAGAAAGTGTTCTTGGTAACAGAACCTGATAGACATGCATATACTTGGAAGAGTGAATTGATTTTCCCTCCATCAAGATCCAATTTTTCCCATGGCCTCCAAGGAGTGGGATCATCCAAGCTCATGAAGCCCACAGAGAAAGAAATAGAAAGAGACCTGAGGTAAGTTTTGCACACACTATGGGCAGACATAGATTAGGATTTGAAAATGAAAGATCTGAAAGAGAGAGACATCAAGCAAATAGGCAACAAAGAGATGAACAGGAGTTTCCATTGCTTAGACCCCGAGAGCACCCAAGAACTCTTAGACCCACTCAAGTGATCAAGGCAATGAAGAATTATTTTGACGGGACAAGAGATCCTTATGATCATGTGGCCGAGTTCAAACAAGTGTTAAGAGCGGAACAAGTTGAGGATTTGTTCACCCAGTACGAGGCATTTGGTTTGACTCTTAAGGGCACTGCCTTAGCTTGGTTTCAACCACTGAGTAGTCGCAACTATCATGATATAGGTCAACTGCTGGACGAATTCATTGTAGAATTTTCCAAGAGTGGTATCAGGCATAACACTTCATCTTTGATGCACAGCTTCAAGCAGACACCCCAAGAAACAGTGCGACTAGCAGGTAGAAGGTTTAGACAGTACCTAGAAAGATGCCCTGCTCCAGAGCTACCCACACCAGCCAAACAAGTGGCTTTGTTCTTAGATGGCTTACTGAGCACAAAGTTAAGATCATATGTATACTTAAAAGAGCCTAGATCCATAGAAGAGTGCATGCGGACGTGCATTGACATAGAAGATAACTTGGGTGAGGAGTTAGGATTGTCCAAACTCTATAAGGATTCTGATAGTTCTACTAGTCATGGTTCAAGAATCTCCACGGAAATAGATGAGATAGCTGAGCAAGTTGCCAAGAAGCTGGGAGTCCAAAATAGACAAACACAAAGAGTCACCTCATTGAACCGATGTTATACGTGTGGAGGCGACCACATGGCTAATGTATGCCCATTGCACAACCAGAACATGGGAGAAAGGAATGCTACATATTGCACTATTGAGAGAAAATACACGAACCACTCGACTCAAGATGTTCCTACAATAGGTAGGCTGTTAGACAAACTTATCAGCAACCGTACCAACAAGGTAGGTATCAAAACCAATACCAACAGCCATATTATCGACCACAACAGCAATATCAGGCACAATATAGGCCACAACCACTCTTGGGAAATCAACCACGAGCTCCTGCCAACGTGATTCCAGTCAAGTATGCTATGGGAGAGGAAAATCCAAATAGAGCATTGGTGCCACTAACCCCATTGATACCAGATAATGACTCTCATGCTCATAGTTCAGACTACTCATCTTGTCTAGGTTTGCAGCTGTAGGCCCTTCTTGAAGTCGAGCCTGGTAGGCCTTGAACATCATGTCCAAGCCTTCTAGGGTTGGATCTGCAAGAACAGACCCTGGTTGCGGCCTATTTACAATGGCGGGTGGGGTAGGATGAGATGGAGTGGATGGAGTTTCGACATGCGAGGGGTTTTCAGATGCAATGTCTTCTATTTTTGTTTTTTCCTCTTTCAAGATTTCTTCTAATTCTGATAACTTTTTATTCCACTTGTGATTGGCCTTCTCTCTAGTATCCTTCCATGTTCTTATTTTCCTCTTACTAGGTCCTCCTGATTCACTCGACTCCGATTGCTCTGCTGGTTTATCCTGTTTTAAGGCTTGTGCTCTAGTGATAGCTTGTATAGGAGCCACATTACTGCTACTTGAACTTGAATCCGCCACTAAGCCTACCACATTAATGGGTGTAATCTTGGGTGCACTAGAGGGGTTTCTTGGACAATCTCTGGGGAGATGGTCTTTGCCACATTCAGGACAAAAAGCTTGTATTGTGATGGCTTGACCTTGATTCGGAGATGGTGGGTGGGGACAATCACAAATGAAATGGTCACCTTGACATCTGAAACAAGATCCTCTAGGGGCTTGTGGTCTCATTTGTCTCAATTGGGGCCTAGGGTTAGGATTTGTGTACATGACATTGGAGTATTCTAGCTCCCAATTTTGCTCCATAGGTGGTGCCTCATATTGATACGAGTAAATCTCACTATGCTCAGGTGACTCAGTGTAATAGATTGGACTTAGAGATTGAACGGATGAAAATGTGCATGAAAATGGTAGAACAAGCTCAAGCTATACTCGAGACTAGTCAAAAGCTCAATCAGACAAACTCTGTCAAACCGGATTTGCATTTTCAGGGCTTACGAGAAAGATTAGAGCAATTGGTAAACAAACCACAAGTTTCTTTACCTCCACAGGCTCAACCAATTATTGAAAGAGGAAGCTCACTACCAAGGGGAGCTTATGTTCCTAATTCCACGGATGCTGGAATACCTCCTTCAATTCAACAGTACTCTCAAGAGTTCTTGCGGGAAATACAAGAAGAGAAATGGGCCAAGGAGAAGGGTAATTCCCCTCCTATTCCTGAGATTGATGATCTTCATGATCAATTTCCCCAAGACATTCCATCCATTTACGGAGAACAAGCAGAACAACAAGAAGACGAAAGATTAGATTTTGAATCTAATACCTTAGAAGAACTGCCTCAATTTCCAGGCCCATGGGAATCTGAATCTCTTTAGATCAGAGCTCCCACAATACTAGTCAGACATGAGGACTAAGTGGTCCCAAGGAACACTGATGTCGTGAAGAACACTAAGGTTCAATGTCATCTCACTGTAGAAGAGCTGCTCAAAGCAAAACCCGAGCTATGGAATCATGTGAAGGATCAGGTCCCAGAACTTGATTCCAATATGCCAAAAACAGGCTCTAAACAAAAAGTACCAGAGATACCTCTAGACAAAATAGGGGACATGTGTGAGGGTGAAGAAGGTAATACTTATCTTCCAATCACCTACCAAGGTTACACAACCAAAGCAATCATAGATTCAGGTGCGGGTGTTGCTATTGCGACCACCTCTTTGTGGAAGAAATGGGGCAAACCCACATTAAGACCAACTAGAATGAAGCTTCAAATGGTTGACGGCCATTTTGAAAGACCTCTAGGATTTCTTGAAGGGATAACTCTAACCACTTGTGGTGTAGAGTTTGAGCACACATTTGCTATATGTGACTTTGAGAAAAATAATGTCTATGAGATGATCCTAGGAAGACCCTTCCTACGACAATTGCAAATAGTACAAGATTGGGGAACTAACTCCTTGTACTTACAACACTTAGGGGTCACCACCAAGGTCAATTTGAAGGATTACACCTTCAGAGATGTACCACCCCTACAGCGGAATCCTATCCACAAAGCGAAAGAAGATTCCATCTCGGTGCATTCTGAAAGTTCACCTGATCCATCTTGGTTGCATGAAGATACTCATTTGTGGATGTGCAAAGTCGCGGAGGAAGAGGAAAAATTCTTAAAGGCAAGAGAAGAAGGAACTTCTCCAGGAGATAGACCAATTAAGGACCCTGCCTATACACCGATGATCTTTCCAGATGAGGAATTGGAGCCTCATGGCTTGCCAGAAATCTTAGCCACCATGGATATTGTTGTCAATGAAGAACAATGGACACCTCATTGTGACGAGGAGGGTTATGATATTTCAGTGTTCATGTGTCAGCCCTTGCTAGAAGAATGTGACCCTAGTGATGTCATAGAAGAAGAAGAGAATGACGATGATCTAGAGTCCATTGTGATGGATAGTTGCTTTAACTCGGAAAAGCACTATTTAGAAGATGTAGGAGTGTTTAACCAAAAAGAAGAAGAACCTCTCACAAGCATTAAAACGGTAAATTCAAAGGATGGAAGTGAGAGCAGTCAAAAGAAAAAGAAGGGAAAAGTTGTGAAACAAGAAGAGGAGGAATCATTGTTTGAAGTGCCAGAAAACTTCAAGAAATATGAAGTTGACGATCGCAAAATTTTGGTACGAATGCCTAAGAGAGAGGCCATCATAGGAGAATCATATGATAATAAAGAAAAGACCAAGAAAATTGTAGTGACCATTGAAGAGAACGAAGAGAGATGCACATATATAGGAGATGACCTAAGTGCAAGAGAAGAAATAGAGCTCGTAGCTCTATTAAGGGAATATAGGGATGTGTTTGCATGGCACTATAGAGACTTGAAAGGGGTAGATCCAAGAATTCGCTCTCATACTATCCCCATGACTGCTGATGCCAAGCCCACCAAACAGAAGCCCTACACATATAATGATACATATGCAGCCAAAATAAAAGAAGAAATTGATAGGCTGATTGAAGCTGGATTCATCTATGAGATTGAGCATACTGGATGGGTGTCCCCCATTGTAGTGGTGCCCAAGAAGAACGGGAAGTTGCGAGTGTGTATTAACCTTAAAAACGTTAATGCCGCTATGATCAGAGATAGTTATCCACTTCCAATCACGAAACACCTATTGGAGCGTGTTGCGGGCAAGGAAGTTTATAGCTTCCTGGATGGATTTTCAGGTTACAATCAAGTAGCCATTGCCCCAAAAGATCAACACAAAATAGCTTTTGCCACAAAGTGGGGAATCTTTGCATTTTGTGTGATGCCATTTGGGCTCACAAATGCACGTGCAACATTCCAAAGGCTCATGTATCATGTCTTCAAAGAGTTCTTGTGAAAGAGCTTAGAGGTATATGTGGATGATTTATGTGCTCATTCCCAAGAAAGAAGATTTCATATTCCTGAGCTCAGACAAATCTTCAACAAGTGTAGAGAATATCGAGTGTGTCTGAACCCAAAAAAGTGTGTATTCATGGTACAACAAGGTAAAATCTTAGGTCATATTGTTTCGAAGAATGGAATATCCACAGACGAGGACAAAGTTAGAGCCATAGTGAAGCTGCCAAGGCCAAGGAACATTAAAGAGGTACAAGATTTTATGGGCCATTGTGGATATTACCGCAGGTTTATCCACATGTACGTGATCATAGCTAGACCCCTTTATGCCTTGTTTTCTAATTTTGAGTGGAACAACGAATGCGAGAATTCTTTCAATGAACTAAAGAAACGTTTGTGCACAGCACCAATACTGACCACTCCTGATTGGAATAAACCATTTCATGTCCATGTGGATGCATCCAATCACGCCATAGGATGTGTGCTAGCACAATCCATAGGTGAAGGAAACTTAGATTTGCCCATAGCATATGCTAGCAGACAGCTAACTGCAGCTGAACGAAACTATACTACCACCGAGCGAGAGGGTTTAGGCATGGTTTATGCTGTGAAGAAGTTTAGACACTATTTATTGGCCAACAAGTTCAAGTTTTTTACTGATCATCAAGCTTTGTTATATTCGGTCAATAAACCTTGCAATATAGGATGCTTAGTAAGATGGTTCCTCTTACTAATGGAATATGACTTTGAAGTTGTTGTCAGGAAAGGTAGAACCCACCTTTGGGCAGATCACCTTTCTTGCATCACTTCAGGAGAGTCACCGCAAGGAGTGTTTGATGAATTATCCGATGCTTATCTGTTCAATTTAGAAGTTGTTCCTAAATGGCCAAATAAGTTGGTACCAGTCCTAACCTTCAGCCCTGCAAATAAGAATGTGAAAACATCACAAGAAGAAATTGTAAAATCACAAAAATATCACATATTGGCAGGAAGCATGTACAAACAAGATACTGAGGGTGTATTAGCTTGTTGTGTCGAGGATAATGAACATAGTAGTTGGTTGCAGCGAGCTCATGAAGGATTGCTAGGAAATCACTATTCTAAACAACAAACATTGCAGAATTTGAAGCGTTTAGGAGTGTATTGGCCTAGCATGGACAAAGAAATACATGAGTGGATTAAGAATTGTCCAATGTGCAGAGAGAGACCCCAAGTGGAGCATGCGACCCTTTATCAAGTGTCATTAATTCTAGATTGGAGTGCTCCATTGGTAGAGTTTATGAGGTCGGGAAGATTACCCAAAGAGGCTAGTCTAGCAAGAAGGCGAAGCATGGAGCAAGAGGCTCAAGGCTATGCCTTAGTAGGAGACAACCTATACCGAAGAGGCAAATATGGTTACTTAAGACTATGCATTCATGAATCAGACTATTTAAAGGTATTAGAGACTGCACACAATGGTGTTGCAGGTGGACATTTTGGTCCTGACCAAGTGATCAAGACCATTTTATTCTTAGGACTTTGGTGGCCCACTCTCCATATGGATGCACATACCTATGTGAAGAAATGTGACACATGCCAATGTGCACAATATCCAGTTAGAAAAGATGAGATGCCTTTGAGGCCAATGATGGGAGGACGTGCATTCTCGAAATGGGGTATAGACTTTGTGAGTCCTATTAACCCCCCAGCTAGAAACTCCCATGCATAGTATATTATTGTAGCCACAGATTACCTTACCAAGTGGGTAGAAGTGAAAGCCACAACAAAGAATGATGCTCAGACTACGGCTAAGTTCTTATTTGAGAACGTGTTCACGAGATATGGACTACCAGTAGAGTTAGTCAGCAATAGAGGCACACACTTCTTGAATGAAGTCATTGAAAATCTTCTCCAAGAATTCTTGGTGATACATAAGAAGTCTGCCCCCTATCACCCACAAGCTAATGGACAAGCCGAGAGCACCAATAAGATCCTATGTCACGGATTGACAAAACTGGTAAATAATAAACGCTCTGATTGGGACAAACAACTTCATCATGCTGTTTGGGCTTATCGAGTTGCCTACAAAACGGTACTCAACGCCACCCCATTTCAAATGGTCTTCGGACAGAATGTTGTGCTACCATTGGATTTCCTAATCCCAGCTTTAAAGGTAGCACAAGATCATGAGTGGAATGGACATGAGTTGTCCTCTAGGATCTTTGATCTAGAACACTTAGGTGAGACGAGGCTACGAGCGGCAGCAGGCATCTACGCTGCAAAGAAGAGGCAAAAGGCATACTTTGATGCACACATCAAGGATAAGGGATTGAAAGAGGGAGATCTAGTGTTGGTTTATACACTAAAACAACATGCCCGTAAGTTGGAAAAAAGAGGATACGGACCCATGATCATTATTAGAATTTCCACTAGTGGTGCAGTTTAGTTGGCCACTCTAGAAGGAGATATCTTGCCAAACTATATTAGTGGATGTAGAGTCAAGCTATATCAAGAACCTCTTACTGAGGATATGCTAATGAGACTCAACACTACTAAGAAGTGGAAAGAAGAAGAGTTAAGAGTGAGAGAAGAAGCACAGGCAGAGGCCAGAGAGCCAGCTCTTACATCTACAACAATCTATGTTCTCTCACATGCAAAAGGTCTCAACAAAGAAGCCAAAAAGAGAAAAGGATAAGAACTGCGTACAGAGTCTGAAAGAAGATCAAATCATCTCTTCAACCACAAAAGGAAGACATGCAAAAAGGGTATGGGTTTGGAAGCCAAAATTACAAGTAGCCTACACCGAACCAAAGCGTCAACCACACTGGATACCACAGTGCAGAAAGCATCCAAAGATGAAGACACCTGAAGTGATCTCTACAGTGCCAAATGTTGTTCTAAAATGGACCCCAATAAGGAGGATTACATCATTTTGCGATCCAATGGATACCTCCACCAAAGCCGGCATCAACAACTACAAGTAACATCAAAAGCCTCGACGAGTGACAACCATGTGCTTCTTGCACAACCCTGTCTTTTGCACCATTCAGGTCATGCACTTCCAAAGTATGCATTGATATAGGGCCCTATTACATGGCCGTGCATAGACACATTTGAGAATCCCAGGCACAAGAGCACATGGACACAAGTCAACTAGTTTTACTGATACTAACGTCTATCTTCTTGTTTTGTGACATTGCTCCTCAAAAAAAAAGAAAAGGGCGAGAGAGAGCTTGTTCCCAGGTTTGGCTTATGAAACATGAATGAGTCATGCTTAGTTGAAGGTGGAACTGTTGCTTACTGGGCATTTATCAGTTTGGATAGAAGTGTGTCTCAGCTAGCAGATGATATAATTGCTGCCTTATCTGGTAGATGTCAAGAACTTGGCATGAACATGGCATCCACAACTATGGTTTCCTCTTACTATGGTAGGAGTGAAGAGCTTGAAGGTCGGCAACTTGAAGTGATGCTTAACTACTGCATGTACGAGAGCACCCAGGGAGATATCTACAAGGGGTAGTTCTGGTACCCTGCAAATCTTTGTATGTATACTAGATGAGAAGACTCCTACTTATGGTGAACTAAAGAGAATATGTGAAACTAAGCTTGGTGTAGTTACCCAATGTCATTTGTCAAGGAATATAAAGAAATTCAATTCTGAGTATTTGGCAAATGTTGCTTTGAGAGAGCAGATAGGACCAGGCACTCACAGAATTTCATCAGTGGATCCTCAACACGGACATTCATCAACAATGTCCATCACAAATGCCGGGAGCACAACCAGACAAGATAAACATCGATCGATGCTTCACCATGGTAAGTATCTTTTACCTTGGTAACACCATAACCATGATAGATTAGGAAACCTCTTCGTCGGCATACCCTTGAGCACTTAGCTCAAGACCGCCAATTTTTGCACCATACTTCTTCCAATGCATTTCCCAAGTAAGCATTCATAGGGCTATATTACAAGGCCGTGCACAAGGCACATATGTTCCTCAACCCATGCACGAACACACTTACCCATCACTCAATATGGGTTATGAGTACTTGGCATGACTACTATGAACATCAACTTTGGAAGATCTAGAAGACTTCAACGGAGACTCACAACGACACAATCATGCTGGAATCCAAGGAAAAAGCACATACCAAGGGACTACAACATGCAAAGGCTCGCAGTGACAGATGAAGAATCGGACAACCAACCCTGCCACATCTGGAAGCTAGACAACTTTTGTTCATACAGAAGGGACACTCCCTCTCAAAGCACTACTTGGAACAACCAGTACAACAAGGGTTTGTCAGGGACGACAGACTCGAGAGGGGGGGGAGTGTTGAAGCTGAAGGTCAAGGACAAAGCACAGGAGCACATCAAAGAAGTGGACACACAAGAAGAGGGAGCAAGTAGGGAGCTCCAAGAAGTACATGTCCAATTATCAGAAGAATCCCCTACAAAAATAGTGATTTTCATCACTAAAAACCATTGTAAATACCATTTTCTATTTTTATCTCTATTTTGTTCAAGCCAAGGAGTCCTCGAGCTTGAGGAGTATTAGAAGTACCATCGTACCAATTTTCATAATTTTTAGACTTCGTTTGAGCCCTCAAATAAGCCCTGGAACCTAATTTTTAACTAGGTCGGACACTAGGTCTGGACAAGGCCAAAACTAGTCAGAAAACTATAAAAAGAGCTAGAGAGCTCATTTTTGAGGTTAGCTTGTTAGAGAATAGAGCTTTTGTAAGAGAACTCATTTGCAATCGAAGCTTTCCATTGTTCCTCTCTTTGATCTTACTTTGTGCGCGTGTGTGTGTATGTGTGTGCATGTTTGTGTGCTTTCACTCATGCACTTGTGCCTTCACTTGCTCGTGGTCTTCATACCAGTTCTCACGTCTCCGCAGATTGACAAGTAAAGGAGGTGGTGCTTACGCTTGAGCTACAGTACCAAACAAGGAATCCATGAAGGTAATAGGATCCAGATGGATCTATAAACTTAAAAGAAATTCTGACGGCACAATCAACAGGTACAAAGCCAGATTGGTAGCCATTGACTATGAGGAGACATTCTCTCCTGTGGCCAAGATGCCAACCATCAGAGTGTTGGTTAGTGTGGCTACATCAAAAAATTGGAATATGTACCAATTGGATGTCAAGAATGCTTTCTTGAATGGATGGATTTCAGAGGAGGTTTATATGTCACAACGTCCTGGCTATGAGGACCCTAAGAAGGTAACATATGTTTGCAAATTAAAAATGGCTTTATATGGATTAAAGCAGGCACCTAGGGCATGGAATTACAGGCTAACTACATACCTCCAAGACCAAGGCTTTTTCATGAGCAAGGCAGACACTTCTCTATTCATCAAGAGAAGTAACTCAGAGGTAATATACCTTTGTGTTTATGTTGATAATATAATAATTATAGGTAATGATGTCAATGGAATCAGACAAATCAAGAGCCAGATGATGAAGGAGTTCAAGATCAATGATCTTGGTCTATTGAAGTATTTTCTTGGGCTTGAGTTAGTCTATACTAACTCAGGAATATACATTACTCAAAAAAAATATATACAGGACATGTTAAAGAAGTTTCATTTGCAGGATGCCAAAGTAGCAAGTACTCCAATGGAGGTAAACTTAAAATTAAGTGCCCATGAAGGTGATGAAGTTAATGACATTACAGGTTATCAAAGTATGGTGGGTAGATTGAACTATGCTACCTTAACAAGGATAGATATTGCATATGGAGTTAGTGTGCTAAGTCAGTTTATGCACAAGCCAAGGATACCTCACTTAGAGGCTGCTAAGAGAATCTTGAAGTATCTCGAGGGTACACAACATCATGGTTTGTATTTTCCTTACACTTCAGACATTGATATCAAGATCTATTCAGATGCAGATTGGGCAGGATGCAAGGATGATAGGAGGAGCACTTCTGGATACATTTCTTTTGCAGGTGACAAACCAATCTCATGGTCTTCAAAGAAACAACCTACTATTGCTTTGTCTTCTACAGAGGTAGAGTATAGAGGACTGGCTAATGCCACACAAGAAGCCATTTGGATTAAGCTTTTGTTTACGGAATTGGGTTTGTAACTAGGGCACCAATAATCTTTGGAGATAATACAAGTTCACTTCACCTTGCAGCTAATCCTATCTATCATGCTAGGACCAAACATATAGAGGTCCATTACCATTATGTGAGAGAGAAGTTACTAAGAAAAGACATTCAACTAACCTATGTATCAACCAATACGCAATGTGCAGATTTGTTGACTAAACCTTTGGATGGAACCAAACTTTGCAGGTTCAAAGAAATGATTGGATTGCAGGATATACATGAAGATTGAAGATGAAGACCAAGCCAAAATGTTTGGCTTGAGGGGGAGCTCTTGGTGTAATTCACAAGCCTACACATTTGGCTTGATGGATGCATTGAAGTCCATACACCTATGGAGAAGCATAGGAACTATTGCTAGTGGTTAATTACCACTTTATCTCTTTGTAAAAGTCAAATTGACTTAGAATCTTTGTAAACACCTACCAAAAGGATTCGTGGAAAAATTTAGCTCTTTGATTGAAGGAATATCTCCTAGGATATAGGAGCTTGATTATAGGGAGCCAAAAGTTTGAATTTGAATTCATTCTCTATAAAAATGGTCATGGAAAAGTCGCGGGTAGAACTCATCATTTTCGAGCTTCTCATTACAGATTATGAGTGTGTGTGAGGCCTACACTCTAGCCCACACCTATCTACACCATTAGACAATGATTTTCATGCCAATGGATTTGTATACAAGTGTTCATTAATACATACATTCACATTGTTCATTTCTGAGTTCTCTATCATACTACTCAAAAGTCTGGCAACTTGTGGAGTGCATATCTCGGTCAATTCTTCACCAAATTCAGTGATTCAAAGCTTCTTGGATTCAGCTCAAAGTTATCTATATGCTGGCAAAATTTAAGAAGATTCTATTCAGCCATTGTAGAGAAATTCGTGTCAAGGTGATCACTGGTCAATGTCTGCTACAATCCTAAAAAATCGGGGGTATAACTTTACTTGCTAAATTGATTTCTCTTAGCATAGTTTATCTTTTTACATCATTCCACTTGGAATAGTTAGCTTGCTAAGCTAATTAGATACCCCTAATAGGAACTTTTCCAATTCCTACTGTGCTGGTCACACTGAGCAAAAGATCTAGGAGGTATCAAGACATAAATAGAAGGTTTTCTTGAGATTGTGAGTTTCAGAGTTATCTGTTTTGATTCATTCATTAAACACATCACTTCCAAAGTACATAGGCCATTTTATGGTGTCATTGGAAAGCTAAGGAGGTCCACTTATCAAGTCTGAAGCAAAAGAGGGCTGGTACAAAGCAGTGGAGTGCTAGACGATTTGCCAAACACTTACCTGTTTAATTTGGAAGTGTGTCCAAAGTGGGCAGAGAAGCTAGTTCCAATACTCACTCATGGCCCACAACACTCGATTAATAAAGAAAGTAAAGAGGAAATTCTACAATCATGTAACTTGCACATTATGGCAGGAAGTGTGTACCATAAGGAACCCAACGGTGTATTATCTAGATGTGTTGAGGAAGGTGAACAAGTGAAGTTGATTGAACAAGCTCATGTAAACAAATGGAGGACGCACAAAGGAATACACAGAACTCTAAGAGAATTGAAAAGACTAGGAGTATACTAGCCTGATATGCATGAAGATGTCCATGATTATGTTAGTAATTGTGCAGAATTTCAGGAAACCATACCCGACGATCACACATCCTTACCCTTCTCTACAATAGCACCCAAATGGAGTGAAACATTAGTGAAATTCCTAAAGACACGGGCACACGAGGAAGGAGTCAGCTTAGTAAGGAAACGGTCCCTAAAGGAAATGAGTAAGGATTATGTAATCATGGGAAGACACTTGTTTAAGAGAGGGAAAGACAATCAGTTACAGTTATGTGTGCATGAAGGAGAGTACTTACCCATCCTAGAGATGGCACATGCAGGTGCTGCAAGAGGTCATTTTTCCATTGAGAGAACTGTAAAAATGATCCTATTCGTGGCCTTGTGGTGGCCAACTCTACATATGGATGCGGACACCTATGTAAAAAGTTGCCAGACTTGCCAAAGGGCCAAATACCCGATTCGGCAAGATCACATGCCATTGAGACCTATGGTTTGTGCTAGAGCATTTTCCAAATGGGGCATTGATTTCATAGGACCCATTAACCCACTAGCCAAAGGCTCACATGCAGAATACATAATAGTGGCCACGGATTATTTGACTAAATGGGTGGAGGCAAAGGCTACTAGAAAGAATGATGCTCAAACCACTGCTAAGTTCCTTTTTGAGCACATTTTCACTCGCTTTGGATTACCAATTGAGATTGTGAGTGACTGAGGAACGCATTTCATCAATGAAGTCATAGAGTCCTTGATGAATGAGTTCCTAGTGATACATAAGTCAGCCCCCTATCACCCTCAAGCAAATGGTCAAGCAGAAAGTTCCAATAAGGTGTTATGTACAATATTGACAAAAATAGTCAATAGTGGAAGGTCTGACTGGGACAAACAATTGCATCATGCAATTTGGGCCTTCCGTGTCACTTACAAGACTTCCATTGGAAGTACCCCATTCAACCTTGTGTATGGACAAAACGCAATCCTGCCGATCGATTTTTTAGTGCCAACTTTGAGAATACCAATAGTATGAATGGACATGACATGAATTATCCCAGCAACTAGACCAAATTGAGAAGCTACATGATGTGAAGAGATGGATAGGTATGTGCTTGAAGATGAAGAGGTGTTGCAAAATCCTTGATCTACACCAGCCAAATGAACTCCAGAAGTATATGGTGGGCCCTTTTAGCTTGCCAATGGATGTATTAGACACCCTATGTACCTTGGAAGATCACTCTCAAAAAGATAGATCAAAACAGATAAGTTGGAGTTAGCTCAGAGGTGAAAACTTGCTAATCTTGGTTCATACACCTGTCCAGTGTTTTACATAATTCTCTGAGCACAGCAGCAATTAGCTTAATTCCTCTTGGGGAAGTCTAGGTAACTTAAAGAGCTAACTTTCAAGAGTAATCTCATCAAAAATAATGAAACACACACTGAGAATGAGTTTTAACAACTGATGACATCATCCCGATTTTCACGGGCTGCTATAGTTTGAGATGAGTGAGTAGAACAATCAACATAACTCAAAATGTAGGCATCCAATGATTATGAAAATTTGTATGGTTATACTAGATAGTAAGTTGAATCCAACAAGATTTAAATCACTGAATTTGAATAAGTAACCACTGAGAAACACCTCTGACAAGATGAGTGAAAAAGTCGGGTACCTGACAGAGAAGTGAAAATGAACTGAAGATTGCAACAATTAAATGACATGAAAATTTTTGAGCATATAGTAGACTTATAGAGCTAGCTTTACCAAGTTAAATCACTGAAAATGATGCACCAAGCTCAGAGAAAACATCTCTGCAAGCTGACTGAGAAAAACTGAGAGTAATGGCAGTGAGTAGTACACTTCACAAGAACATGGAAAGATGAACTCAAATAATCATGAAAATGAAAGTATATTGCTTGTAAAATACAATGACTTACTGATACATATGTGTGCCTTGTAATCACACCTTGATATGGCATAAAGCTCAGCTCTTGGAGGTCTTCACATAGGTCTCTCTAACCACGACTAAAACTGCCATCTATTTATAGTTGAGTTTGGGAGGCTAACTTCCCTCAATCACTCTCCAATCAATCAATGATTGATTTGATTCTCTACCTACCACAAATCACGAATTTGTGGCTCCTCTTTCCATTCTTGATCAAGTGGACTCAACCACTTAAGATTCTCTTACTTTTACATTAAGTAAACTCTTCAAAAGTTACAAGAGGTAGTTCACAAGTGAACTTTACATAGTCTTCATTTTAAGCCTTTTTCTATGACTTTGTGGGACTCAAGACAATACTTAGGCTTGTCATAGACTTGCTCCAACAGCTCCCCCTCAAGCCAAGTATGCTTGAGGTCTTCAATCTTCCAAGATTACCTGCAAACCAATCATAGCCTTGAATTTGCAAAGCTTTGTACCATCCAATGCTTTGGTTAGAATATCTGCACATTGTTGATGAGTGGACACATATGATATTTGAATCTCTTTGCTTAGAACCTTTTCTCGTACATAGTGATAATGAACTTCAATATGTTTAGTCCTTGCATGAAAAATAGGATTAGCAGCCAAATGAATAGAACTCATATTGTCACCAAAAATAGTTGGAGTTCCAAACTCCAATCCAAGATCTTTGAATACTGTCTTCATCCACATAGCTTCTTGTGTAGCTATGGCAAGACCTCTATATTCAGCTTCAGTAGAAGAGAGAGCAACTGTGGGTTGCTTCTTGGATGACCATGAAATAAGCTTTGAACCTGCAAAGGTAAGATAACCTGAAGTGCTCCTTCTATCTTCCTTGGAGCCAGCCCAATCTGCATCAGAAAATAGCTTCAAACCTAAATCAGATACATAAGGATAATAAAGTCCTTCATTTATGGTTCCTTTGAGATACTTGAGAATCCTTTTGGCAGCATCCATATGTGGTTTCCTTGGTGTGTGCATAAATTGACTTAGCACACTCACACTGTAACATATATCTACTCTTGTCAATGTGGCATAGTTGAGACTACCCACTAGACTTTGATATGATGTGATGTCCTCTATGAGTTCACCTTCATGTGAGCTCAATTTGTGATTGACCTCCATTGGAGTACCTGCAATCTTACAATCTTGCATCTTGAATTTTGCCAACATGTCCTTAATGTACTTTCTTTGAGTGAGAAACAAACCATGATCTTTGTAGACAACTTCCAAACCTAGGAAGTAGGTAAGTGAACCCAAATCACTTATCTTGAACTCTTCTCTCATCTGATCTTTGATCTTCTTCATACCATCTGCATCATTTCCTGTTAATATAATATCATCTACATATACACATAGGTAGATGACCTCGGAATTACTCTTTTTAATAAAGAGTGAAGGACCTTCCTTGCTTGGTTGAAAGCCTTTGTCCTGCAAGAATGAAACAAGCCTGAAATTCCAAGCTCTTGGAGCTTGCTTGAGACCATACAATGCTTTGTTAAGTTTACACACATAATCAGGATAAACTTGATTCTCAAAACCAGGTGGTTGTGCCATATATACCTCTTCTGTTATCCAACCATTCAAAAATGCATTCTTTACATCTAGTTGAAGTATCTTCCAATTCTTGGAAGAGGCAATACTAAGCAAAACCCTAATAGTAGGCATCTTTGCCACAGGAGAGAAGGTCTCCTCATAATCAATTCCCTGAGTTTGTGCAAAGCCTTTTGCTACAAGCCTTGCCTTATACCTGTTAATGGAACCATCAGAATTCTTCTTTAGTTTATAGACCCATCTTGAGCCTATTACCTTCATGGATGAAGTCTTGGGCACCAAATCCCAAGTGTTGTTTTCCTCAAGTGCTTCAATCTCTTCCTTCATTGCATGCTTCCATTCTGTTTTTGCTTTGGCCTCTTCAAATGATGATGGCTCCTCTTGGTTTATGTCCTGTGCTATGTAGATAGAATGTTTAGTTACTAATGAGGTGTCAAACCCATACCTTTCTGGTTTTTTCTTTTCCCTCATAGATCTTCTTAGGCCATGATGTGATGATTCTGCCTCATGTCCAAGTTCCTGCAATTTTGCTTTATCTTTAGACTTCCATGCTTTGATCTTTTCCATCTGAGATTCTTCATCATCCTCTGAGGTGTCTTGTTCTTCAATCTTCGGTTGTTCTCTACCAAGCTTTGGAAAATCTTCTTCAAGATTATATGGTAAATTGACCTTCCTGTATGAATCTTCATACCATGAATTGTTCTCATAAAAAACTACATCTCTGCTTACCAAGAAACCTTTGTTGGTAGGGTTGTATAACCTGTAGCCCTTTTGATTGTTGTCATATCCAATAAATACACACCTTTCTGCCTTTGGATCCATCTTGCCTCTAACCTGTGAAGGAACATGAGCAAAAGCAATACATCCAAAAATTTTACAATGATCTAAGCTTGGTCTTCTTCCATTCCAAGCCTCATATGGAGTCATCCCATCAAGGGATTTTGAAGGCAACCTATTAATCAAGTAAGTGGCTGTAGATACAGCCTCAGCCCATAAGTAATTAGGTAAATGCTTTTCATTTAACATAGACCTTGCAGCTTCAACAATTGTCCTATTCCTCCTTTCTGCCACTCCATTTTGCTCAGGAGTGTACCTTGTAGTTACCTCTCTTTTGATTCCTCTTTCTTGAAGAAAAGAATCAAAATCATGGGAGAAGTATTCTCCCCCTCCATCTGACCTTAGCCTTTTTAGTGATTTACCTGTTTGATTCTCCACAAGAGCCAAATATCTTTTGAAACACGAAAAAACTTCATCTTTGTGTTTCATAAAGAATAGGATAGTCCATCTGCTGCAATCATCAATAAAGGAAACATAATACCTTGATCCAGATATTGAAGCTTCCTTGCTAGGTCCCCATACATCTGTATGAACCAACTCCAAGAGATCTCCATGCATATAACCTTTCTTCATGAATGATAACCTGTGAGACTTTCCAAATTGACATGCACTACACTTATAAATCATATGTTGTTTTGACAAATTAGGAAGTCCAAGTACACTTTGGTCCCTGCAGATTTGCTTTAATGACCTTTCACCAATATGTGCTAACCTTTTGTGCCATACTTCCAACTCTGTGAGTGTCTGACTACCATAATTAAAGAGAGCAATGTTTCTAGTGTCCTGTAATTCAAATGTGAACAATCTACCTGTCTTTTCACCTTTTGCAATTCTTCTGAATCCTTGACTTGGATCTTCAACAAATGCTCGTGCTTTTGTGAACCTGACTTGCAACCCTTTCTCTACTATCTGCCCAACACTTATCAAATTCTTTGTAATGGTAGGGACATAGAGTACCTTACTGAGTAGGTTGATGTTTGCATCAAGTGCTTTGACATTGCCTATTTTCTCCACAGGATGTTTTGTATCATCTCCTGTTTGTACCTCATGCTTATTCCTTGGATCTTCTAAATCTGATAGGAGTGCCACATTTCCTGCCACATGATTTGAACAACCTGAATCTATGTAGAAAACATGCTCGTCAGATTTACCTTGTGGCATAGCCATGTTCATGATCAATAATGAATCCTCTTTGTTTGAGTCTTCTGTGTAGTTATTGTAGTCTCTCCTTCCTTTGTAGCCTCCTTCATAGTTTGAATGATTGTAGTTGTTGTAGTTGCCATGTTAATTGTTGAACCTTCCTCTTGAGTAGCCATAACTTCCTCTATTGTATCCTCTTCCTCTTTGATTCCTGGAATTCCTAAAGCAATTTTCAGTTGTATGATTAGTTAATCCACAAATAGAACATGGGTTGGAGTCTTGGGATCTCCCCCTGCCTTGTCTACCTCCTCTTCCTCTACCTCTGCCATGTCTTCCTCTACCTGCATAGTTAGCTTGATATGTACCTGCTTCATCGTCCACTTTCTTTGCCTTTCCTTTGTTATCTTTGGACTTGCTTTTATCAGTGTATAAAGCTGAAGATTGATTACCTTTAGAGCTTTCTCCATTTTTGATAAGCTTTGCCTCTTGAGTAAGTAGTTGTCCAATGAGTGTATTGAAATCAGGTACATGCATGTCCATGTACAAATCCATAGTTGTGGTGAATGCTTCCCACTTTTCATCTGCCTTCAAGCCATTGATGACGTGCCTTACAATTTTCTCTTCATCTATTACCTCTCCAATGCTTCCCAACTGATCCGCTATGTCCTTGAGCTTTGTGACAAAATCAGTCACATTTTGTTTGGGAGCCTTCTTGAGAGTTGTGAAATCCAGCCATAGTTGATGCTTCCTAGCTTTGGTACTTGAAGAAAAGAAAGCTTCAAGTGCATCCCACACTTCCTGAGATGTCTTACAACTCCTAATGTGAGGCAACAAAAAATCTGAGATAGAGTTGAGGAGACAAGACCTTGCAAGTGCATCCTTGGAGCACCATGTGCTCAATCTCTCTTGCTCTTCTTGTGTTAGTTGACTTTGTTCCTGAAACTTGGCATAACTTCATCTCCAGCCACATAACCATATAAACTTCTACCTTGGAGATAAGCTTCCATCCTTAATGACCAAGCTGAGTAATTACCTCTATCCAATTTGTCAATTGATGAAGGAAATCCATCTGCCATGTTGTCCAACCTTGCTCTGATACCACTGTGAAGAGATGGATAGGTATGTGCTTGAAGATGAAGAGGTGTTGCAAAATCCTTGATCTACACCAGCCAAATGAACTCCAGAAGTATATGGTGGGCCCTTTTAGCTTGCCAATGGATGTATTAGACACCCTATGTACCTTGGAAGATCACTCTCAAAAAGATAGATCAAAACAGATAAGTTGGAGTTAGCTCAGAGGTGAAAACTTGCTAATCTTGGTTCATACACCTGTCCAGTGTTTTACATAATTCTCTGAGCACAGCAGCAATTAGCTTAATTCCTCTTGGGGAAGTCTAGGTAACTTAAAGAGCTAACTTTCAAGAGTAATCGCATAAAAAATAATGAACCACACACTAAGAATGAGTTTTAACAACTGATGACATCATCCTGATTTTCACGGGCTGCTACAGTTTGAGACCAGTGAGCAGAAAAATCAACATAACTCAAAATGTAGGAATCCAATGATTATGAAAATTTGTATGGTTATACTAGACAGTAAGTTAAATCCAACAAGATTTAAATCACTGAATGTGAATAAGTAACCACTGAGAAACACCTCTGACAAGATGAGTGAAAAAGTCGGGTACCTGACAGAGAAGTGAAAATGAACAGACCCTGTTGGCTTCAAATGAACATAACTGAAGATTGCAACAATTAAATGACATGAAAATTTTTGAGCATATAGTAGACTTATAGAGCTAACTTTACCAAGTTAAATCACTGAAAATGATGCACCAAGCTTAGAGAAAACATCTCTGCAAGCTGACTGAGAAAAACTAAGAGTAATGGCAGTGGGTAGTACACTTCACAAGAACATGGAAAGATGAACTCAAATAATCATGAAAATGAAAGTATATTGCTTGTAAAATAGAATGACTTACTGATACATATGTGTGCCTTGTAATCACACCTTGATATGGCATAAAGCTCAGCTCTTGGAGGTCTTCACATAGGTCTCTCTAACCACAACTAAAACTGCCATCTATTTATAGTTGAGTTTGGGAGGCTAACTTCCCTCAATCACTCTCCAATCAATCAATGATTGATATGATTCTCTACCTACCACAAATCATGAATTCGTGGCTCCTCTTTCCATTCTTGATCAAGTGGACTCAACCACTTAAGATTCTCTTTACATTAAGTAAACTCTTCAAAAGTTACAAGAGGTAGTTCACAAGTGAACTTTACATAGTCTTCATTTTAAGGCTTTTTCTATGACTTTGTGGGACTCAAGCCAATACTTAGGCTTGTCATAGACTTTCTCCAACACATGAGACTAGAATATAGGGTGCTGCAGGAATTTATGCAGCTAAGAGAAGACAAAAGGCATATTATGATGCACACATAAAGGACAAAGGACTAAAAGAAGGAGACTTAATTATGGTCTACACCTTGAAGCAACATGCCAAGAAATTACAAAAGTGCGAATATGGATCTCTAATCATCAATAGGATTTCCACTGGTGGAGCAGTTAATCTAGCCACTCTAGATGGGGATGTCCTTCCGAATTACATTAGTGGTTGTCGAGTAAAGCATTATATGGAGCCATTGACAGGCCAAATGTTAGCACGCCTTGTAGGTGCACAAAATAGGAAGAAGGAGGAAGAACGAATTAGAGTGGAAGCATGGCAAGAAGCCTTAGAGCGTATCAAGAAACAGAAAGAGTGGATAAGGCAAAGAGATGAATGGTATCTGCAAGGAGAAGAGCCTATTACCATGGCTAATTACAAGATTCATTAGTCCAACACAACCAGTGTCTGCATATCACAGCCATACTTAAACCTAGGAATCGGAACAACAGATTATCAACTGATAGATGCCTTGATAGATTCAGGAGCAGCACTCAGTTGCATACGAAATACGATCATCCTGGATCTTCAAACAATTATGACACCCATGAAAGCACATATGATAGGTGTGGGAGGTCAAGTTATAACATGCATTGGAGAAGCCATAGTATCCCTCCACCTAGGAAATTCAACTATGGAACAACGAGTTCTAGTGTGCAAAGATGAGGATCTAATAGAAAACTTGATCCTAGGACAAGACTGGATCATTGAGAATGCAGTGAGCATCCACCTAGTGCAAGGATACATTTCAGCCAAAATAGGGCACAAGGAAATCTTTAGTCTATTAGGAGAGAAACCCTCACATAGACCAAGAGTCATCAGAAGGGCTGAACCAATCGTGCAAGAGCACATAACAAATGATTCCCGCACAAATCAATCAGAAGCAAGTCTGACAGAAGAAGGGAATTCAAACCCCAATGTATCCAAGGAGAAAGTAGATTCATCCTACTTGATTGGTGAACAAAAGGAAACCGAGGAGGGCAATACTTCTAAAGTCTTCCATGCAAAAGGGCGATCAATAATCAGGAAATCCACCATCAAATACTCGCAATCAGGAAACGTTAACTTCAAATGGGTTCCCAAGGATTGAGTGAAGGAATTAGAGATCGCAACACCAGCACACGCCATTTCGCATAGGAAGGCAAAAGGGGGCAAGAATTCTTCTTCACCGAAATCAGAACCAAAATGACTCTTGAAAGTATGGCTTCCTAAGCCTTTGATTGAAGCTCAAAAAACACGGTAACAAATGTGGATTCCCAAGAAGGTTAGACAAGCGGCCATTCAAGAGATAGACAAGCACGAGGAAACATTATATCGACACAACAGTACCATAAGGACTAGCGAGATTCGTCACAGATACCTCACGAGAAGGAACCTCACAACTCGGATAACAACAATGAGTAGAAATACACATGCAACACGACAAAATGAGGAGAAGACAAGACTTAAAACCCCTACTATGAAATGGATATGGAAACCCAAGCAACAACAAGGAATGGAACGCCAAAACCAAGAAGATTTTTGTTGCACACATGAAGCTTCCAATGCACCTAAAGTATGCATGATAGGGCCACATTACGAGGCCAGGCATTCGACACATGAGTTACATAATAGAATTAGTGGTGCACATTCTCCAATTGGGGACAGGTCATAGCTTCAACGTCCTTAGGAATGGACCTACTATGTAAATAAATAATTGCTTCAGCTACCCTAATTCTTGTTTTCTTTCAGAAGTGAAAATGACAAAAAAAAAGAAGATGCAGTAAGAAGTTCTACCGATGCAAACATAGGGAACGGAGTGACACAACGCATGAAATATCACTACAACACACATCACTCAACGACATGTATTTACATTAGCTAAAACGAGTGTAGATGGCTTCTGAAGACTCTCAAGCTACCGTTAAGGAGGAAGTGCTGGAATTTCCTTTGCAAAGCATGACTAAAGCAAAAGGACATTGGTTTAGAGATGATCAACCAGCTGGGGATTTCTTATTCCTCGTAACCATTAAAATCATGGATACAGATCACCAGTTCCTTGTGATGTCCAAGGATTTCAAAGTAGTACATGAGCTCACATCAACCATGGACGTCATGAAGAAGGCGGGCATTCATAAATACTTTGAGTTACCGATCTACAAGCCCGATTTTCAGCGATGTGTCCAAGTTATGAATACTCTGCAGCCTGCCTTGCATGATCCATTGGTGTCGGAGGCTAGAGTCATGGATGCAGTTGGTGAATGGGTCATAATTCAATTTACACATGAATTAATCAAGGAAGCTTTTGGATGGGAGAAGGACGGGATTACAGTCTTGAAAGAGGAAAGTCGAGGAGCCAAGACGCAAACTTTCAATGACATCAATCGTATTGATATTGAAGATGAAGTGAGGCTTATCCATCATCATTTTTCTTTTCCAAACATGCACAGGTATACGGATCCACAAAAGATTGTATTACAAATGCTGTCACACATTATTAAACAAATTGGAAATCAAATCAACATGACTCCATATATTCAAGAGCAGCTGTTCGAGGCAAAAAAGCAATGGAATCACAAGAAGTTTCTTAAGGACAGTGTGGCACTGACTATATTGATATATCATGCCTTGGGCATTAGAGAGCATTTGCGAGAAATGCCATCATCGGAAGCCATGGCAAAATATGCAAAGGCTGCAACTGTCCCTAGGAAAAAGAAGGGAGTAACAACTATAGAGGAAGCAGAAACTAGCTCACAACCTAGAATGAGAGGTACCAAGAGGTTAATGGAAATGATGCAGACAGAAGCCGAGATGCCAGCCACAAAGAGAGCACATGTACTTCCAAGGACAAGAATTGAAGACCATCGACCGATTACGGAAGAGGAATTGACAAGAGCCCTGGAAGACACACATCAATATACCGAAGGTCAAGTAAATCTATTAGTACAAGGGCACAAATACCAGCAAGCCGGTCAAGATTTAGAACAAAGAAAAAGGCTGAACAAGGTGTATAGATACAGGGAATTGGGTTTGGTAAACTCAAGCTCATCATCAGATACACAAGAAGAACCGGACACCTCATTGTTGAATGTGGACATTCGAAGTGAGTCCAAAGATGATGGACAATGGGAGGAGTTAAATGAAGTAAACAAGAGTGTGGAAAAGGAAGGCACAAAGGTAAATCAACCGCCCACCAGCCACAGCCAAGACAAGGTAGAAAAGGAGGCCTCCCAAGAAAGAATACATGTCATCAAGTTAAATGAAGCTTCCAACCTTCAAATCCAAGAGACTATGCTTACAAGAGAGGGATCATTCAAAAATCCCAAAGAAGAACCAGAAGATACTACGGTGGAAGATTCAAAACCCTTCACACCTATAAGGGTAGTGGCAGAGCCCTCCCCTATGGATGTTACATTTCAAGGGAGTGCCACGAAGGTTGTCAACATAGAATAAGAAAGCAAAGAACCGAAAGAACAACTGCAAATCAGACAACCACATAACGAGACTATACATGTGGAGCATGGAAAGGATGTCACAACAGGGGAAGCTCCAATCATCCCAAAAACTTTGTTGAACATGGATGTCACTCAGCTCAAGCTAGTAGTGCAACATATGATCAAAACTGCCATGGACACTCAACAGTTAATGCTTGAGGTTGATGCTGACTATGACAAGGCCATGCAAGAAAAGAATCAACTTAGAGAAATGGGTGAGAATCTCTCTCCCAGTTGATTCAAGCTCAAAAGAACATAACAAATAAAGAGAAGGAAGTCTAAGACGCCAAGCAACAATGCAATTCACTAGAGATGGAAAATCAGAAACTGAAAGACCAACTCCAAGATTTACAAAGGAATATGAAGCTAGCGAAGCCGAGAAATTACGCATGAGTGCTAGAAGCAAAATACTAGAATCACAAATCAAAATATACATGGAAGAAGTAGAGAACTTATGGAACAGAAACAAGGATCTGCTGACAGCTCTTCTATGTAACCAACCTATCGAAGCTCCTGAAGTGCCCAAAAAGGACACAAAGGCATGGGAGGAAAAGATAGCTAGGTATGAAGATCAACTCAAGCAGGAGCAGGCCATCATTGCAGAATGGGAGAACAAGTATATGAAGGACACAACAGAAATGAGAAGGAAATGGAAGGTGGCCAAGAATAAATACTTTGAACAATGCAAGGAAGATGGCCATCAACTCGCGGTCATTGGCGAGGACCTCCTAAAGAACAAAGAAATCATTCTGAAGGCCACCAAGGAAATCAAAAGCAAAGACGAAATGATCAAGCAACTACAAGATCAACTAGCACAGAAGATAATAGAGGGGACACCAGTAGTTCCACACTCCACAATGGCTACTGAGAAGATTGAGGTACGTCCTCTCTCTCCCCCCTTACATCATTCGCCGATAAGGGAGAAAACGGAGATACACTCTGAACAAACTCATCGGGCTATTGCAGAACTAATTCGACACGAGAGGGCACTACTGGTGTCCGAGCTTACTGTAGAATTTGAAGATCAAATCATCAAGGTCATGAAGGACACAAAGATAGACAACAAAAGTTTGGAACAGATCTTAAAACCATTCAATATACCATATGGTTTACTTAAAGAACAAACACGGCAATATATAAAGAACACAACCAATAAATAGCCAGATTGCAACCTCTAGTTTAGCATGCAAACATTCACCCACACTCAAGAGGAATTCAACAAAGCTGATCCCATATGGAGGAGGAAGTTTTTAGAGAAAAATCCAACCCTAAGGGTACACTGGGTATCATCGCCATATGTACTTCAAGTAAATCCATCTTTTTGCCCAGTACCACGCAGACGCTCCTGGACGCATTTTTGGGAAGGACAGTGCCAGGGTAGCACTAATAACCAATGGCTCAACTATCCACTATTGCCAAGTCCACTGCATAACTATCTACCAACTGAAGAATACATGGTTAAAACCATGGAATTTTGGATTGCTCGCTATGCCACTATACCTGATTTAGCAGTCAAAATGACTTATAAGATTCTAAGCATGTTACTTACAATCATAAAGGCCTTCCAACATGCCAAATATACTTTCTTGAACTTCATCGGGATTACTCAGGAATCCGAAACACTCGTTTTTTATCTCTCCACTATCCCGAGCCGATTAACAATTATGGCATTCTACTCATGGCTTATGTTTTTGCCAAGCACATATATGCAAACTTTTGAAGAAGCATTTTCAACCGGCTTCTTTGGACGATGGGGTGAAGTCAAGTCAATGGAAAGAGTTCATGATATGTCACACCAATTTGCTTAATCAACGAGAGCAGGAAGCAATACAAACGTACTCACGTCGCCACAAAAAGCCTGTCAGGGACGACAGAGTTTAGGAGGAGGGTCGTGTGGAAGGGGAATCAAGCAAAAAGAGAAGAAGAAGAAAATCAAAGAACAAAACTACTCACTAAAGAATGAAGATTATAAAGAAAAAGAACAACCCTATGCCCAAAGCCCCGCAAGGGCACGCATCAGGCAACAACGCCAAAGGCCTAGGTCCTGAGGAGTGGAATTAAAAAAAGATAACAACCAGGACATTTCATGGGAGGTTGCACACAGCTTCCTCATCCACTAGGAGCAGGCGATGAAGTGAAACAAGCTGAGGAGAGAGACAACACACATAGGAATCTTCATCGGATAAGATAACCAATTGTCTAAAGGTCCTAGGTGTCTCCTCGTCCATTGGATGTGTGTGGTGGAAAGAAATGGAACAGGTCCTAAAGGATGACAAAGCAGATTCAGAAATAGGGTCTTTGAAACGTAATGCTAAATTAAAACATAGTAGAGGTCAGCAAATTAAGGCGTGTGTGGCAACCTGACTTAATACAGCAACCCAGATTTGTGATGTACCGAATACTAAGGGGCAAACAGAAGCAAAGGACATACCTTGGATAAAGTAACAAATTGCCTGACAGTCCTTATTGCTTCTTCGACCATTGGGTGCGTGTATTCAGAAGTCTTAGACAAGCTATAAACGAGAAGAAAAAGCCTATTAAGGGATGACAGAGACAAAGAGGGGGAGATTGTTCTAGAGAAAAGAGGCATGAAAGAGGAGCCCCAAATTTTTCAAAATTAACAAGCATATTTTTCTTCTTCAAAGTTTTAGGTAATTCCCTCAAGCTATGTAAATGCACTAGAGGAGTTCTCTAGATGCATAATCCCAAGTCATTGTAATATCCCAAGTCTTCAAGATGCATAATCCCAAGTCCTCCTTATCGCTTCTTCGACCACTGGGTGCATGTATTCAAAAGTCTTATACAAGCTATAAACGAGAAGCAAAAGCCTGTCAAGGGACAACAGAGACAAAGAGGGGGAGAGTGTTGCAGAGCAAAGAGGCATGAAAGAGGAGCCCCAAATTTTTCAAAGTTAACAGGCATATTTTTCTTCTTCAAAGTTTTAGGAAATTCCCTCAAGCTATGTAAATGCACTAGAGGAGTCCTCTAGATGCATAATCCCAAGTCATTGTAATATATTCCTTGTAAAATAGTAGGAGAATAGAGATTAGTCAATAAAGTGCCGGTCACTTGTGTGAAAGGACCATTTTTAGGGCACATGTATATAAGTCACTTTGTGACTCTTTGTAAACACTTTTTGCCATTGTGAAGAAGGAGAGCTTCAAAATTTTGAATTTACTTCTTTCCTGTAGATTTTCATCTTCTCTTTGATCTTGTATGTGTGTGTAGCTCGGAATGTGTGTGTAAGGCTGTTATCTACCCCATCCCCTTGTCTTTGAGCTGCTCTAGTGTGTGTGCGAGCAAGTAGGAGTGGTGAAGTGAGTGTGGAAGTTTCCCACCATTCACTATTTCTATCATAACTTGAAGTTCGATTGTCAAAATCGAGTGAAACCACCTCCAATAGAAGCGTCTCATTGAGAGCTTCGAAATGAACCCACTACTGCCATATTCAGAGTTGGGAGCTGGGAGAAATCCTCGATTTAGTGAAAATTGTTGTAAGCGGTATCACGGCAAGCACTTTCAGTAGTTAAGTGAATTAGTGAGGTAGGTTAGTCTTTTCTCATGCATGCTAGCTGAACCACGTCATTTTCCAATACGTGTACACATGTCCTTGTTGGGTGTGTGTAGAAGTGTGAGAGACACACAATAAGCACACACAAGGAGCACAAACGCAGCAAGACACACGGAGAAGACGATGGCTGGAATAGCTCTCTCTATTGATCGATGAACTGAACTGAAGTGTGAGCTGAATAATATCCTTAAGTACAAAGTACCACCACATATGAGAGTATCAAGTATGTGGTAACATGGGGAAAAAACCTCTAGCCAGCACTAGAGTAAAAAGTGCCCATGTATAGGCAAAAGGTTCACATCAAAGCTACTCGAGGAACACATAAATGTAACAAACCCCCCTGGAGCGAATGATGTGAACACATACAGGGAGTGACAGATCAGCCCCCACAAGGTAATAAGCCTAAAGCTTTGCGAAAAGCTTCAAACTTTTCCCGTGGAAGAGCTTTGGTGAATATGTCTGCCACATTATCTTGTGTAGGCACATATACCAAATCAATATCTCCTGCATGAAGGCGCTCTCTCACATAGTGATAATGCACCTCAATATGTTTGGTCCGTGCATGAAACACTGGGTTTCGTGCAACAGCCAAAGCACTCTGACTATCTGTGAGAATATGTGTAGCAGCATCAATCTCCATGCAAAGATCCATCAATAGGCGTCTCAACCATATACACTCCACTGTAGCTGTGAAAACTGCCCTGTACTCAGCTTCACAACTCGATGTCGCCACTGTAGGTTGCTTCTTACTCAACCAAGATATGCACGAGTCTCCAATGAAAAAGCAATTACCACTAGTGGACATGCGAGTATCATAACAACCAGCCCAATCACTATCTGTAAAAGCATGCAAGCATGGCTGAACATCTCTGCCATAAAAGAGACCTAAGCTCAAAGTGCCTCGGAGATATCTAAACACACGTTTCACCACTTGCCAATGCTTAGTGCCAGGGCTATGCATGAATGACTCAATTGGGAAACTGCATACTGTATATCCGGCCTTGTGTTGCATGCATATATAAGACATCCCACAGCCTGCTGATAAAGAGAAGTGTCAAATGCATCACTGGAATCCTCAACTGAGAATCTAAATCCTGTCTCAACTGGTGTGGAAACTGGCTTGCAATCCTCAAAATCAAAACGCTGAAGTAGTTTTTCAACATACTTTGCTTGATGCATAACAATTCCCCCCTCAACGGATACAAACTGGATGCCAAGATAGTAGCTCAAAAGACCAAGATAAGTGACATCAAAAGTATGTTGCAAATCAGCCATAAGAATGTCAAGTTTTGCATCACATGACCCAGTCAAGAGTATGTCATCGACATAAAGAACAAGCACTATAAGATCAGCCCCATTTTTGCATCCATAGAGTGTGCTTTCAATCGGACTACATGTGAAGCCAAGAGCAATCAAGTGCTTATGTATTTTATCATACCATGCACATGGAGCTTGCTTGAGACCATACAAGGCTTTATGCAAGCGACAAACCATATGCTCTTTCCCTTTCATAGCAAATCCAGGAGGTTGCTTCACATAGACCTCTTCTTGCAAATCTCCATTCAAGAAGGCTGTTTTTATGTCCAATTGATGCACTTTCCAACCTCGATGGGCAGCCAATGCAACCACGGTACGAATGGTAGTCATGCGTGAAGTAGGTGCAAAAGTTTCCTCATAGTCAATGCCATATTGTTGCGCATATCCTTTGGCAACCAATCTAGCTTTGTAGTGATCAATACTACCATCAGATTTTCTCTTAATCTTGTAAACCCACTTTGTACCAATGGCATTCTTTCCTTTTGGCAATTCACATAACTCCCAAGTACAATTCCTATGTATGGAATCCATTTCTGATTGCATAGCACTCATCCATTGTGGATCGTCACATGCATCTTCAAAAGAAAGTGGCTCTTCATTACATGCTGTAGCAATAAGAGAATAATCCACAAAATTATTTGATGCATGGTGAGAGCTTGATCTTGTTCTACCAAGTAAAGGTGCACTCAATTTGCTATCCTGCAAAGTTTGTTTCAGCCACTTTGGCATAGATTGTGCACTCTTGATAGACATGCGTTCATTATGTAAAACATCTTCAATATGTACATCATGCGTGGGCTGAATTTTGTGCTCAGTTTCAGCCATATTTGGACGCAAATGTTCAGCCATATGTGGCTGAAAATTTCCAACAGTTTTGGCAATTTTTGGCTGAATTTTTTCAGCCATGTTTGGCTGGAAATTCTCTGCATTTTCAGCCCTATTTGTATGGAAATTTTCAGCCCTTTGAACCTCAGTTGGCTGGTCTACATGGCCATAGTCAAGCGCACCATTTTGGAACAAAGGCATGAGTGTATCGAACACATCTTGTGAGCTAACTGTTGGCAGTTTTTTGCATTCAAGTAGAGGGAAAACTGAATTTTCAGCAAATACCACATCTCGACTCACAATAATTGTGTTCGTCAATGGATGGTACAACCGATATCCCTTACTTTCAGCACTATAACCAACAAATATACATTTCTTTGCCTTGTCATCAAGTTTGTGACGTTGTTGTGATGGCATAAGAGCATATGCCAAACAACCAAACACACGCATATGACTAACCATAGGCTTATGACCATTCCAAGCCTCATAAGGAGTGATGACTCTCAATGCTTTTGTAGGGCAGCGATTCAACATATAATTTGCACACATGACCGCTTTCATCCAAAATTTATGAGGAAGATGCTTTCCTTTAACCATACATCGTGCCATTTCAAGTAGAGTTCTATTTTTACGCTCGGCAACACCATTTTGTTGAGGTGTATATGGCACCGTACATTGGTGTGAAATACCTCTTTCACGAAGAAAAGCACTAAACTCATGTGACATGTATTCACCACCACGATCCGTGCGTAGAGTCAAAAGCTTTTGTGAAGAAAAATTTTCAGCCATAGCTAAAAATGCTTTGAAGCAAGAAAATACCTCATTCTTTGCTTTCATAGGATACACCCATGTATGGCGAGTAGCATCATCAATGAAGGGAACAAAATATACATGCTTCCCAAAAGATGGAGTCTTGACGGGACCACATACATCACTATGAACAAGTTGCAATTTTCTTGTAGTGTGTGTGTGACTATCTTTTGGAAAAGAAGCACGATGCATTTTTCCAAGAATGCAACCTTCACATGCATGCTTTTCAATGGACTCAAGTGTAGGCAAGCCAATAACCATGTCCTTCTTTTGCAAGTAGAGCAAACTATTGAAGTTTAAATGACCAAAACGAACATGCCAAGCTCCATTTCAGCCATGGAAGAAGTATGAGCAACCAAGGCATTCGAGACAGCCCTCTTGTATGTATCCATGCGATACAAACCATCACATAATGTACCGGACCATTGCTGAAATCATGAACCATACACTTATCATCAACAAAGTGTACATGAAGTCCTGCTTTGGCAATCAACGGAACTGAAATTAAGTTCTTCTTGATACCGGGCACATACAATGCAGAGAACCACACCTCCATTTGCAGCCGTAAGCTCAATTTCTCCTACTCCAATGATAGGATAAGAGGCATTGTTTGCACACACCACATGTCCTCCTTTAGGTGCATCTTTCAAAGAGGCAAAAAATCTTTTGCATGATGTTATGTGCTTTGAAGCACCACTATCAAAGAACCAATCCGAATCAGCCTCACTCACAACCATACATTTAGAATGTAAAGAAGCATCATAATGACATGTAACAACACATGCCCAAAAATCTTGAGCCATGTTAGCTTCATCATTCTTTGCATTTGCTGAATTTTCAGCAATAGACATGTCCGATTCCTTCTTCTTTTCGTTGCGTTTAGCAAGATTTCTACACTCATCAATAGTATGACCAGCCTTCCAGCAATATTTGCATCTCTTCTTCTTTTGCAAATCACCATCATTAGAGGAATGAGTGGAAGAGGAAGCTTGAGGCTTTGGTTTTGATGAACCAAAAGCTGAACCATACTTGCTTTTCCCCTTTTGTGAGATAGCAAGTGCTTGCGTTCCCTCAATCAAACCACTCCTATTCACTCTAGATTACTCTTCTTGCAAAAGAAGAGACACAACCTCATCAAATGCATACATATTAGGATTTCCTTTTGCAACCAAACGGAGTGTAGTAGCAAAGCTTTGAAAGGATTCCGATAATCCTTTCAACAATGTAGAAATGAGTGATGCATCCGGAATGATCTCATCTATGTTTGCCAATTGCTCTTTCAAGTCCTTGATGTGTGTCACATACATATTCACTGACTCATTTTCAGCCATACATACATCCTCAAGTTGCTTCCTCAAGTATGCAACACGTGCTTCATTACGCATGGCATACAAAGAAGCAAGAGTGTCCCATGCCTGTCGTGATGTAGAACATGATCGAATGTGTGGAACTATATGACGCTTCACTGAAAGCGCAATCAAAGCATGAGCTTGAGCATCTTTTCCATCCCATCTAAGCTGCTCCTGTGTAGGTGGAGAAGGAGAAACCACTGTACTCGAAGAAGAAGCTCCATCTGTGACAGTAGACTATGAAGTAGAAGCACCTGCTGGTCTTCGATCTACATCTGCCACTATGTTCCAAAGTTGTTTTGCAACAAGAACGTGCTTCATCATGTAAGACCACATCGGATATTTGGTCCCATCAAGCTTATCTTCAGCTTGAAGCATGCCAAACAAGTCATTGCTGCCCGCCATTTCACTAAGGAACACGAATGTGACAAAATCTTCACTTCGACGAAAACTGAAATGAGTGCTGAAATTTCAGCTCACAAACCGTCACTCTGATGGCGATTCTGACTGCACGAATGGCTTCGAAATGGGGGTAAAACCTCAGCGCACCTGGTGCAAATGTTTCCGGGCTGCTGAAATTCACACTTTTATGCTCTGAAGTCGATTTGCACTGTTAAAGTGCGCGCGCGCCGCGACGCGAAAAACCGAAACTTGAGAAGAAGCTGAACCTGCTCTGATACCACTGTTGGGTGTGTGTAGAAGTGCGAGAGACACACAAGAAGCACACACAAGGAGCACAAACGCAGCAAGACACACGGAGAAGACGATGGCTGGAATAGCTCTCTCTATTGATCGATGAACTGAACTGAAGTGTGAGCTGAATAATATCCCTAAGTACAAAGTACCACCACATATGAGAGTATCAAGTATGTGGTAACATGGGGAAAAAATCTCTAGCCAGCACTAGAGTAAAAAGTGCCCATGTATAGGCAAAAGGTTCACATCAAAGCTACTCGAGGAACACATAAATGTAACAGTCCTCATACGTTTGGTTAGGTCGATTTGTCAGATTCACAAATAAGTGTGTGTCGATTCCCCACTATACGCACTTGTGTGGCAAACGAGATTTTATTCTCTTTGGCAAAAGTCCCTAAGGCTTTGTGACTTAGGTACACACATACACATACACACATGCACACATACACATACATATGCATACATACATACACACACATATGCATACATACACACATACATATGCATACATACATACACATATGCATACATACACGCACATGTATAAATTCATGCATATGCATACACACATACACACACATGCATATACATACACACATGCATATACATACACACATGCATATACATACACACATATGTGCATACGCACATGCATATGCAT